>SJXQ01001280.1:359168-377721 GCA_006408695.1 Aepyceros melampus
TGTCGGGGCTGGAGCGCGCAGGCTTGCTCATCCCACGTCCTGGGGGCGCGGGCAGGGCTGCCTCCGAAGAAGTCCAGGGTACCTGCTGGTGAACTCGCAGGAATGAATAGCGCCGAGCGGCCCCGCATTACTCACGACGCCCCACCTCCATCCCCCAACACAAGCGGGTGGTTAACAGCGTGCCTGCCGCCAGCACGGGGGTGTTCGCTTCACTTTTATTATTGGGGGAGGGTCCCGGGCCACCTCCTGCTCACCGCTTAGAGAAACATAGAGAGGGAGGCCTTGGGCGGCTCTTAGGTGGAGGAAAATCAGGTAAGCAGTTGTTCTTAAACTTCTTACTCAGATAGGAAGAAACACACGCCCCACACGAGGAAACACATGTCTGTCTCATGCGTGCTGGACCCAGACAGCACGTATCTTTCAGCCTGTGCATCAGAGTCACAGAAGTTTAAGTTTCCCTCCTTTTTCTCAGCGTTCTCACACCTTCACCTGAACTGATGTCAGCCTGCACCTATTCGAAGCGCCGGCATTCACCGCTGTCGTGGAAAGTGCCGTGGCAAACTGCATAGCTTTTCTGGATCATCCAGTCTGTGTCTCAGCTACTGGACTTTACATGAAAACAGCCCCGACTCTACCTAAGGTTGGGGGTGGATGTGCCAAGAAGCCCTTATCCACACAAACAAGCTGTGGGCTGAATGACGGTAGTCTGCCCACTGTTGACCTAGGCAAAATTTTGTGCCTGCTCCTGCTGGAAAGACAAGGGTGTTGTAGAAGGAGGACTGGTAGCCAGGTGGACAAGGCCACGCTGCCTTTGCAGGAGGGACTGTTCCCTGACCTGTTCTCTCATTTAATCAGCCCGAGAGTATGCGTGCCTGGAGCTGGTTACATCTGTCCTAGGCAGAGGGGATATGTTAATGAACAACAGAAGAGGCTCTTGACCCCGCAAAACTACTCTAGTAGGGGAGAGAGATGGTTAAAAAATAGATACAAGGTATGCTGTCAATAATTACTCTGAAGAAAATTCAGGAAGGCAAAGGGCTGGAGAGAAACAGGGTGAAAGGGAACAAGGGAGGCCTCATGGAGGAGGTGACATTGGAGCGGAAGTTGGAATTAGCAAGGAGGAGGCAGGAAAGAGGGCAGCATCCTCAAGGAAAACCATCCCGCCCCACAGGCTGGGGCCACATCCGGGACGAGGCAGGGGCAAGGGGCACCTGGGCACCCAAGGGTCTCTGGTGGGCAGAGAGGGTGGCCATTCCTCATGATCGCTCAGCCCAGGGGCCTCCAGTGAAAAGGGAGGGAGCAGCCAGGCTTACCTCGGGGCAGAACGGCAGGACTCGGAAGGACACCGTTCCCTTCATTTTCTTGGACTTCTTCGGCAGATCAGGCTTCTTCTTAGAAAAGAAGCCTGAGGGAGGAGGAAAGAATCATGAGGCCATCTGATCCTCTGAGGCTTGAGAAACTTGGTAATAATACTCTTCGTCATGATACCAGTAACAGGAGCTAATATGTGTGGAGTGTGTTCAAAACATGCTTTTAAGTATTGTACACGCATTCGTTTATGTGGTTCTTCATAGTAACTCTCTGAGATGGGTATTATCACCAACCCACTTTAGAGATGAGCGAACCGAGGTACGGAGAGGTAGGGACACTTGTTGGAGGTCGCCCAGGAGTGAGTGAGACCTGCATTCAGCTGTATCTCAAAGGCCCCCAGGGACCAGACAGGAAGTGTCAGGGAGGGGAGGGGCTGGGGTGAGAAAACCCCCTTTTTGTGGATCCGGGGCACAAAAAGGGGCTCAAACGGGCTCAGCTCCCAGGAGCTCCCTGCAGCTCTGAGCGGGGCCGTGACAGGACCCACTGACGGGAGGTGATGTCAGGGAGGCTGCATCCTGGGGGTCCTGTCACGGTGAGGGGGCTAGTCTTCAGGGTCCATGCTCCCCCATCGCCTGGGGACCTCCTCACTCCTGCCTGCCCACAGCTTTCCGGTCTCACCTCCTTTCTTCGGCGGCTTGGTCTGCACCTCCTCGGTCTCCTGGTCCTCGATGGTGCTCAGAGGCAGCATGGTGACTCCACAGGTGCTCCCTGCAGACAGGACGCAGAGCAGTTAGTGCCTGGGCGCTGGAGCCCGGCGGCCCGGCTGTGGCTCTCAGAGCTCAGGCGGACCCCTCCCCAAGTCCTCAGGTCCCCAGCAGCTGAACGCACATGTTGGCAATGCCACCCCCATAGAGTTGCTCAAGGTCCAGTGTTTGATTCGGGGAGAGTGTGTGGCATGGTGTCTGGCAAGGGCAAGGCGAGGAGGAACACAAGAAATGTGACCCAAAGTGCCAGAACCTGGGTGTGCGGCTCAGGAAACTATCACAGAAAGGGCCTCTGGAGCCCGGCATCCAGCGGGCACTCAGGGAGCGCACGCGCGGAGCAGTCCCAGGGCTGTCTTTCCGCTCTGTCCAGGGGCTCCCAGGGGCTCCTCCCCTCCGCCCCAGCATCACCCTGGGCAGGACGTGGGCCAGTGTGTCTTGGGTGAGAACTGGGGGATTCCAGGCTGCCAGTCACTAGCTGGGGATCTCAATGACCAAGTTGGCCACATTTAACAACAGCAATGTTATAATCAATACACAGTAAATGGAGATTTGAATTTCAGATACACAAATCAAGTTTTAGTTTAAGTAAGTCTTTAAACACTGCGTGGGTCATATCTACATTTTCAAATAATTATTTAAAATTTATTAGATTATCTTTACAGATGGGCTCCCAGGAGATATTTGTGACACATTTATACTAAAAGGTAATTCAGTATCTGTCTGAAGTTCGAATTTAAGAAGGCAGCCTGCATTTTACCTGGCAAGCCCTGATTGGGTTTTTTTAACCTCTTGGGCTTTCAGCTTTCCCCTCCATGAAAATTAAGACTATAAATGATTAAACATGAGGATTAAATATGCTTAAAAACATACTCAGCACACATTATCTGGTAACCTAGAGTCAAACCTCTTCCTCTAAGCTTTTTTTGAAGAGGTATGAGACCCATCGCCGACCCTCACACATAAGCCTGCAAATACAGGGTACGTCAAATAGCGCGGGAACCGCAGGCCAGAGGCACACACACTCACACACACACAATCGTTGGAAACACACGTTTTCAGATGCAGACTGCGGAAACCAGGGCCTAACGACACAAACACACCTGCAGACAAGTCCAGGGAAATTCAGAGACCCCCACACTCAGGGGGGCAGGCCTGCTTCCCAGGGCCGAGCACACTCCTCACAGGCAGCCCTGCTCTCTCTCTCTCTCTCTCACACACACACCCCCTCCAGACAGGCACAAAGGCAGACCCACAGGCTGAAATGACCCCCCACGCTCCCCAGTACACTTTCTCTCCGGGGGACACCCAGGCCCACCCTCAGCCTCGCCCGGGCCCCTCCCCCAGAGGCTGCCCCTCAAAACCGCGCGCCCCAAACGTGCTCCCAGCCCCCCACCCGCAGCCACGCAGGCGCACACAACCACTGGAGGCGCAAAAGCTGTTTTCCACGCGCACTCCTCATCTGCGAGCCTCTGATGCGTCTCAGCGCACCTGCAAACACGCCCAGAGGGTCTCCTCTGCTCCCTACCCCTCAAAGTGCCCCCAGACTCCCCAGAACAGCCCCATGGCATCACTTCCCGTGTTCTGCTTGGCCCGTTTGCTCGGTGACCCCTGACACCCAGCTGGCTTCCCAGGTTGGGAGCAGCCCCCGGACCTCCGCCTCCCCCATCAAACCGCAAAGTCCCCGGGTCCTCCCCTCCTGCCCCCAAAACCTGGGAACCAAAACCCGGGCCCCGCCTCTGCCTGTCCTGGAGGGGGTCCCCGCCATCCTCGCCTCCCTCCGGACACCCCACTCCAGATTCCACCGCCTCTGACACCAGCAGAGGCGTCAGAAGGTTCGCGGCGACTTGGATATTAGGGGGGAGGGTCGGGGGCCTCTCGGAGAAACCGATACTAGGAGGGGGTGATGGGCAGGTCTTAAGGGGACCAGAATGACCTTGTGCAGGTCACAGGAGTAAGTCAGTGGTTCTCAACTTGCGTCTAGAGCATGAAGCAACCGACACAGGCCGAAACCCACGTATGTGTTAATAGCATGTGTCCTGGACTCAGACACAGAGTATCTCACAGCGCTGGGCGCCACGGCCTCGGCCAGTTCAAGAGTTTCCCTCCTTTTTCTGATCATTCTCACACTTTGACCCGTGGTGACTGCAGTTTGCGTCTGTTCAGTTCCGCATCAGTCACCTTTCTTGGCCAGGGTGTGAGGCAGGTATTTGAGACTCCTGAGCCATCAGGTCTGTGTGGCAGCTGCTCCTCTCTGCATGAACCCATCTTAGACAGTCCTAAGGATGGATGGAGTTATGTCAGCATGCCCTAATCTGCCCATCCTTGTTCTAAAGAATTTTGGGGGGCCAGATCCTGGAGTAGGTAAACCAAAAAGTTGCTGTGAAAAGTGCAGTCTGGACAAAAAGGTGAACAGATATGTGTTTTATGTATATATATATATATATATATAGTTTATGGAAATTTAAATCCTGTAAAGTGTACTATAAAAATAGTAATATAGTCTTGATATATGTGCAAAATTTGAAACAATCACCTTTAAAAACAGTTCTGGTGAGCCTGGGTGACTTCCCTATTCATAGGATTCTGGTGAAGGTTACATGAGCTCATCTATGGAAAGTGCTCAGCACCGGACTGACAGATGGAAAGTGCCCGCGAAGTGTTAGGATTTATCTAACACTATCTGTAACCAGTTGGTTAATCTCTCCCAGGAGAAGGGGGTGCCCTCTGGGCCAGGCACTGGCCACTCTGAGACTCAGAGTGCCCAGAGGACCGTGCAAGGAGCCAGGAGTCCCCACGATGCACAGATAGGATTTTTCAGGAGGCTGTGCTCTTTCACGTTCTCATGCCTGCAAGCCCACAGCCTCACTTTCTGCGGGCCATGGTATGTGATAACCTAAGGGATCTAAGTCAGTCCTGACGCAGACGCTTCAGTGACCGCGGAAATGTTGTGTATCTGCAGTGTCCAGGGCGGTAGCCTCTGGCCACGTTCGTCTGCTGAATCCTGCCCTGAGCTGCCAAGAAACTCTGTTTTGAATTTTACTTAGGATTGATTTGTTTACATCGATTAGCTTCGTGTGGTTACTTAGTGATTACTGTGTTGGAGAGCCAGAAAATTGTACCTGATTCCTTCTCAAATGCATCCCCCAGAGTGTCCGTGGCATTTGCGACCTGAACATTCTTTGTGCCAGGGGTCTTCTGGTGCCTTGCTCCACGTTTAGAACGGTCCCTATCCATTACAGTCTAGTGTGTGAGTTTCACAGGCATCTCTGACTCCCTGCGACCCCATGGACTGTAGCCCGCCAGACTCCTCTGTCCATGGGATTCTCCAGGCTAGGATACTGGAGTGGGTTGCCCTTTGCTTCTTCATCAGAGCCTAGCAGCGGGGCACCGGTTTGGGACAACCTGAAGCAGCGCCAGCGTTGCAGAGAAGTTCCGGGAGGGGGCGCTGAAGTATCACCCCACATGAGAACTTCTGGTCTACCCGAAGCTGTTGGTGGTGAAACGAACGGAATCTATTCACAGAGGCTCTCCGTGGTTTCATGTACGTTTCAGTTATAGGTCTTGTCCACACTCAGAACGTTTACCGTCTTTTCCAGTTGAACTCTCTGGTGGAGCAGCAGGGAGGAGACCGGCCTGAAGCACCCCTACCCGCCCCCATCCTCGGTGCATCGTCCCAACTTCCCGGAGGTGTAGGTTTTGCCGCGATGAGTAAGGGGTGAGCCCTCTGCGAAAGTTTCCCCACACTCAGGAGTCCTGTGGGCTTCTCTGTGCCATGCAGGCTCTGACGTCTCCGGAGATTTGACTTACACAGAAACTCTTTCCTCCTCATCCCTCACAAGAGGCCCTCCTCCTCCCAGAGGCTCTTCTGATGCTTGAGAAGGGTCACCCGGCTGCTGAAGGCTCTCCCCTTTTCCTGGCTTCTCTCCCAGGTGCAAGGCTGGGGAACCCTCTTGCGTTGTGACAGGTGGAAGCCCATGGAAGTTGGGGATGTAATCACAACTCTGCATTGAGGTAGATGGCAGACGTGGCCTGTTTTCCACCCTGCCTCATGTCTGCCCCTTAAGTGTGCAATGCCCCTTTGTTCTGAATTTGCATTTGGCCATGGAATGTGCTTTCGGCAGAGGAGGCTGGCAAAATATGATCCAGCAGGAGGTTGAAAAGTGCTTGTGAAACGACATTTGTTTCTTGCCTGCACGTCTATCAGTGCCATGAGGATGAACCTGCCCAAGCCAGCCTGTTGGAGGAGACATTGAGAGCAGGGCCAGGTCTCCCCAGTCCCCCAGGAGAAGCCAGCCTGGAGAGCTGAGGGCCAGTGTCCACCAGGCGCCGGGAGGAGCTCAGAAACGGCAGCAGAGCCTCCTCCCTGACCCATATGTCTTTTGTTCCTGCAGTTTGCCAACTGAAGCATGTTCCCCACCGCGCACCACCACCTACAGGTCACCCTGAAAGGAACTGAGTGAAGAGCTGGGTGAGGCACTTATGTTCTGGGAGAAGTGGCAGAAAGGATCCTCTGAAAGCAAGTCCTTTGTCTGTTTCCTTTCTGCTCATTTATTGCCCCCCCCCAAAATAAACTAATCATAGGAATGAGATCACTAAGTAATTGAAATTAACTCCTGACTATGAAGAATTGATGCATCTGAACTGTGGTGCTGGAGAAGATTCTTGAGAGCCCCCTTGGACTGCAAGGAAATCAAACCAGTCCATCTTAAAGGAAATCAATCCTGAGTATTCATTGGAAGGACTGATGCTGAAGCTGAAACTCCAACACTTTGGCCACCTGATGCAAAGAGCTGACTCATTGGAAAAGACCCTGATGCTGGGAAAGATTGAAGGCAGGAGGAGAAGGGGAAGACAGAGGATGAGATGGTTGGATGGTATCACCAACTCAATGGACATGAGTTTGAGCAAGCTCTGGGAGTGGGTGATGGACAAGGAAGCTTGGTGTGCTGCAGTCCATGAGGTCGCATGGAGTCTGACACGACTGAGCGACTGAACTGGACTAATATGCTGTCCTGAATGCCTTGTCTAACCTGTTGATACTTTTCCTGGATAAATAGAAGTGTGACTATCTCTTTTCCCCCAAAGTGCCCCTAAGCATCCAGAAGGCAGATTGAATTGGCAAGGTAACATCTGAAGAGACCTCAGCCACTTCTGCATACAATGGAGAATGGTGTAGAACCCAACCTCCTGCCTTGACGATTCAGAGATTCCTCCATTTTCCCAAAGGCCCGTATAATCAAAGCTATGGTTTTTCCAGTAAGCAGCTATGAACATGAGAGTTGGACCATAAAGAAGGCTGAGCACTGAAGAATTGATGCTTTCAAGCTGCAGTGCTATAGAAGACTCTTTAGAGTCCCTTGGACAGCAAGGAGATCAAACCAGTCAAGCTTAAAGGAAATAAACCCTGAATATTCATTGGAAGGACTGATGTTGAAGCTGAAGCTCCAATACTTTGGGCACCTGATGCGAAGAACTGACTCATTTGAAAAGACCCTGATGCTGGGAAAGATTGAAGGCAGGAGAAGGGGATGTCAGGATGAGATGGTTGGATGGCATCACCAACTTGATGGGCATGAGTTTGAGCAAACTCTGGGAGATAGTGAAGAATAAGGATGTCTGGTGTACTGCAGTCCATGGGGTACAGAGTTGGACACCATTTAGCAACTGAACAAACAAAAGGGTGAGTAGAATCTCTTGAACTGGGCCCTGGACAGAAGTCCACCATCTACCTCCCCAGGCGTCATCTTTTCTGATTAAAGCAGCTTTCCTGTCCACTGACACCTGCCTCTTGAGTGGCTGACTTACGAGTGCCAGGTGGCCAGACCTGGGTTCAGTGACACCCCAGCTGCTAGATATGTTCAGGGGAAAATAATAGGACCCAAGAGCCTTAGATCTTCCTTACTTAGAAAAGCCCTAATCACGTTAACTGAGATGTCCACGTATCATGACCAGCATCAACCTTGTGCTGAGGTATGTACGTGATTGCATGGACCCCCTCTCTAAAATCACATGCAAACGGACCTCTCACATGCCTGTTTGGAGCAGTTCCTCACAGCTCTTCAGGAGGCTGTCTCCTGGGCTATAATCCCCACTAAATCACCCAGATAAAACAGAAACTCTCACATTGTGCATTTTCACCTCAGTGAACACCTTCTATGGATTTTGTGGTGGTGGTTGTTAACTGGCACGATTGTGGCTACAGATACGTGCTACACACATATTCAAAGTATTTCTGCAGCATCTGAAGAGGTAAGTGAAGGGAGTGTTGGAAGGTCTGAGTGTTGAAAGAGGCTCTTTGACTCACAATTGTGTGACCATCTGGGAATCTTCCTGTGTTCACCTCTGTGAGGCAGATACTGTGATGGTTAAGGGCGTAGACTCTGGAGCCAGCCTGCCTGGGTTTGAATGTTGGCTTGACTCCTTCTGATCTGTGTGACCTGAAGCAAGTGACGTGGACTCTGTTCTCTTATCTCAGAAAGAGGGATAATAATAGAACGCAATTAAGGGAATCAAAATGTTTAAAGACATTAGCTCAGTGCCTAACACAGGGTCAGTGCTCAAAAATGTTTATCCTGATAAAAACGGAGGGGATCCTAATCAATGGGAGAGAGATACAGAACTGAAGAATACATTTATTCACCCGTGTGTTCATCACAACATGTCTGGGGATAAATTAACATAATAGACCTGATGGAGGTGGACACATTATTCATTCTCCTTTGCTTTAATGACAGAAGCTATTAGATGACATGGGATTGTCCAGCTAAGGACTACAGTTCCCGGCATCCCTTTGCAACTAGACGTCTCCACGTGATCGTCTCTGGCCAATGAGCCGTGAAGAAAAGTGATCTGGGCTTCTTGTAGGAGTCGCCCTTCGAAGGGCCGAAGCATGTCTTCCCCTCTCCTCATCCCCCGACCTGCCCCGAACCAGAAAGTGGACTGGGTGTGGGGGTGAGCCCTCTCCAGCCACGTGGCACAGAGCACCGAGGTCAAAGGACCCTGGCCGCCCAAGTCCACGGAGCTGCACCGCCCCGGTCCTGGGAGTTTCGCACACAGACCACAGACCACAGACAGCCAGCAAGTTGGGTTTATTGAAGCCGCTAATATTGGGGGTTTTACATCACCGTAGCCCAGCATGCATGATTCGGGGGCGCGCGGTCAGGAGCGGGAAGCGGAGGGCCCTCAGGGTTTAGGAAGCAGCGACGAAGCTCAGGCAGCACAGGGGGCACTCGCAGACCTTGACCTCGCGGAACTCCAGCACAGGCAGCGGGACGAAGGTGCAGTTCGGGTCCGATTTCGAAGCGTCAGGAGCCCCCTGGGGCTCGGGCTCAGGGTCATCAGGCTCCACGTAATAGGTGAAGCAGACACTCGGCTGGAAGGAGAGAGAACAGAGAGACAGCGAAAGAATGGCGGCGTTACGCTGCTCGCGGTGTTTCAGAGCCGGGCCATTGTGCGCAGTGTGTGGGTCTGGGGGCATCTCGGGCGTTGCAGGATGTTAAGCACCATCACTGCCCTCTACCCACCAGGTGCTAGTAGCTCCCTGCCTTTACTTGTGACAGAGAAGAAATGTATCCCGACACTGGAGGTGTCCCCTGGGGATGAATTGCCTCTAGTTGAGAATCACTGCTTCGTCCCACCGTTACAGTGGTTAGGGAAAGGCAGGAACCGCCTGCCCCATACACGCCATGGATACGAGATGTAGGGTTCTCATCTCATAAGCTGCCGGTTGGTGGGCACAGGACCCAAAATGAACTGGTCAGAAAGCTCTCTCTTTCTAGACTATTTGGCTCATCTACAAGCATCTCCCCACTAACTTCTTATTAGTTGCATAGAGAAAAGAAAAATCTAAGTATTCAGTGGAGAAAGGGGATAAACATCTCGGCTGAGTGGATCAAAATTCAAGTGCATTCAGGACATGGCATCATTTAGGTGGTGCTCCAAAGATCATAGCTTACCCTGAATCTCATTAGGGAGACAGCATAAAAATCAAACAAGTGTAGAAATGAAACAAAACAGAAAAAGCAATCGCTATTGTGCAAGGTGTGACTTGGATGTTCAAAATCGTCCATCATGAGAGGCAAAGGAAGACTGAGGAGACTGTCCAGCTCGAGAGAACTACAGAAACACTGTGCATGCTCAGCTGCGGCAGTTGTGTCTGCCTCTGCAGCCCTCCAGGCTCCTCTGTCCATGGGATTCTCCAGGCAAGAAGACTGGAGTGGGTGGCCATTTCCTCCTCCAGGGGATCTTCCCAGCCCAGGGACTGAACCCGGGTCTCTTACATCTGCTGCACTGGCAGGCAGGTGCTTTACACCAGTGCCACCTGGGAATCCCAAAGATACATCACCACGTGCACTACCTGGCCCCAGTGTCCCCCCAGGTAGGAGGAAAAAGAACACCCAACAGACTGCATGTAGTGAGTGAACAAACCAAGAATACGGACAGCAGGTGAGATGAAAGTGCATGTCAGGGTTAAAACCTCAAAGGTCACAACAGGCCCACAGTTATTTGAGAGAATATTCTTTTTCTCAAGTGAAACACACGGAGGAATAGGAGCATGTATACATACATGCATGCATAGTACATATAGAGAAAACATGCCAATAGAAAAAAGTGGTAACAACTGGCGAACTCGGATGATCTTTGCACTGTTTTTGTAAAATCTTTGATTACATTACTTCTTAACAAGATTTTCTAAAGAGTCCTCCCAGGACGGCTGCAGGCACTAATAGGAAAGACATTCTCACAGGCGTTTGACCCTTTGCCTCCCCTGACCCTTCCCCACGGGGCCCCTGCTTCTCACCAGGGTCTCTCCAGCCTCCGGCTTTGCAGGTCAAGAAGCCGAGAGACAGAGCAGACACCTCATTGGCAAAGTGTGAGTCACGTGCCAGCCCAGGACCAATCACCGGGAAGCTTGGCACTGCCGGCTCTGATTGGTCAGGGGCGTACCTGGAGCTGGTCTGAGGATGGGATCAAATCCACCCAAAGTGCATGGAGACAGGTGATCCCCCCAGAAAATTCAAGGGAGTTAGTAGAAGGAGGACTGGTACCCAGGTGGAAAAGGCCACAGCTGCCTTTGCAGGAGGGACCGTTCCCTCATTCATCCCTTCATGTAATCAGCCCGAGTGTATACCGTGCCGGACACGGGTTACATCTGATCTAGACAGGGGCTATGTCATTGCACAATAGAGGAGGCCCTTGATCCCACACAACTACTCTAGTAGGGGAGACAAATGATTAAAAAGATAGCTGCAAGATATGCTCTCAGGTAGCAATAATAACGCTGAAGAAAATTCAGGAAGGCAAGAGGTCAGAGGGAAATGGGGCAAAAGTGAGCAAGGGAGGCTTCATGGAGGAGGTGATACTGGAAGTTGGAATTAGGAAAGAGAGGAGGCAGGAAAGAGGGAAGCCCCCCCCCAAGAGGATGGGGCCACATCCTGGGGTAGGGGACAAGGGACACCCAGCCACCCAAGGGTCTCCCCTGGGCAGAGAAGGTGGTGGAGCTGCCTGACCGCTCATAACCTAAGGGATCTCTGGTCAAAGGGAGGAAACAAGCAGGCTTACCATGGGACAAAATGGCAGGACATTGAAAGACAGTCTTCCCTTCATTCCTCTGGGCTTCTTTCGCGGCTCATCAGGGTTCTCAGAAAGCAGGGCTGGGGAAGGAGGAAAGAGGCGTGAGGCAACTGTGCCCTCTGAGGCTTGAGAAACTCAGTAATAATAAGGTCTCCTCATGAAACCAGTGACAAAAACTAGCACGTGTTGAGTACTTGCCCTGTGCCAGGCACTCTTGCATACATTATACTGTAATATCTAATTTGGTTATTATTATCTTCATCCAACTTTACGGATGAAGAAACTGAGGCGCAGAGAGGTTAGGACATTTGCAGGAGGTTGCACAGCAATGCCTTCAGTCATGCATTAACTTGCATCCTGAAGGCTCCCAGGGAACAGACGGAGTGTCAGTGACTGAAGGGGCTGGAGTCAGACCACAGGGGGCTGTGGAGATAGTGATGCCCTGGGGTGCCCGTGTCCAAGAGGAAGGCACAGCTGATACGCAGGTGCCCCTGTGGCATCTCTCTCCAGAAAATACTTAGGTTCCCCCAAAGAAGACAGCCTCCCCCAAAGAAGATTTCCCCAAAGAAGACAATACTTTGGCCACCTGATGAGAACTGACTCCTTGGAAAAGACCCTGATGCTGGGGGAGGTTGAAGGCAGGAGGGGAAGGGGATGACAGAGGATGAGATGGTTGGATGGCATCACCAACCCGATGGACATGAGTTTGAGCAAGCCCTGGGAGCTGGTGATGGGCAGGGAAGCTTGGCGTGCTTCAGTTCATGGGGTCGCAAAGAGTCGGACACGACTGAGCGACTTAGCTCCCACAGCACCGACAGACCGTGCGGTGCCAGGCAGCTGGGCCCCAAACAGGGCGTCGTGTGGGGGAGGGCCCTCGAGGTGGACAGGGGACACGATGCTTAAGGCCAAAGACCCCCAGGCCAGATGGGTTCAGATCCCACCGTGAGCTGACTGTTCGCACTTGTCACCCTTCAGATTTCCCATCTGCAACATGAGGCAATTGGTGTCACTATCTCACAGGGCTGTTGTGGAGTGTTGGTGACTGGATGCGGGGAAAACTCTGGGACTGGGCCTGGCACGACGTGCTAGATGAGAATTAAGTGAAATAAGACAAAATAGGAAGCACATATCAGGCATAAATACACAGTGCCAGATACATACACATCCCTGCTGTATGGTGAGCACAGAACATTCTGGAAGACTGGATGAGAGAAGCTGGGAAGCAGCCACCTCTAGCAAGGAAGCAGGCAGCTAAGGAAGTGGCTTGCACCTTACTTTGTATGATGGTTACATGAAGCTACAGATGTGTCGAAATAGAAGTAAAAACACACATGGGGACTGTGCCAGCGTGAGCGGACTAGTTCTCACGCTGGACTATCATCCAATAAGATCAAATTACTGGGGGGAATGGGATAAAGGGTCCACGGAATTTCGATGAATTATGATGGCAACGTCTTGTGACTATAAAATTATTGCAAAGTAAAAGTTTTCAAAAGAAGGGAGTGTCACAGCAAGCCCAAGAGCCCTCCCTCGAGAGGCCCGACCACCTACAGCACCAGCAAGGGGCTCTGTGCACAGTCACTAAATCGTGTCCGACTCGGGACCCCACGGGCTGCAGCCCGCCAGGCTCCTCTGTCCACGGGATTCTCCAGGCAAGAACACTGAGGGGGTGCCTGTTTCCTTCTGCAGGGGGCCTTCTGCACCCAGGGACACGCGTGATTCCTGCACTGGAGGGTGGCATTCTTACGAGCGCCACCTGGGAAGCCCCCACCGCACTCCTTCCCACTGCGAAATCCTTGCTTCAGGCCCCCACCGCGTCTCAGATGAATGACCCTACAGCCCCGTGACCTGGCAGCTGAGTGGAGGGTCAGCCGGCCCATGCAGGTGGCCACATGACACAAAGGAGCTCAGACTGATTCCGGCTCCCAGGACGCACGCAGCCCTGCAGGCTCTGAGCAGGGGAGTGATGGACTCACCAACATGGGGTGACGTCGGGGAGGTTCCATTCCGGGTGCCCCTCAGGGCGCTCCCTCCTTCAGAGGAGCAGCGGCAGACACTCGGGCTTGGGGCCAGTCTTCAGGGTCCATGCTTCCCCATCGCCTCTGCCCGGGGGACCTCCCCACTCCCGCCTGCCCACAGTTTTCCGGGTCTCACCTCCTTTCTCCGGAGGCCTGGTCTGCACCTCCTCGGTCTCCTGGCCCTCGATGGTGCTCAGAGGCAGCATCATGGCTCCACAGGTGCTCCCTGCAGACAGGACACAAAGCAGTTAGTGCCTGGGCGGGGGAGCCGGGCGGCCCGGNGAGCAGGCGGTTAACAGCTGCCTGCCGCCAGTACGGGCGTGTTCGCTTCACTTTTATTATTGGGGGGAGGGTCCCGGGCCTCCTCCTCTTCACCACTTAGAGAAACTGATACAGAGGCTGGCCTCCAGCGGCTTTTAGGTGGAGGAGACTCAGTAGTGCAGGTAGCAAGGGTAAGGAGTGGTTCTAAACGCCCTTCTCGAATATGAAGAAACACCCACCCCACACACCTAGAAACACGTGTAGCTTGTACACTGGACCCAGACACAAAATATCTTTTACAGAGGGCATCACACACACAGTGGTTCAGGATTTCCCTCCTCTTTCTAGCCATTTTCACACTTTCACCGCTATTAATTTCAGTCTGCATCTATTCCAAGCGAGACCGGTCACTTTGGTGGTCAAAGGTGTCGTGGCAAACCGCTTAGTCTTCCTGAACCCTCCACTCTGTGTCAGAGCTACTGGACTTGACATGAAAGCACCGCAGACTCTCCCTAAGACGTAGGTGTAGTGTGTCAACAAGCTCTTATTTACTCAACAGGCTGTGAATTGGGTGGCCTTAATCGGCTCCCCCTTGACCTAGAGAATCTTCTGTGCCAGGTCCTGGAGTAGACAACGCCAAGGTGCTCTCTGGAGAACGGGCAATTAGGGCAGCAACGTGAAAGGGTACACTTTGTGGTTTTTCTTTAAAAATAAGAAATACTTTATGAAGATACGAATCCTGAGAATTGAGAGAGTCTAATATGAAAGGAGCCACTGGGTCTTCACTATGAACAAAACTTGAAATAGCCTTTAAAAACAGCACTCGTGACACTCGGGTGTCTCTCCTGTATTAGGGATCATATTAATCCGTGTTTCACAGGACTCATCTATGTAAAGTGCTCACACCACGCCTGACAGGTCGAAGTCGCCCAGGAAATACTTTGTAAACCTGTGACTCCCGCATCCTTTCCTAATAGGATTTGTAACGCGTCCTCCCCAGGACTGCTGCAGGCACTAACAGGAAAGACTTCTCGCAGGCATCCGACCCAGGGCCTCCCCTGAGCCCTCCCCACGGCCCCCCTTGTTCTCACCAGGGTCCCTCCAGCCTGTTAAGAGCCCAGAGGCGGAGCCGACCCCTCACTGGCCGGTTCTGACTGGTCAGGGGCGTACCTGGAGCTGGTCTGAGGATGGGATCAAATCCATCCAAAGTGCGTGGAGACAGGTGGTCCCCCCAGAAAAGTCAAGGGGGTTAGTAGGCGAAGGAGGACTGGTACCCAAGTGGACAAGGCCACAGCTGCCTTTGCAGGAGGGACCGTTCCCTAATTCATTCCTTCACTTAGTCAGCCTGAGTGTATACAGTGCAGGACGCTGGTTACATCTGTGCTAGGCATGGAATGAGTCATTGAAAAACAGAGGAGGGCCCTGCCCTCACAGAACTACTCTGGTAGGGGAGACAGATGACGAACGCACAGACGGAAGGTATGCTGGCAAGCAGCAATAATCACTCTGAAAAAAAGCTCAGTGAGGCGGTGGATTGGGGAGAAATGGCACGAAAGTGAGCAAGGGAGGCTTCACGGAGGAAGTGACACAGGAACAGAGGTTGGAATGAGCAAAGAGAAGGAGGCAGAAAGGCGGGCAAAATCTTCAAGGAAGACCAGCCCCCACAGGATGGGGCCACATCCAGGACAAGGCAGGGGCAAGGGGCACCTGGGCATCCAAGGGTCTCTGGTGGGCAGAGAGGGTGGCCAATCCGCGTGACTGCTCAGCCCAGGGGCCTCCAGTGAAAAGGGAGGGAGCAGGCAGGCTTACCACGGGGCAGAACGGCAGGACTCGGAAGGACACCGTTCCCTTCATTCTCTTGGACTTCTTTCTCGGAACATCAGCCTTCACAGAAAGCAAGACTGAGGGAGGAGGAAAGAGTCATGAGACCATCTGACCCTGAGACTTGAGCAACTCGGTAATAACACAGTCTTCATCACGAAACCAGTAACAGGAGCCAATACGTTGAAGTATGCTCCAGACATGCTTTTAAGTATTACACACGTATTCGTTTGTGTGGTTCTTCATAATAACTCTCAAGAATACTGAAGTGTGTTGCCATTTCCTTCTCCAGGGGATCTTCCCGACCCAGGGATCAACCCTGGTCTGCCATGTTGAGGGCGGACTCTTTACTGACTGAGCCACCAGGAAGCCAGTAACTCTGAGATGGGTATTATCACCAACCCACTTTAGAGATGAGCGAACCGAGGTACAGAGAGGAAGGGACACTTGTTGGAGGCCGCCCAGGAGTGTGTGAGACCTGCATTCAACTGTATCCCAAAGGCCCCCAGGGACCAGACAGGAAGCGTCAGGGAGGGGAGGGGCTAGGGTGAGAAAACAGGGGTGTCTGGGCCACACAAAGGGGCCCAAACGGGCTCAGCTCCCAGGAGCTCCCTGCAGGCTCTGAGCGGGGCCATGACAGGAGGGGATGTCAGGGAGGCCGCATCCTGGGGGTCCCTGCCCGGAAGAGCCAGTGGAGACCTTTGGTGAGGAGGCCAGTCTTCAGGGTCCATGCTTCCCCATCACCTGGAGGCCTCCCCACTCCCGCCTGCCCACAGTTTTCCGGGTCTCACCTCCCTTCTCCGGGGGCCTGGTCTGCACCTCCTCGGTCTCCTGGCCCCCGATGGTGCTCAGAGGCAGCATCACGGTCCCACAGGTGCTCCCTGCAGACAGGACACAGAGCAGTTAGTGCCTGGGCGGGGGAGCCGGGCGGCCCGGGTGGGGCTCTCAGAGCTCGGGTGGACTCAGGCAGCTCCGTCCCCTCGCAGTCTCCAGGTCCCCAGCAGCCAAGGGCACGTGCTGGCCATGCCTCCTGCTGGTTTCCTCCAAGGCCCGGGTGTGATCTGGGGACAGCAGTGGTCAGGGCGCCCGGCAAGGACAAGGGCAGGGCTCGTGGCACCTGGGGCTCAGCCCCCTTTAAAACCAGAACAACTGTGACACGCAGTGCTGGGACCAGGAAGCTGCAGCTCGGCTAACTGGGTGTCAAAAGGGCCTCTGGAGTCTGGCATACAGCAGGCACTCACTAAGTGCACCTCAAGGTCAGCATTACCATCACCAAGGTTCACCTCCGTCCAGGGGCTCCCAGGCAGCCTGCCCAAGGGGTTCAGACAGGCCCTCCCCCCTGTCCTTGCCCTTCCAGGTACAGGAGGCTTCAGTCCCGCCCTCAGGACCGCAGTGAGGGGAGGGGCCAGGCCCCAGACCCCCAGCACAGCCCTGGGGCGGGGCCAGCCCTGCAGGGAGGGGGCTCCTCACCTCGGCCCCAGCATCACCCTGGCCAGAGCACGGGCCAGTGTGTCTGGGGTGAGAACTGGGGGATTCTACTCTTACAGTCCCTAGCTGGGGATCTCGGGATTGAACACAGCAGCAAGAAACACATAGCTCCCTGAGATTTGCGTTTCCGACACACAGATCAGTTTCTTTTTTTTAGGATAAGCCATATCCAAACACTATATGGGTCGTGTCTACTAAAAACTAAGTTTTTATTTATTTGGCTAAATCATGTTTACGTATATGCAAGTCCCATGGTATACTTGGAGTGTGCTTATACCAAAAGATAATTCATTATTTATCCGACATTCATATTTAACCATGTGCACTGCATTCTACCTGCAGCTCCTGATTCAGGGGTTATTTAACCTCTTGGGCTGTCAGCTTTCTCCTCATGAAAATGAGGACTATAAATGATTAAATGTGAAAATTAAATGTAATTAAATACACACACATACTCAGAACGCTCTGGTAACTTAGAGTCAAACCTCTTTCTTTAAGACTTTTTAAGAATCCTTTGACCCACCGCAGACCCTCACACATTAATTGTGCAAATACAAGGTGCGTCAAACAGTGGGAACACTTGACCGGTTACACAAACACAGGATTGTTAGTAACGCACACTTTCAGATGCAGACTGCGGAAACCAGGGCTTCATTGCACAAACACACCTGCAGACAAGTCCAGGGAAATTCAGAGACCCCCACACTCAGGGGGGCAAGCCTGCTTCCCAGTGTCGAGCACACTCCTCACAGGCAGCCCTGCTCTCTCTCTCTCTCACACACACACACACCCTCCAGACAGGCACAGAGGCAGACCCACAGGCTGAAATGACCCCCCACGCTCCCCAGTACGCTTTCCCTCTGGGGGACACCCAGGCCCACCCTCAGCCTCGCCCGGGCCCCTCCCCCAGAGGCTGCCCCTCAAAACCGCGCGCCCCAAACGTGCTCCCAGCCCCCCACCCGCAGCCACGCAGGCGCACACAACCACTGGAGGCGCAAAAGCTGTTTTCCACGCGCACTCCTCATCTGCGAGCCTCGCTCTGCGCCCTTAGTGAACCCCGAACTCACCCAGAGGGTCTCCCCGGCTCCCCACCCGCCACGCCGCCCTCTGGGCTCCCCCAGAGTCATGTCCCATCTTCCGTGTGGCCAGTTCCTTACCTGAGCGCGATACCGACTGCCCTCTCTGGTGTGCAGAGCAAACCTGTGCCTCCCGCCTCCTCCAGCAAACTGCGAAGTCCCGGGTCCGCCCCTCCCGCCCCCAAACCTGGGGGCCAGGACCCGGGCTCCCCGCCGCCTGCCCTGGAGGGGGTCGCCGCCA
>SJXQ01001280.1:378429-401071 GCA_006408695.1 Aepyceros melampus
GACGCGGTGGACAAACGCGCGCGAATGAACAGCGCTGAGCCGCTCGGCGTCACGCACAAGCCCCAAGCCCGCCCCCAAGGCCGAGTCAGGTGGTTCCACCGCCTCTGACACCAGCAGAGGCGTCAGAAGGTTCGCGGCGACTTGGTTATTAGGGGGGAGGGTCGGGGGCCTCTGTGTCTCGGTTCGTTAGTGAAACCGATTTAGGAGGTCGTGATGGGCAGGTCTTAAGGGGACGAGAATGACCTTGTGCAGGTCGTAAGAATAAGTCAGTCAGTCAGTTAAGTCACTCAGTCGTCTCCAACTCTTTGAGACCCCGTGCATTGCAGCACGCCAGGCCTCCCTGTGCAGCACCAAGTCCTGGAACTTGCTCAAACCCATGTCCACCAAGTCAGTGATGCCATCCAACCATCTCATCCTCTGTCGCTCCCTTCTCCTCCTGCCTTCAATCTTTCCCAGCATCAGGGTGTTTTCCAATGAGCCGGCTCTTTGCATCAGGCGGCCAAAGTATTGGAGCTTCAGCTTCAGCATCAGTCCTTCCAAGGAATATTCGGGACTGACCTCCTTTAGGATGAACTGGTTGGATCTCCTTGCAGTCCAAGGGACTCTCAAGAGTCTTCTCCAACACCACAGTTCAAAAGCATCAATTCTTCTGCACTCAGCTTTCTTTATGTTTCAACTCTCACATCCATACATGACCACTGGAAAAACCATAACTTTGACTAGATGGACCTTTGTCGGTAAAGTAATGCCTGTGTTTTTAATATGCTGTCTACGTTGGTCATAGCTTTTCATTCAAGGAGCAAGCATCTTTTAATTTCATGGCTGCAGTCACCATCTGCAGTGATTTTGGAGCCCAAGAAAGCAAAGTCTGTCACTGTTTCTACTGTTTCCCCATCTATTTGCCATGAAGTGATAGGACTGGATGCCATGATCTTAGTTTTCTGAATGTTGAGCTTTAAGCCAACTTTTTCACTCTCCTCTTCCACTTTCATCAAGAGGCTTTGCATTTCCTCTTCGCATTCTGCATAAGGGTGGTGTTATCCGCATATCTGAGGTTACTGATATTTCTCCCGGCAATCTTGATTTCAGCTTGTGCTTCAGCCAGCCTGGCATTTCACACGATATACTCTGCATATAAGTTAATGAAGCAGAGTGGCAATATACAGCCTTGACATACTTCTTTCCCACTTTTGAACCAGTTCATTTTCCCATATCTGGTTCTAACTGTTGCTTCTTGACCGGCATACAGATTTCTCAAGAGGCATATCAGGTGGTCTGGTATTCCCATCTTTTGAAGAATTTTCCACAGTTTGTTGTGATCCACACAGTCAAAGGCTTTAGCATAGTCAATGAAGCAGAAGTTGCTATTTTTCTGGAATTCTCTTGCTTTTTCTATGATCCAACAGATGTCAGCAATTTGGTCTCTGGTTCCTCTGCCTTTTCTGAATCCAGCTTGAACATCTGGAAGTTCTCAGTGCATGTACTGTTGAAGCCTAGCTTGGAGAATTGTGAGCATTTCTTTGCTAGCGTGTGAGTTGAGTGCAGTTGTGTGGTATTTTGAACATTCTTTGACTTTGGCTTCCTTTGGGATTGAAATGGAAACTGACCTTTTGCAGTCCTGTGGCCACGGCTGAGTTTCCCAAATTTGCTGTCATGTTGAGTGCAGCACTTTTGCAGCATCATCTTTTAGGATTTGTAACGGCTCAGTAAGAGTAAGTAGTGGTGCTAAACTTGTGCTTAGGGTAGGAAGAGATGCCACACAGGGAGAAACACACGTATGTGTGAATAGCATGTGTGTTGGGCTCAAACACAGAATATCTTTTACGGTGTGCATGACATTCAGGGCAGTTCAAGGGGTTCCCTCCTTTCCTAACCTTTCTCATGCCCTCACCCATACTGAGTTCAGTCTGGCCTCTCATCAGCTCTGAGTCAGTCACCTTTCTTGGCCAGAGGGTGTGTGGCAGGTATTTTAGAATCCTGGGCCATCAGGTCCGTGTCGCAGCTGCTCCTCTTCTGCATAAAGCATCCCAGACGGTACCTAAGGATGATGTGGCTGTGTCAACACGCCCTTATTTACACAGACAGGCTCTGGGCTGGATGATCATAGTCTGCCCACCTCTGACCTGGAGACTTTTCTGTACCAGCTCCTGCAGTACATAAAGCCAAGCTGCTCTCTCGCAAAAGGGTGGTTTGCGAAGAAAAGTGAACAGATAAACTGCTTTACAGAAAGAAATATTTTATGAAAGTTTGAATGACCATGAGATTGCTCCACGAGACCGTGCCCCTTCAGGCTCTCACAGCAGTGAGCCCAGAGCCTCACTTCCGAGGGCTACGGTGTTTCATCACTCTGATGATCTCAGAGATCTGAAGCGCTTCCCTGGTGGCTCGTTGGTGAAGAATCTGCCTGCAGTGCAGGAGATGCAGGAGTTGCGGGTTCGATCCCTGGGTTGGGAAGATGCCCTGGGGAAGGAAATGGCAACCCACTCTAGTATTCCTGCCTGGAAAATTCCATGAACAGAGGAGCCTGGTGGGCTACAGTCCATGAGGTCGCAAAGAGTCGGACACGACTGAGCACTCAGCACAGCCCAAGGGATCTAGGCCTGTCCTCACACAGATCCCTCGTCCTTTCCCAGGGAAGCGTTCTGCACATGTGGTGGCCAGAGCAGTAGCCACTGGCCACGCTGGACCACTGAAGTGTCCCGGATTCCTTTCCACTGAAGGGTCCACATGAAGTTATTGTGCTGAAGGCAGGAAAATTCAACCCGGATCCCTCGCAAATGCAACTCCATGGTCAGTGAAGGCTCTGTGTCACGACTGGTTTCCTGGGCACCCTCCACCTGCCGGGTGTGGTGCTGAGCACTTCACACAGACGAGCTCAAGCAGCCTTCAGCAGAGTCCTGTGAAATGGGAGTGAAAACGACCCCCAATCTATAGGAAAGACACCCAGGCTCATGAAAGCTGTTTTTAAAGGTGGTTGTTTCAAATTTTGCACATATAGCAAGAATATATTACTATTTTTATATTTTACTTCACAGGATTTAAATTTTCATAAACTATATATTAAAAAAAAAGCATATCTGTTCACATTTCTGCCCAACCTGCATCTTTTACTTAGAAAAGAACTACAGTCTTTAATGGAGATGTCCATGCATCATAACCAACATGAACCATGTGATTGCGTGGACCCCTTTCCAAAAATCCCATATAAACTGACCTCTCACCTACCTGTTTGGAGCAGTTCCTCACAGCTCTTCAGGAGGCTGTCTCCTGGGCTATATCCCCACTAAATCCCCCAGATAAAATGAAAACTCACAGCTTTCACGTGTGCGTTTTCACCTCAGTGAACACCTTCTATGGATTTTGTGGTGGTGGTTGTTAACTGGCACGATTGTGGCTACAGATACGTGCTACACACATATTCAAAGTATTTCTGCAGCATCTGAAGAGGTAAGTGAAGGGAGTGTTGGAAGGTCTGAGTGTTGAAAGAGGCTCTTTGACTCACAATTGTGTGACCATCTGGGAATCTCCCCGTGTTCACCTGTGTGAGATGGATACCATGATGGTTAAGGGCGTAGACTCTGGAGCCAGCCTGCCTGGGTTTGAATGTTGGCTTGGCTCCTTCTGATCTGTGTGACCTGAAGCAAGTGATGTGGACTCTCTGTTCTCTTATCTCAGAAAGAGGGATAATAATAGAACGCAATTAAGGGAANCCCCGTGTTCACCTCTGTGAGATGGATACCATGATGGTTAAGGGCGTAGACTCTGGAGCCAGCCTGCCTGGGTTTGAATGTTGGCTTGGCTCCTTCTGATCTGTGTGACCTGAAGCAAGTGATGTGGACTCTCTGTTCTCTTATCTCAGAAAGAGGGATAATAATAGAACGCAATTAAGGGAATCAAAATGTGTAAAGACATTAGCTCAGTGCCTCCCACATGCACGGTGCTCTAGAATGTTCATCATTCTAAATATTTGTGTAAAAAGGGAGGTGATCCTAGTCAGTGGGAGAGAGATACAGAACTGAAGAATAAGTTTATTCACTCGTGTAATCACCACAGCCTGGTGCTGGGGATAAATGAGCAAAACAGATCCCGCCAGTGGTGGAAACAGCAGCCAGCCTCCTTTGCTGTAACAGGGCTTGCCTGACGGCTCACTGGGTGAAGGGTCTGCCTGCAGTGCAGGCGACACAGGAGACGCAGGTCCAATCCCCGGGTCGGGAAGATCCCCTGGAGAAGGGCATGGCACCCCACTCCACTGTTGTTGCCTGGGAAGACCCATGGACAGAGGAGCCTGGCGGGCTGCAGTGCACGGCGTCGCGGAGCTGCACCAAGGACCCACACAACTTTGCTCTAATGATGGCAGCTCTTACCTGACACAGGATTGCCCGGCTAGGGACTACACTTCCCAGCATCCCTTGCAACTAGATGTCACCATGTGACCGTCTCTGGCCAATGAGCTGTGAGGAAAAGTGATTCGGGCTTCTTGGAGGAGGCGCCCTTCGAAGGACCGAAGCCTGTCTTCCCCTCTCCTCATCCCCCGACCTGCCCCGAACCAGAAAGTGGACTGGGTGTGGGGGTGAGCCCTCTCCAGCCACGTGGCACAGAGCACCGAGGTCAGAGGAGCCTGGCCGCCCAAGTCCACGGAGCTGCACCGCCCCGGGCCTGGGAGTTTCGCACACAGACCACAGCGCACAGCCTTGAGAGCAGGTTGGGTTTATTGAAGCCGCCATATTGGGGGTTCACACCACAGAAGGCCAGCATGCATGTTTGGGGCGCGCGGGTGGCCCGGTGCGGGAGGCCGGGGGGCCTCAGCATTCAGGAGATGTAGAGGACGCTCAGGCAGCACAGGGGACACTCCCAGGCCTGGATCTCCTGGTACTTTTTACGAGGCTTCGAAGGGGAGGTGTACTTCGAGCCAGCTCTCGAACTTCCAGGAGAAGGTTGCGAATCAAACTCGGAGTCTTTCGAATCCATGTAGAAAGTGAAGCAAAAACCCGGCTGGAAGGAGAGACAACAGAGAGGAGAGAGGAGAACTTCAGTGCCCTGGGGGGAGGGGCCCCTCGCCCTTAGTTTGAGGGGCTGAGCACGGACTGCAGGGAGGACCCACCTGGGGTTGAATTCCTTCTTCGCCCAGTACAGCTGGGGATCCTGAGGCAGATAACCTGCCCTTCCCTGGCCTCAGTTTACATTTCTGTATAATGGACTGTAAGTAACTGCTCCCTCACAGAGGCGTGTAAGGACTGAACAAGGTAATCCAGAAAAAAGGATCCTTAAACCTAACAATGTTTGCCGCTTTGTGAGAGCTGGAAACCCGTCAGCTGTGACAGTGTTTGCTTTGCTGGTTTTCTTAAAACCATCTGCTTTCCTAAAAAATTAAACACTTCTTCCCAATAGAAAGCATCACCCACGGTGCTGGCAGTATTGAAGCTGTAGTGATTTCTGGGAGGACTACTATTTCTATCCAATGGTTTTTGAGCATTTAGGACGCTTTAGCGTGAATGACATGTCAGGCCCCATTTAATCCTCACGAGGTGGCCTCTGGTCGTGTTTCTCCATCCTGCAGATGAGGAAGTGGGGGAGGGAGGCACTGGTAAGCTTTCCCACTCTGGCATCTGATCAGACGTATAGGTGGGGAAACACGCAGCACTCAGGATGAGACGTGAGCACATAACCTTCTTGATTCTCCAGACCAGAATACTGGGGTGGGTTGCCATGCCCTCCTTCGGGGGATCTTCCCAACCCAGGGATGAAACCTGTGTCCCTGTACTGACAGGTGAGTTCTTTACCACTAGCACCACCTGGGAAGCCCATTTTCCCGGGTTTAAGCACAGTACAGACGTGAGTCCCCTTCATCCTCCTAGTAACCCTCGTGCAGTTCCTACCGCCCTGTTTCACAGATGAGCCACAGAGTTCAAGAACTGGTCCCGGGTCCCACAGCTGGCAGTGGCTGACGCCGGGCTTGAACCCAGCGCTGAGACTCTGGAGTTGGGGCCCTTAGCCTCAGAGGGCTGGGATGCCAGCTGGAAAGCTTGGGGTGGGCAGGACGGTGTTCCCTCCACACGGTGCCCTCACCTCTGCAGAACCGTCCTTCTCCTATTCCCAGGTTACCAGCCCCTCCCACTTGTGACATTTGGGGTCCAGATCTTTCTTGCGGTGGGCGGGGCAGGGGCGTCCTGAGTATTGCAGAAATGCTAAGCAGCATTCCTGGCCACCGGATGTCATTAGCACGACCCCTTCAATTGTGACAAACAAAAGTGTTTCCAGACATTGAAGGCGTCCCCTGAGGGACAAACCGGCTCTGGCTGAGAATCACCGCCTCATCCCTTCCCTGTGTTCTCCAGATATGGGGAAAGGGAGGGATCGGCTTCCCTTCGCATTCCCGTGGTCAGGTGACCCGGCCTGGGGCCATTAGGGTCCTGCATCACCTCAGCTGACTATTGGTTCCGTGAAGGACACAGGACCTGGAAAGACCAATCAGAATGGGCTCTGCTTCTAGGCGAGCTGATGATTGGTTCAGTGGTGAGCAAAGCATCTGGAAGGACCAATCAGAATGCTCTCTGCTTCTGGATTAGCTGATGATTGACTCAGTGGAGGACACAGGACCTGGAAGGCCCAATCAAAAGGCTCTCTGCTTCTAGGCTAGCTGATGATTGGTTCAGTGGTGAGCAAAGGACCTGGAAGGACCAATCAGATTCTCTCTAAGTTATTTCGTGCATCTACAAGTGTCTCTCCAATGAGTTCCTATTAGAAATGGGAAAGTCAGATATTACTCAGAGAAGAAAGGGACAAGCGTCTTGGCCCAATGGATCAAAATTCGCACCACCAGTGATGGCGCGCAGACCTCATGTGCGTCAAAATGTGATGTTCTGAGAAGGACATGGCATCACTTAGGTGGTACTCCAGAGATCATAGCTTATCCTGAATCTCATTCACAGGGAGATGGTTAAAAATATACCCAATAAACCACAATATGGGATGGGTGTGACTCTGGACTTCAAAATGGTCAGTGCCATAAAAGGCAAACAAGGCTTAGGAGACGGTCTAGCTTAAAGAAAACTACAGATACGTTACTAAGTACAATCTCTGCCCTAGACTAGGCCTTGTGTTGGAGGGAAAAGAATGCCAAGTGGACAGTATGTAGCAAATTATTAATATCAAAACCAGTACAGGGATAAGATGAAGAGTGCATCAGGGTTGAATGCAGGAAGGTGACAATAGCCCCACCCCTATATAATAGAATATTGTATTTCTAAGGCGATACATACTTAGGTATATTATCTGTATATATACTGTAATAAATATACATATATATGTATAATATATACATATATTAAACATACACATGTATGTATAATATATACATATATAATATACATATATATTATTTCTTTTATTAAAGAAAATACGTAAATAGAAAAATGTTAGCAGCTGGCGAATTTGGATGATCTTTATACCGTCCGTGACTCTTACTTTCTTTTCTAATATAATTTCTAAAGAGTCCTCCCCAGGACTGTTGCAGGCACTAGTAATAAAGAGGTTCTTGCAGGCATCTGACCCAGGGCTTCCCCTACCCCCTCTCACCAGGGTTCCTCCAGCCCCCTCCTGCCTGTTAAGAAGCCCAGAGACAGAGCCGACGCCTCATTGGCCAAGGGTGAGCCACGTGCCAGCCCAGGGCCAATCACCAGGATCCTTGGCACTGCCGGCTCTGATTGGTCAGGGGCGTACCTGGAGCTGGTCTGAGGATGGGATCAGATCCACCCAAAGTGCATGGAGACAGGTGGTCCCCCCAGAAAAGTCAAGGGGGTAGCAGGAGAAGGACTGGTACCCAGGTGGACAAGGCCACAGCTGCCTCTGCAGGAGGGACCACTCCCTAATTCATTCCTTCACTTAATCAGCCCGAGTGTATACAGTGCCGGACACGGGTTACATCTGATCAGACGGGGGCTATGTCACTGAAGAACACAGGAGCTTCCTGCTGCCATCCTGCCCCTGAACTACTCTCGTAAGGGACATAGATTAGGAACAAATAGATAAATGGTATAATCTCAAGTAGCAATAATAATGCTGAAGAAATTCAGCAAGGCAAGGAGTTGGGGAGGCAGTGTCAAGGGAGGCTTCATGAAGGAGGTGACACTGGAGCAGAGGTTGGAATTAGCAAAGAGAAGGAGGCAGGAAAGAGAGCAACACCCTCAAGGAAAACCATCCCCTTCATAGGATGGGGCCACATCTGGGATGAGGGAGGGGCAAGGGGCACACAGCTACCCAAGGGTCTCTGCTGGGCGGAGAGGTTGGCCAATAAGCCTGACCTCTCAGGCCCAGGGTTCTCTGGCCAAAGGAGAAAACAAGCAGACTCACCATGGGACACGTCGGCACCCGTTTGGCTGACACTCTTGCATTCTTCCTGGTGGGCTCCCTTCGCTGACCAGTAGTTGTCTCAAAAGGCAGGGCTGAGCGAGGAAGAAAGAGGCATGAGGCCCTCTCGCCTGCTGAGGCTTGCGAAACTCAATAATAAAATGTTCATCAAGAAACCAGTGACGATGGCTAATACGTGTGGAGGACCTGCTGAGTGTCAGGCACGCTTTTAAGTATTTTGCAGGTATTAGCTTGTTTGGTTGTTCATGATAACTCTCTGAGATGGGCACTGTATTCATCCAACTTTAGAGATAAGGAAACAGAGAAGTTAGGACACTTGTGGGAGGTTGCAAAGCAATGCTGCAGAGATGCATGAAGTTGCATCATGAAGGTCCACAGGGAACAGACAGGGAATGTCAGTGCGTGGAGAGGCTGGAGTTAGACAACAGGGGCTCTGAAGATAGTGATGTGCTGGGCACCCGTGCCCAGGAGGAAGGCACAGCTGATACGCAGGTGCCAGTGGGGCACGTCTCTCCAGAAAACAGTTGGGATTCCCGGAAGAAGACAGATATGTCGATTTGGAGTGAAAGTCCCTGCTATTTCAAAGCTGCCCGCAAATCCATCTATTTCCTTACAGACTCCTCCACTCCTGGGAATGGAAGCGGCCTCTCTGGAGGACCATCCAGGCCACCTGCGCAAACGTCCCCTCAGACGCTGCCGTCTCTTTTTAAACATGTAGCCCTGGATGCACTCCCCTCTGCAGTGCGACCCCAGTATTGTCCTACTTCTATCTGCATTTATTCTCATCGTCAAAGACTGGGAGTAACCCACATGGCCACCTGCAGGAACCTGGTCAAGCTTCCCTAAAGTCTCAGTGGTAAAGAATCCGCCTGCCAGTGCAGGAAACACAGGAGACCTGGGCTCAATCCCTGAGTCGGGAAGATCCCCTGGAGAAGGAAATGGCAACCCACTCCAGTATTCTGGCCTAGAAAATTCCATGAACAGAGGAGCCACGCAGGGTTACAATCTGTAGGGTCGCAAAGAGTCAGACACGACTGAAGCAACTTAGCACACATGTAGCACAGAGAGACATGGAATCCCAGGCAGCTGGAGCACGAGCCGGGCATCGTGTGGGGGAGGGTCCTTGAGATGGACAGGGGACACGGTACTTAAGGTCAGAGACCCCCAGGCCAGACGGGTTCAGATCCCACCGTGAGCTGATTATTCACACTTTTCACCCTTCAGATTTCCCGTCTGGAAAACGAGGTAATTCCTGTCCCTCCCTCATTGTGAAGCACGCGTGACTGGATGTGTGGAAAGCCTTGGGACTGTGACTGGAAGATTCTCAGTGTCAGAGCAGAAATAAATGAAACGAAACACGGTAGGAATGAAAGTTGCATGTGTAGTACACACCTGTATATCAGACATAAATACACAGTAACAGATACACACACATCCTTGTCTCCATGAGTGAGCATGGAACATTCTGGAAGACTGCCAAGGAGCTGGGAAGTAGCTATGTCTGGGGAAGGAACTACAAAGCTGAGCGACGGAGAGGCATGTCTGTGTTTTGTGTGATGGTTACAGGCTGCTACAGATTTGATAAAATACGTGGGAAAAGACACGGTGGATTGGGCAGTATCTGTCCTACCATCGTCGCATCAGCTACAACGGCTGGGCGCCCCTCAGGGCTCCCTCCTTCAGAGGAGCAGCGGCAGACACTCGGGCTTGGGGCCAGTCTTCAGGGTCCATGCTTCCCCATCGCCTGGAGACCTCCCCACTCCCGCCTGCCCACAGTTTCAGCCGCACGTGGGTCTCACCTCTTCTCTGCGGAGGTCTGGTCTGCACCTCCTCCCTTCCCTGGCCCCCGATGGTGCTCAGAGGCAGCATCACGGTCCCACAGGTGCTCCCTGCAGACAGGACACAGAGCAGTTAGTGCCTGGGCGGGGGAGCCGGGCGGCCCGGCTGTGGCTCTCAGAGCTCAGGTGGACTCAGGCAGCTCCATCCCCTCGCAGTCTCCAGGTCTCCAGCAGCCAAGGGCACGTGCTGGCCATGCCTCCTGCTGGTTTCCTCCAAGGCCCGGGTGTGATCTGGGGACAGCGGTGGTCAGGGCGCCCGGCAAGGACAAGGGCAGGGCTCGTGGCACCTGGGGCTCAGCCCCCTTTAAAACCAGAACAACTGTGACACGCAGTGCTGGGACCAGGAAGCTGCAGCTCGGCTAACTGGGTGTCAAAAGGGCCTCTGGAGTCTGGCATACAGCAGGCACTCACTAAGTGCACTCGTGGAGCAGTCCCAGGGCTGTCTTTCAGCTCCGTCCCAACAGACAGGACACAGAGCAGTTAGTGCCTGGGCGGGGGAGCCGGGCGGCCCGGCTGTGGCTCTCAGAGCTCAGGTGGACTCAGGCAGCTCCATCCCCTCGCAGTCTCCAGGTCTCCAGCAGCCAAGGGCACGTGCTGGCCATGCCTCCTGCTGGTTTCCTCCAAGGCCCGGGTGTGATCTGGGGACAGCGGTGGTCAGGGCGCCCGGCAAGGACAAGGGCAGGGCTCGTGGCACCTGGGGCTCAGCCCCCTTTAAAACCAGAACAACTGTGACACGCAGTGCTGGGACCAGGAAGCTGCAGCTCGGCTAACTGGGTGTCAAAAGGGCCTCTGGAGTCTGGCATACAGCAGGCACTCACTAAGTGCACCTCAAGGTCAGCATTACCATCACCAAGGTTCACCTCCGTCCAGGGGCTCCCAGGCAGCCTGCCCAAGGGGTTCAGACAGGCCCTCCCCTCCTGTCCTTGCCCTTCCAGGTACAGGAGGCTTCAGTCCTGCCCTCAGGACCGCAGTGAGGGGAGGGGCCAGGCCCCAGACCCCCAGCACAGCCCTGGGGCGGGGCCAGCCCTGCAGGGAGGGGGCTCAGCACAGGCTCGGTGCGGGGACCCCACCTCCGCCCCAGCACCACCCTGGGCAGGACGTGGACCAGTGTGTCTGGGGTGAGAACTGGGGGATTCCAGCCTGCCAGTCACTAGCTGGGGATCTCAAGATTTAACAGCAATAAGAAAGACACAGCACCCCGCGGCCTGTGCTTCGGACACGCTGATCACTGTTCAACAGAAGGATCTCCGAACACTGCATGGTCATGTCTCCACGTGACATGAAAATTCGTTTTGTATTTATTCTCCTAAATTGTGTTTCAGTATGGGCAAGTCCCATGGAATATTTGGGACGTACTTATGCTAAAAAGTGGAGAAGGAAATGGCAATCCACTCCAGGACTATGGACAGAGGAGTCTGGTAGGCTACAGTCCACCGGGGTCACAAAGAGTCGGACACGACTGAGCGACTTCACTCACTTACTAACTAAAAGGTAATTCATTATTTATCTGAAATTTCCATTTAAGTATTTATCATGTATTTTACCTGGAAAGCCCCAGTTTGGGGGTATTTATAGCCAGCCCTGCAGGGAGGGGGCTCAGCTCAGGCTGACTCTAGCCCTTCCTGGGCAGGACCCTGGTCAGTGTGTCTGGGGACTGTGGACTGGGTGGATTCCAGCCTGCCAGTCACTAGCTGGGAGATCTCAAAGATCAAGTTTGTCAGATTTCCCAAAATGATATTACAACAAATTCACAGCAAACTGAGACTTGAATTTCAGAAACACAAATCAGTTTTTACTATAAGTCATATTGAAACACCATATGAGTCAGGTCTACATAAAAACTCATTTTTAAATTTATTTTGCTAAATGATGTTTAAGTATAAGCAAGTCCCATGAAATATCTGGAACATACTTATACTAAAAGGGAATTCACTATTTGTCTTAAATTCATATTGAAGTAAGCGTCCTGTATTTTACCTGGCAAGCCCCGATTCAAGGGTTTTTTAACCTCTTGTGCTGTCAGCTTTCCCGTCCATGAAAATGAGGAAAATAAATGATTAAACATGAGGATTAAATATGATTAAATACACACACACTCAGAACATACTATCTGGTAACTTAGAGTCAAACCTCTTCTTCAAAGCCTTTGTAAGATGCTTAAGACCCATCAGAGATCCTGACACATAATCGTGGAAATATAAGTGCGTCCAATAGCGGGAACACCCGGCCAGACACACACACACACAATTGTCAGAGATGCACGTGTTCTGATGATCACTGTGGAAACCAGGGCTTACTGACACACACACACCTGCAGACACACTGCAAGGAGACCCAGAGACCCATGNGCCACCCCGTGGAGCTGGGCGGCCAGGGTCCTTTGACCTGGGGGCTCTGTGGCTGGAGAGGGCTCACCCCCACTCCAAGCCCACGTTCTGGCTCAGGCGGAAGGGGGAGGATGAGGGGGAGGGAAGACACACTTTAGACCCTCAAAGGGAAACTCCTCTAAGATCCCCAGACCACTTTTCCTGAAACCTCATTGACTGCAGCCCAGTCACATGACTGTACGTAGCTGCAAGAGAAGCTGAGCAATCTGTGTCAGCTAATAGCTCCTGCTGTTACAGCAAAGGAGAATGGCCATTGTGTCCGCTGCTGACCGGGCCTGGTATGTCCATGTACCCCCAGCACTAGCCTGTGATGAGTGAGAAAAATCGACTCTTCAGTTCCGCATCTCTCTCCCACTGATGAGGACCTCCTGCCTTTAAGCAAATATTTACAATAATGAACATTTCTCAGGAATTCTTCCAGTGGTTAAAACTCCGAAATTCTAATGCAAGAGCTGTAGGTTGGATCCCTACACACATAACATCTCACACACACACTGAAATACTACTCAGTCATAAAACAAGAATGAACTTCTGCCATTTGCAGCAATGTGGGTGGACATGGAAGGTATTAGGCTTAGTGAAATAAGTCGGGCAGAGAAAGATAAATACTCTATATATTATTGCTTACATGTGGCATCTAAACAATAAAACAGACAAATGAATATAACAAAATAGAAACAGATTGAGGGCTTCCCTGGTGGCTCACCTGCAGTGAGAGAGACCTGGGTTCAAGCGGCTCAGATGATAAAGAGTCCACCTGCAGTGAGAGAGCTGGGTTCAAGCGGCTCAGATGATAAAGAGTCCACCTGCAGTGAGAGAGACCTGGGTCCAATCCCTCCATCAGGAAGATCCCCTGGGGAAAGGAATGGCAACCCACTCCAGTATTCTTGCCTGGAGGATCCCATGGACAGAGGAGCCTGGCGGGCTACAGCCTTTGGGGACACAAAGAGTTGGACATAACTGTGAGACAAACACACACTCACGATGTAGAGAATAAACTAGTGGTTACTCAGGAGGGGAGGAGGGCCAAGAGATGGGTATCTGATTAAGAGGCCAAAACTACTATGTATAAAACAAGCAACAAGGGTATGTTATACAGCCCAGAGAAATAAAGCCATTATTTTGCAATGACTTTAATAACTTTCAATCATACAAACAATCTATTATAAGTAATAAAATATAAAGTAATCGATAAAAATATTAAATCACTGTGCTGTTCACCCAAAACTAATATAAACCAACTATACTTCAGTTTTAAAAACGGCCCCAGCAGAAGAATACTTCTTTCTTCTAGAATAAGTTTCTTAAGGACCGTCTAGTGAGACCATTGGTGAAGAGAAATCCACCAAAGTAAGCCAGTAGTCCTCCACATAGGTAACTGACCATAAGCCCATCAGCTTATAGTTTCTAAACTCTGCATCTGATTCTACTTATGATAGAAAAACATTTCATTCACATGCAAAAGTCCTCACAATAAAAAAAAAAAAAAGATAGTCATATGGGTCAGGTCTGGACTTCCCTGGTGGCTCAGGTGGTAAAGAATCTGCCTCTGATGCAGGAGCCCCAGCTTTGAATTCTGTGGTGGGGAAGACTCCCCTGGAGAAGGGAATGCCTATTCACTCCAGTATTCTTGCCTGGAGAATCCCATGGACAGAGAAACCTGGTGGGCTACCGTCCATGGGGTCGCAAACAGTCAGACAGGACTGAGTGACTAGCATTTTCAGCTCACATGGGTCAAGTCTGGCCTCTTGGGATAGCTGTCTACTTCTGATGCCATCTCCTTTTTTCCTGGTCTGAGAATAATCTCTCCTGTGCTTAAGCATGGGTGTGAGAAGATTGGAGGCCAGCGGTCCTCTCCATAGATGAGTCAGATTTCATAGCAGAATCTACAGATTTGGGGGGTTTCCTGTCTTCTCAAGGAAGGCCTTAACGTAAGTTGAGATTCCTGCATCTGCCAGGAGCTGTCCTTCCTTTTTTACCTGGGAGTGCTGCTAGGAACTCTGAACAAGGTGCCAGGCTATTTTTCCCAGGAGCTGTGTGACTCCTTAAAGTTCACCTGGGCTCTTTAAAGCTGTCTGGTTATAGCCTGTGCATATTCTCAACGATGTTTCCACTTATACCCCCATTAAAAGAAGAGATTCTTATTGATTTTATGCAGGTAACTACATTGCCATAAAATAAGAATACTTGCTAAGAGTTTCCAAATTCTGGAAGCATCAAGTAGATAATATAAACGTTTCACTTCGGCTTACAAAGGTATAATTTGCCAAATTACTGTCATAATTAAATGAGAGTGAAATGTTTCCTTGTGTCTAGAAGAAACAAAGATTAAAAGCCAGCATTTCAGACAAAAAGCCATAAAAATGGAAAGTATCTTCAACCCTTCACTCGGTCCTGTGTAATGAATCCTTGTTGATCTTAAACTGTCTTAAACTTCCATTGGCAGTTTATGAAGCCATCAGCTTCCCCGTTAGGATTCTTCAATTCCTTACTCAGTGTGATGGTACGAGCTGGAGGTTATCAGAAACCCGTGATTGTCGAAAAAAGACATTTCGATGTAAATGAGTTAAACATTGAGTTCAAAACAGCTTCTCAGCCCCGCCAGTTACATTTCAGTGGCCAGATGTGGCAGAGGCTGCCGCGCCAAACACGGCAGATACAGAACATTTCCATGGTCACTCGAGGGTCTGTGTCAGGACTGGCTTAGATGGCTTAGGTTTTCAGAATTATCACGCTAGAGCCCTGGGGCTTCCCTGGTGGCTCAGCTGGTGAAGAATCCGCGTGCAGGGCAGGAGACCCCTGTTCAATTCCTGGGTCGGAAAGATCCCCTGGAGAAGGGATGGGCTACCCACTCCAGTATCCTTGGGCTTCCCTGGTGGCTCAGCTGGTAAAGAATCCGCCTGCAGTGCGGGAGACCTGGGTTTGATCCCTGCATTGGAAAGATCCCCTGGAGGAGGGAAAGGCTACTCACTCCAATATTCTGGCCTAAAGAATTCCATGGACTGTATGGTCCATGCGGTCGCAAAGGTTGGACACAACTGAGCGACTTTCACTTTCACTATAAGCCCTAGAAAACGAGGCTTTGGGCTGGGCACTGTGAGACCCCGAAAGAGCACGGCCTTACAGAGCATCCTTCAGTGGGTCTTGGGGACTCAGCTCCAGGCACGGTCCTCTGGGCACTTCGATTCTCAGCTTGGCCGGTGCCTGGCCTGCAGGACCCCTCCTCTGCCTGGGCCAGATTAACCAGTCTGTTAGTGCTGACGTTCAGTAAACAGTGACATTTCCTGGGCACTTCTGCCAGTCACTCATGGTGCTGAGCACTTTACGTAGACGAGCTCAGGTAACCGTCAGCAGATCCCTAGGAAATAGGAGCTAATATGACCCCAGTTTATAGGGGAGAAACCCGAGGCTCGTGAGAGCTGTCTTTAAAGGTTATTATTTTGGTTTCTGAATGCAAATCAGGACTCTCTGGCTACTCTTTACATTATACTTTTTCAGCCTTATGGAATTCAAATTTTCACAAAATATATCTTTAAAGGAATAAAGCATAGCTGTTTCCATTTCTGTCAAAACTGCCATTTCACCAGAGAGCAGCTGGGCTTTGTCTCCTGCAGGGGCTGGCAGAGAAAACTCTCTAGGTCAGAGGTGGACAGACTACGGCCCTCTAGCCCACAGCCTGTTTGTGCAAATAAGGACTTTTTGGCACAGTCATGTCTATTTCTTATATGAGTTTGGACTGCTTTAATGCAAAGTCCTTTAGCTGCAACAGAGACTTATTGGCCCAGAAAGGCTAAAAATCTTGCCATGAGACCCTTGAAAAGAAAGGTGACTGATCGCTGCCTCGGTATAGCTTCAGGATTCAGAGATAAAAGATTGAGCCAAAGGGTGCTCTAGGGACTGGATGTGGAAGACCAAGGGGGAGGTGAGCGTCTTGGATGCCTTCATGGATTCTGGCTTGAGCCACTGGAGGTGCCAGGTTCCAAGGTGGGAATGATTTGGGAGACACACCAGCGGGTTTATAAGGGTTCATTTAATTTAGGATGTGTTAATTGAATTAGAGCCAAGTAAGCCTTAGCAAGTGCAAGGAGTATGTGTTTAAATCAGCAAATATTTTTTCAAGCTGCCTTCATATACACCCATTACCTCATGTCCGGGAACGTAGCACTGCCCATGACTTCTGATTTGCAGATCAAGCTTAGAGCTTGATGGTCCATTAAGTTATTCATCCATGTATTCAAAAATATTTTACCGACACCATAAAGAAAGTCAACATATGAATAATGAACATCAAAGGTAATTTCAGTACACATTAGGTAGACGAGATCAATATCCTTAATATGTAAAGGAGATGGGGATCAAGACCATCCCCATGGCAAAGTAATGCAAAAAAGCAAAATGGCTGTCTGGGGAGGCCTTGCTAATAGCTGTGAAAAGAAGAGAGGCGAAAAGCCGAGGAGAAAAGGAAAGATATGAGCATCTGAATGCAGAGTTCCAAAGAATAGCAAGAAGAGATAAGAAAGTCTTCTTCCGCGATCAATGCAAAGAAATAGAGGAAAAGAACAGAATGGGAAAGACTAGAGATCTCTTCAAGAAAATTAGAGATACCAAGGGAATATTTCATGCAAAGATGGGCTCAATAAAGGACAGAAATGGTATGGACCTAACAGAAGCAGAAGATATTAAGAAGAGGTGGCAAGAATACACGGAAGAACTGTACAAAAAAGATCTTCATGACCCAGATAATCATGATGATGTGATGACTAATCTAGAGCCAGACATCTTAGAATATGAAGTCAAGTCGACCTTAGAAAGCATCACTACGAACAAAGCTAGTGGAGGTGATGGAATTCCAGTTGAGCTGTTTCAAATCCTGAAAGATGATGCTCTGAAAGTGCTACACTCAATATGCCAGCAATCTGGAAAACTCAGCAGTGGCCACAGGACTGGAAAAGGTCAGTTTTCATTCCAATCCCAAAGAAAGGCAATGCCAAAGAATGCTCAAACTACTGCACAACTGCACTCATCTCACACGCTAGTAAAGTAATGCTCAAAATTCTCCGAGCCAGACTTCGCAATATGTGAACTGTGAACTCCCTGATGTTCAAGCTGGTTTTAGAAAAGGCAGAGGAACCAGAGATCAAATTGCCAACATCCGCTGGATCATGGAAAAAGCAAGAGAGTTCCAGAAAAACATCTATTTCTGCTTTATTGACTATGCCAAAGCCTTTGACTGTGTGGATCACAATAAACTGTGGAAAATTCTGAAAGAGATGAGAATACCAGACCACCTGACCTGCCTCTTGAGAAATCTGTATGCAGGTCAGGAAGCAACAGTTAGAACTGGACATGGAACAACAGACTGGTTCCAAATAGGAAAAGGAGTACGCCAAGGCTGTGTCACCCTGCTTATTTAACTTCTATGCAGAGTACATCATGAGAAACGCTGGACTGGAAGAAACACAAGCTGGAATCAAGATTGCTGGGAGAAATATCAATAACCTCAGATATGCAGATGACACCACCCTTATGGCAGAAAGTGAGGAGGAGCTAAAAAGCCTCTTGTTGAAAGTGAAAGAGGAGAGTGAAAAAGTTGGCTTAAAGCTCAACATTCAGAAAATCCCCCCTCCAGGGGATCTTCCCAACCCAGGGATCAAACCTGAGTCTCCTGCACTGCAGGCGGATTCTTTACATTCTGAACCACCAAAGACAAACACCATACAATATCACTTACATGTGGAATCTAACATATGACACGTATGAACTTGTCTACAAAGCAGAAACAGAGTCACAGACATAGAAAACAGGCTGGTGGTTGCCAAGGAGGAGGGGTGGAGCAGGGTGGATTGAGTGGTTGGGATTAGCAGACGTAAACTATTGCATATATTTTACAACAAGGTCCTACTGTATAACATCAGGAACTGCATTCAACATCCTGTGATAAACCACAATGAAAAATATACATGTGTCTCACTGAACCACTTTGCTGTACAGCAAAAACTAACACAACATGTAAATCAACTCTCCTTAGACAAAATAAAGATTGTTAAAGGATGGGTTATCTCATAGGAAATAGATGGGGAAACAGTGGAAACAGTGTCAGACTATTTTTTTGGGCTCTAGAATCACTGCAGATGGTGACTGCAGCCATAAAATTAAAAGACGCTTACTCCTTGGAAGAAAAGCTATGACCAACCTAGATANGGGGAAACAGTAGAAACAATGTCAGACTTTACTTTTTTGGGCTCCAAAATCACTGCAGATGGTGACTGCAGCCATGAAATTAAAAGGCGCTTACTCCTTGGAAGAAAAGTTATGACCAACCTAGATAGTATATTCAAAAGCAGAGACATTACTTTGCCGACTAAGGTCCGTCTAGTCAAGGCTATGGTTTTTCCAGTGGTCATGTATGGATGTGAGAGTTGGACTGTGAAGAAGGCTGAGCGCCAAAGAATTGATGCTTTTGAAGTGTGGTGTTGGAGAAGACTCTTGAGAGTCCCTTGGACTGCAAGGAGATCCAACCAGTCCATTCTGAAGGAGATCAACCCTGGGATTTCTTTGGAAGGAATGATGCTAAAGCTGAAACTCCAGTCCTTTGGCCACCTCATGCAAAGAGTTGACTCATTGGAAAAGACCCTGATGCTGGGAGGGATTAGGGGCAGGAGGAGAAGGGGACGACAGAGGATGAAGTGGCTGGATGGCATCACGGACTCAATGGATGTGAGTGTGAGTGTGAGTGAACTCCGGGAGTTGGTGATGGACAGGGAGGCCTGGCGTGCTGCGATTCATGGGGTCGCAAAGAGTCGGACACAACTGAGTGACTGAATTGAATTGAATTGAATTGAATATGTAAAGAATTCTTATAAACAGATAAGACAAAGACCAACCATCCAATCAGAAGTGGGGACAGAGGAAACAGTAATTAGCAGTGAAGAAATTAAACTGTTTCTCATCGTGTTCTGACCCAGCTCTCAGTAAAGCTTTTAAAATGTGCTCCTATATGCAGCCTTGGCCTGTCCACATGCACTGTCAGTCAGGGTCTCCTCTGGTTCTCTTTGTGAGGGGCGGCTTGGAAAGAGCTCCTCCCAGATTTGAAATGGACGTGTACTCTGATGCAGTGCCTTCCGTTCTAAAACCTGTGCTGATAAGCTTCCAACTGTGTGCAATGACACACTTTCAAAGAAGGGTATTCCAGGCACATTGGTAGTAGGAAAAGACCAGAAGCCACCTAAATGTCCAGCCTTTGGACACTGGTTATACAAATCATGGGAAAGTCACTCAGTGGAACAGTCAGTCTACTGCTGTTAAAAAGAACGAGGCAGTACTGCATGGACTGATATGACGAATTTTCTAAAATATATTCATTTGTTAGCTAAAAAAAAACAAAAGCAAGAGTGTGTGTGGTAGGATATATCATTCATGTTAAAGAAAGAAATAGAGGGAGAGGGCAGATGAAACGTGTTTCGGTTTATTTAAACACACACACACGCATAGACACACATCAGTCAGTTCAGTCGCTCAGTCGTCTCCGACTCTGCGACCCCATGAATCGCAGCACGCCAGGCCTCCCTGTCCATCACCAACTCCTGGAGTTCACTCAGACCCACGCCCATCGAGTCAGTGATGCCATCCAGCCATCTCATCCTCTGTATTCCCCTTCTCCTCCTGCCCCCAATCCCTCCCAGCATCAGGGTCTTTTCCAATGAGTCAACTCTTTGCATGAGGTGGCCAAAGTACTGGAGTTTCAGCTTTAGCATCATTCCTTCCAAAGAAATCCCAGGGTTGATCTCCTTCAGAATGGACTGGTTGGATCTCCTTGCAGTCCAAGGGACTCTCAAGAGTCTTCTCCAACACCACACTTCAAAAGCATCAATTCTTTGGCGCTCAGCCTTCTTCACAGTCCAACTCTCACATCCATACATGACCACAGGAAAAACCATAGCCTTGACTAGACGGACCTTAGTCAGCAAAGTCATGTCTCTGCTTTTGAATATACTATCTAGGTTGGTCATAACTTTCCTTCCAAGGAGTAAGCATCTTTTAATTTCATGGCTGCAGTCACCATCTGCAGTGATTTTGGAGCCCAGAAAAATAAAGTCTGACACTGTTTCTACTGTTTCCCCATCTATTTCCCATGAAGTGATGGGACCAGATGCCATGATCTTCGTTTTCTGAATGTTGAGCTTTAAGCCAACTTTTTCACTCTCCTCTTTCACTTTCATCAAGAGGCTTTTTAGCTCCTCTTCACTTTCTGCCATAAGGGTGGTGTCATCTGCATATCTGAGGTTATTGATATTTCTCCCAGCAATCTTGATTCCAGCTTGTGTTTCTTCCAGTCCAGCGTTTCTCATGATGTACTCTGCATATAAGTTAAATAAGCAGGGTGACAATATACAGCCTTGACGTACTCCTTTTCCTATTTGGAACCAGTCTGTTGTTCCATGTCCAGTTCTAACTGTTGCTTCCTGACCTGCATACAGATTTCTCAAGAGGCAGGTCAGGTGGTCTGGTATTCCCATCTCTTTCAGAATTTTCCACAGTTGATTGTGATCCACACAGTCAAAGGCTTTGGCATAGTCAATAAAGCAGAAATAGATGTTTTTCTGGAACTCTCTTGCTTTTTCCATGATCCAGCGGATGTTGGCAATTTGATCTCTGGTTCCTCTGTCTTTTCTAAATCCAGCCTGAACATCTGGAAGTTCACATATTGCTGAAGTCTGGCTCGGAGAATTTTGAGCATTACTTTACTAGCATGTGAGATGAGTGCAGTTGTGCGGTAGTTTGAGCATTCTTTGGCATTGCCTTTCTTTGGGATTGGAATGAAAACTGACCTTTTCCAGTGCTGTGGCCACGGCTGAGTTTTCCAAATTTGCTGGCATATTAAGTGCAGCACTGTCAAAGCATCATCTTTCAGGATTTGAAATAGCTCAACTGGAATTCCATTACCTCCACTAGCCTTGTTCCTAATGATGCTTTCTAAGGCCCACTTGACTTCACGTTCCAAGATGTCTGGCTCTAGGTGAGTGATAATTAAGCATACAAATAATTGAATATATATTTAACTCTGATAGCATAGATAGGAAATTGGCTAACACTAGCGGAGGTTACCTTCAGTAGGAAACATGGCCGGGAGAGCTGGAGGGGAAGGAGATTTTTTCCTTTCTGTATAATGTTTTATCCTGTTGGAAGGTTTCACGACTCTTGCTGAAACCGTCTCCCCTCGATCCATTCCCTCTTTCTTCCAGGACATGAAAGCCCTGAATCTCAGCTAGAATCCTGCTCCCAGAAGGGAAGACAGCATTTCTCACTTCTTGTCCCAGGAGTCCATTTGATTAAAGTCTGGCCAGTGAGCATCCTTGGGCTTGCCAGTGACTCAGTGGTGAAGAATTTGCCTGCCAGTGAAGGAGACATGGGTTCCTCCGGGTGGGGAAGATCCGCTGGAGGAGGAAATGGCAACCCACTCCCATGTGCTTGCCTGGAGAATCGCATGGACAGAGGAGGCTCGAGGGCCAGGAGAGTTGACATGACTGGGTGTGCACTCAGGGACCATCCTTAACAGACAGCCTGGGCGCGGTGTGTCCCCACGTGTGCGCCCATCCACAAGTGGGCCTCAACCACCACCAGCAGGCCTGGGAGCTTGAGGGACACCTTGGGGGTTTGAGCGTAGGCCATTGTGGGCAGCAGTGAGAGTGTGGGTGTTTGGGAGAGGGGTCACCGCGTGCCTGGGAGTCACTGTGTATCTGAAGGTTGCGCAGGGCGGGCCCCCAGGCACCAGTGCCACCCCCACCCCGGGCATCCAGGCCCTTGGGTCTCCGTGGCTGGGCAGTGTAACACGGTTCTTCCCTGTGACCCCATCTGCCGTCTCCTGGAAGACCTGGGCCCGGGCGGGGACCAGGTGAGAAAGGGCGCTGGGGGCGGGGAGCAGCTGGAACCCCCACCAGGGAAACAGTGATGCCGGAAGGCTGGCTCACAGAGGGGCTGTGAGGCCAGAACTTCCAGTCCTCTAACCCTGATAACAACACATTTGTTTCAGGCACTGTTTTAACCGCTGGA
>SJXQ01001280.1:423039-433156 GCA_006408695.1 Aepyceros melampus
AAGGACTCGCCGCAGGTCTCGCACTGGTAGCGCGGCTCCTCGCCCGGGTCTCGCTGCGGCTCCGTGGGCGCCGGGCCGGGCCCCGCCGCGCCCGCGCCCCCCTGGCCCTGATCCGGCAGGCCCTCGCCGGCGTGGCCGCGGGCGTGCTCGCTGAGGCCCGAGGCGTGGATGAAGCGCTGCCCGCACACCTGGCACTGCGGGCCCATGCCGGCGCCGCCGCCCTTCTGTGGGGCCTGTGGCCGCCGCGGGCTGGCAATCAGGGGCTGCATGAAGGGCTCGTAGCGCCTGTGGCCGTAGAACTGGTCCTGCTCGTGGACCTTCTGGTGCTCGAAGAGGAACGAGCTGTGCACGAACGACTCCCCGCAGGCCGGGCACTCGTAGAGCTGCTCTCCGAGGCAATCTTTCTGGTACTCGCTGACAGGCGACATGTGCACCGCGGGGTGCGCGTACTCACGGCTGTCCACCAGGCACTCCCGGCCGTGGACCTTCTGGTGGTCCCGGAGGTCCGCGAGGTCTGCGAAGCCCAGCCCACAGTCCTTACAGCCATAAATGGAGTCTTCAGGCTCCTCGGGCTCCTCCTGCTCTTCCTCCAGAGACCCATCCAGGCCCAGGTAATGCATCACAGACTCTCCAAACAGCTTCCTATCATGGAATTTCTCTTGGGCATAGATTTTCTGATGTCTGCCAAGGTCTTCAATGGTGGCNCCACAGTCCTTACAGCCATAGATGGAGTCTTCGGCCTCCTCGGGCTCCTCGGGCTCCTCCTGCTCCTCCGGAGACCCATCCAGGCCCAGGTCCTGCATCCCAGACTCTCCAAACAGCTTCCCATCATGGACTTTCTCTCGGGCATAGATTTTCTGGTGTCTGCCAAGGTCTTCAACGGTGGCAAAGCATTCCCCACACTCCTTACATTCATTGAGGGCTGGCTGCTCGCAGTAACTGGCCTCACTTGTTAGCTCAGCATAGCTGGTCTGAGCTAGTGGTTCACAGTAACTGGTCTCAGCTGCTAGCTCAGCATAACTAGTCTGATCTGCTGGTTCAGAATAACTGATCTGAGCTACTAGCTCAGCATAACTAGTCTCAGTTGGTGGTTCATCATAGCTGATCTGAGCTGCTAGGTCAGCATAGCTTGTCTCAGCTGCTAGGTCAGCATAACTGATCTCAGCTGCTAGATCAGCATAACTAGCCTCAGCTGGTGGTTCATCAAAACTGACCTGAGCTGCTGGTTCAGCATAATTAGTCTCAGCTGGTTCAGTATAACTAGTCTGAGCTGGTGGTTCAAAGTAACTGGTCTCAGCTGCTAGTTCAGCATAACTAGTCGGAGATACTAGTTCAGCATAACTAATCTGAGCTACTAGTTCAGCATAACTAGTCTCAGCTGGGGGTTCCTCAGCGTATCTGGTCTGAGCTGGTTCCTCGGCATAACTGGTCTGAGCTGGTTCCTCAGCATAACTGGTCTGGGCTGGTTCCTGGGCATAAGTGGTCTGGGCTGGTTCCTCGGCATAACTGGTCTGAGCTGGTTCCTCGGCATAACTGCTCTGAGCTGGTTCCTCAGAATAACTGGTCTGAGCTGGTTCCTCAGAATAACTGGTCTGAGCTGGTTCCTCTGAATAACTGGTCTGAGATGGTTCCTCATCGTACCTGGTCTGAGCTGGTTCCTCGGCATAACTGCTCTGAGCTGGTTCCTCAGAATAACTGGTCTGAGCTGGTTCCTCAGAATAACTGGTTGAGCTGGTTCCTCGGAATAACTGGTCTGAGATGGTTCCTCTGAATAACTGGTCTGAGATGGTTCCTCATCGTACCTGGTCTGAGCTGGTTCCTCGGCATAACTGCTCTGAGCTGGTTCCTCGGCATAACTGCTCTGAGCTGGTTCCTCAGCATAACTGCTCTGAGATGGTTCCTCAGAATAACTGGTCTGAGATGGTTCCTCATCGTACCTGGTCTGAGCTGGTTCCTCGGCATAACTGGTCTGAGCTGGTTCCTCAGAATAACTGGTCTGAGCTGGTTCCTCAGAATAACTGGTCTGAGCTGGTTCCTCGGCATAACTGGCCTCAGCTGGTTCCTCGGCATAACTGGTCTGAGCTGGTTCCTCAGCATCACTGCTCTCAGCTGGTTCCTCACTATAACTGGCCTCAGCTGGGTCCTCGATGTAACTGGTCTGAGCTGGTTCTTGGGTGTAACTGGTCTGAGTTGGTTCTTCGGTGTAAGTGGTCTGAGCTGGTTCTTCCGTGTAACTGGTCCCAGCTGGTTCTTCCGTGTAACTGGTCTCAGCTGGTTCTTCAGTGTAACTGGTCTCTGCTGCTGAGTCAATGTAATTGGTCTGAGCTGGTTCCTCAATACAACTGGTCTGAGCTGGTTCCTCAATACAACTGGTCTGAGCTGGTTCTTCAATACAACTGGTCTGAGCTGGTTCCTCAGTATAACTGGCTTCAGCTGATTCCTCGGTGTAGTTGATCTGAGCTGGTTCTTCGGTGTAACTGGTCTCAGCTGCTGGGTCAGTGTAACTGGTCTGAGTTGGTTTCTCAGTATAACTGGCCTCAGCTGGTTTCTCAAAACAACTGGTCTGAGCTGCTTCTTCAATACAGCTGGTCTGAGCTGGTTCCTCAGTATAACTGGCCTCAGCTGATTCCTCAGTGTAACTGGTCTGAGCTGGTTCCTCAGTATAACTGGCCTCAGCTGGTTCCTCGGTGTAACTGGTCTGAGCTGGTTCTTCGGTGTAACTGGTCTCAGCTGCTGGGTCAGTGTAACTGTCTGAGCTGGTTCTTCGGTGTAACTGGTCTCAGCTGCTGGGTCAGTGTAACTGGTCTGAGCTGCTTCTTCAATACAGCTGGTCTGAGCTGGTTCCTCAGTATAACTGGCCTCAGCTGATTCCTCAGTGTAACTGGTCTGAGCTGGTTCCTCAGTATAACTGGCCTCAGCTGATTCCTCAGTATAATTGGTCTGAGCCGGTTCTTCAGTGTAACTGGTCTCAGCTGCTGGGTCAGTGTAACTGGTCTGAGCTGGTTCTTCAATACAACTGGTCTGAGCTGGTTCTTCAATACAACTGGCCTCAGCTAGTCCCCCGGTGTAATTGGTCTGAGCTGGTTCTTCGGGGTAACTGGTCTCAGCTTCTAGGTCAGTATAACTGGTCTGAGCTGGTTCCTCAATACAGCTGGTCTGAACTGGTTCCTCAGTATAAATAGCCTCAGCTGGTGCCTCAGTGTAATTGGTCTGAGCTGGTTCTTCAGTGTAACTGATCTCAGCTGCTGGGTTGGTAGAACTGGTCTGAGCTGGCTCCTCAATACAACTGGTCTGAGCTGGCTCCTCAGTATAACTAGCCTCAGCTGGTATCTCAGTGTAAGTGGTGTGAGCTGGTTCTTCGGCATAGCTGGTCTGAGCCGCTAGTTCAGCGTAGCTGGTCTGAGCCGCTAGTTCAGCGTAGCTGGTCTGAGCCGCTAGTTCAGCGTAGCTGGTCTGAGCCGCTAGTTCAGCGTAGCTGGTCTGAGCTTCCTGGGCATAACTCATCTGCACTGACTGGCCTTGGTAGCTGGTCTGAGGATCAGTGGAGGACAGGCTGCGAAGGGCAGACCGTAGGTAGTTTTTACTTCCGGAGAGCTTCTTCCTGTTGTGGATCTTCTGGTGTTCAGCCAGCTCAGAGCTACGGACAAAGAACTCTCCACACTCTGGACATTCGTAAAATCTCTCTCTCGGGCGAAACGTTTGAGGCTCACCAAAACGCATGCTGTGGATCATGGAGGAGTCATAATTCTTGCGCTCAATGTTCTTCTTCTTGCACGCGCCTTCTGGTGTTGGCGGCCATCTGAGCTGGCGCTGGAGGCTTCGCCGTCTCTCTTCCACCCGCTGGGGCCTTCCCCAGCAAGGTGGTCCAGAGGAGCAGGGCGCGATGCGCGGTAGAAGACTGAGCTCCTGAAGAAGCTGTGCCTGCCTCCGGCGTAAGGGCTCTCCCAGGCCGGGGTCTTCGGCGGTGGGTCACGAAGGCCTGAGAGGTATGTGGAGGGCTCCCCGTCCTCCCTGAGGCTGCGGGGAGGCCGGAAGGCAGCCAGGCTGTGGAAGATGGCCCTCTCGTAGGCACTCCTCTCGTAGGCCCGGGCCTCCTGGTCATCTTCAGGGTTGGTACTGGCAGTGAAAGGCTTCTCTTCATCCTCGTCCTCAGGCGGCCTGGTGATTGTGTGACTCTTCTGAGAGCTGCGCATAGACATGCTGTGGAACAGTGGCTTCTCATACCCCCGGCTGTCGAAGTAGCTCTTCCGAGAATGAATTTTCTGGTGCTCCATGAAGTCTGAGCTCCGCCCAAAGGCATCTCCGCCCTCTCTGAAGTCGTAGAGCTTCTCTCTGGAGTAGGTTTTCTGGCGCCTCTTCAGGGACTGGCCAGGAATGAAGGTCTCCTCGAAGGCTCTGGCCCTGCTGTCGGACGGGCTCCCCCGGCCGTGGATTTTCTGGTGCTCCCGCAGGGCTGCGCTGTGGTGGAAGGTCTCCCCACAGACCTTGCACTCGTAGCGTTTCTCCTTCCCGCAGGCCCTCTGCAGCTCGCCAAGCTTGGGGGTGCGCCGCACGGCGCCCGTGCTACGCTCCTTCTCCCTCTCCTCTTGGCTGTGGATCTTCTGGTGCTCAATCAGGGCCGAGCTGTGCAAGAAGGTCTCCTTGCACACCTTGCACTCGTAGAACTTGTCCTTGCCGTACATCTTCTGAAGCTCACTGAAGGTGGGGCTGGGCAGGAAGGGCTCGTCCTGCTCCTCGTCCCCACTGCCCGCGATGTGCTCTTGGGCCTGGCCCTGCCGCCGCTCGGCCAGGCTGCACTGCTGCCGGCGGCCTGCGCACCCTCAGAGCGCCTGGCACCCATGGGCCTGCTCTGGGCCTCGCTGACGGCCGCACTGTGGACGAAGGACTCCCCGTACTCGTATAGGCTCTCCCGGGTATGCACGATCTGGTGCTCCACAAACTCAGAGATGACCGGGAAGGACCTCCCGCACTCATCGCACACGTAGGGCATGGCCCCGAAGCCCAGCGGCTGTGACAGGGCCACGGGCGGGGCACCCAGGCTGCTGGCACCTGCCGCCTTGGCGGCCCTGCGGGCCTCACCTCCACCTCCACACTCGAAGGGCCGCTTCCTCGCACCGCCCCTGGGATCGGGCACTGGGCCCTGCCCCTCCACATCGAAGTGGTAGCGCCTTTTTCTCTCCAGAGCTCGCTTTTTGGAAACCAGGTCTGAGCTACAGCTGAAGCCTCCTCCCCCAACGGCGCCTCCCTCTGCGCCCCTCTCTGAGGCTCCTGCCTCCCGCCTGCTGAACGATGCTTCCTTCCAGTCGCCGCCAGCCCTCCGGGAGGGCCGGTGCGGCCGCTCACTTGGCTCCCGCGCCCGCCCGGACCTGGAACTGCGGGCCACGTCCTTGATGAACTTCTCCATGATCACGCCATGGGAGGACTCAGCCTCGCAGATGCCCCGCCGGTGGGCTGACTTCTTGCTCTCGGGCGCCGTCTTCAGACCTGGAAGAAGCCCCGTGTAAGCACTCCCTGGGGCCCTGGGATGAACGCCTGTACCCTGTGCCCCGACCGCGTGGCCGCAAGTGTCACTGCACGCAACCACGTATCCATGTGCGTGTGACTGTGAGCTGCTGCGCGTGTGCACATGCGACCCCATCAGTGCGTGCTGCCGCGTGTGTGTCTACACCCGTGTCTGTGGACACCCCGCCACGGCATGGCAGTGTGTCTACACCGCCATGTCTGTGCACACCCCATCACCGCGTGTCAGTGTGTCTACACCGAAGTGTCTGTACACACCCCCCGACTGCGTGTCAGTGTGTCTACACCGCCGTGTTGTGCACACCCCCACTGTGTGTCAGTGTGTGTGCACCGCTGTGTCTGTGCACACTCCCCACTGTGTCAGTGTGTATACACCGTGTCTGTGCACAACTCCCACTGGGTCAGTGTCTACACCACCGTGTCTCTGCACACCCCCCACTGCATGTCAGTGGGTATACACCGCCGTGTCTGTGCACACCTCCCACTGTGTGTCCATGTGTCTACACCGCCGTGTCTGTGCACACCGCTCACTGCGTGTCAGTGTGTCTACACCGCCATGTCTGTGCACACCGCCCACTGCATGTCAGTGTGTCTACACCGCCGTGTCTGTGCACACCGCTCACTGCATGTCAGTGTGTCTACACCGCCATGTCTGTGCACACCGCTCACTGCGTGTCAGTGTGTCTACACTGCCATGTCTGTGCACACCCCCCACTGCATGTCAGTGTGTCTACACCGTGTCTGTGCACACCCCCCACTGCGTGTCAGTGTGTCTATATCGCCGTGTCTGTGCACAGCCCCCACTGTGTCAGTGTGTCTACACTGCCATGTCTGTGCACACCGCTCACTGCGTGTCAGTGTGTCTACACCGCCGTGTCTGTGCACACCGCCCACTGCGTGTCAGTGTGTCTACACTGCCGTGTCTGTGCAAACCCCCCACTGCGTGTCAGTGTGTCTATACCGCTGTGTCTGTGCACACCGCCCACTGCGTGTCAGTGTGTCTACACTGCCGTGTCTGTGCAAAACCCCACTGCGTGTCAGTGTGTCTATACCGCTGTGTCTGTGCACAGCCCCCACTGTGTTAGTGTGTCTACACTGCCATGTCTGTGCACACCGCTCACTGCGTGTCAGTGTGTCTACACTGCCGTGTCTGTGCACACTCCCCACTGCGTGTCAGTGTGTCTATACCGCCATGTCTGTGCACACCCCCACTGCATGTCAGTTTGTCTACAACGTGTCTGTGCACACTCCCCACTGTGTGTCCGTGTGTCTACACCGCCGTGTCTCTGCACACCCCTGACTGCGTGTCAGTGTGTCTACACTGCTGTCTGTGCACACCCCCCACTGCGTGTCAGTGTGTCTACACTGCCGTGTCTGTGCACACCCCCCACTGCGTGTCAGTGTGTCTACAATGCCGTGTCTGTGCACACCCCCCACTGTGTCAGTGTGTCTACACCGCCGTGTCTGTGCACACCCCCCACGGCGTGTCAGTGTGTCTACACCACCGTGTCTGTGCACACTCCCCACTGCATGTCAGTGTGTCTATACCGCCGTGTCTGTGCACACTCCCCACTGTGTGTCCATGTGTCTACACCGCCGTGTCTGTGCACAGCCCCCACTGTGTCAGTGTGTCTACATCGCCATGTCTGTGCACACCGCCCACTGCGTGTCAGTGTGTCTACACGGCCGTGTCTGTGCACTCTCCCCACTGTGTCAGTGTGTCTACACCGCCGTGTCTGTGCACACCCCCCACGGCATGTCAGTGTGTCTATACCACCGTGTCTGTGCACACTCCCCACTGTGTGTCCATGTGTCTACACCGCCGTGTCTGTGCACAGCCCCCACTGTGTTAGTGTGTCTACACTGCCATGTCTGTGCACAACCCCCACTGAGTGTCAGTGTGTCTATACCACCGTATCTGTGCACACTCCCCACTGCGTGTCAGTTTGTCTACACCGCCGTGTCAGTGCACACCCCCACTGTGTGTCCGTGTGTCTACACTGCCGTCTGTGCACAACCCCCACTGAGTGTCAGTGTGTCTACACTGCTGTGTCTGTGCACACCCCCACTGTGTCAGTGTGTCTACACTGCCGTGTCTGTGCACACCCCACACGGCATGTCAGTGTGTCTACACCGCCGTGTCTGTGAACACTCCCCACTGTGTCAGTGTGTCTACATTGCCGTGTCTATGCACACCACCCACGGCATGTCAGTGTGTCTACACCGCCGTGTCTGTGCACCCTCCCCACTGTGTCAGTGTGTCTACACCGCCATGTCTGTGCACACTCCCCAGTGTGTCAGTGTGTCTACACTGCCGTGTCTGTGCACACCCCCACGGCATGTCAGTGTGTCTATAACGCCATGCTGTGCACACTCCCCACTGTGTGTCCATGTGTCTACACCGCCGTGTCTGTGCACAGCCCCCACTGTGTCAGTGTGTCTACACTGCCGGTCTGTGCACACCCCCCACTGTGTGTCAGTGTGTCTACATTGCCGTGTCTATGCACACCACCCACGGCATGTCAGTGTGTCTACACCGCCGTGTCTGTGCACCCTCCCCACTGTGTCAGTGTGTCTACACCGCCATGTCTGTGCACACTCCCCAGTGTGTCAGTGTGTCTACACTGCCGTGTCTGTGCACACCCCCCACTGTGTGTCAGTGTGTCTACATTGCCGTGTCTATGCACACCACCCACGGCATGTCAGTGTGTCTACACCGCCGTGTCTGTGCACCCTCCCCACTGTGTCAGTGTGTCTACACCGCCATGTCTGTGCACACTCCCCAGTGTGTCAGTGTGTCTACACTGCCGTGTCTGTGCACACCCCCCACTGTGTGTCAGTGTGTCTACATTGCCGTGTCTATGCACACCACCCACGGCATGTCAGTGTGTCTACACCGCCGTGTCTGTGCACCCTCCCCACTGTGTCAGTGTGTCTACACCGCCATGTCTGTGCACACTCCCCAGTGTGTCAGTGTGTCTACACTGCCGTGTCTGTGCACACCCCCCACTGTGTGTCAGTGTGTCTACATTGCCGTGTCTATGCACACCACCCACGGCATGTCAGTGTGTCTACACCGCCGTGTCTGTGCACCCTCCCCACTGTGTCAGTGTGTCTACACCGCCATGTCTGTGCACACTCCCCAGTGTGTCAGTGTGTCTACACTGCCGTGTCTGTGCACACCCCCCACTGTGTGTCAGTGTGTCTACATTGCCGTGTCTATGCACACCACCCACGGCATGTCAGTGTGTCTACACCGCCGTGTCTGTGCACCCTCCCCACTGTGTCAGTGTGTCTACACCGCCATGTCTGTGCACACTCCCCAGTGTGTCAGTGTGTCTACACTGCCGTGTCTGTGCACACCCCCCACTGTGTGTCAGTGTGTCTACATCGCCGTGTCTGTGCACACCACCCACGGCATGTCAGTGTGTCTACACCGCCGTGTCTGTGCACCCTCCCCACTGTGTCAGTGTGTCTACACCGCCATGTCTGTGCACACTCCCCAGTGTGTCAGTGTGTCTACACTGCCGTGTCTGTGCACACCCCCCACTGTGTCAGTGTGTCTACACCGCCGTGTCTGTGCACACCCCCCACGGCATGTCAGTGTGTCTACAACGTGTCTGTGCACAGCTCCCACTGTGTCAGTGNTGCATGTCAGTGTGTCTACTCCACCATGTCTGTGCACTCCCCCACTGTGTCAGTGTGTCTACACCGCCGCGTCTGTGCAAACTCCCCACTGTGTCAGTGTATCTACACCGCCGCGTCTGTGCACTCCCCCACTGTGTCAGTGTGTCTACACCGCCGTGTCTGTGCACACTCCCCACTGCATGTCAGTGTGTCTACACCGCGGTGTCTGTGCACATTCCCCACTGTGTGTGTCTACACCGCCGTGTCTGTGCACACTCCCCACTGCATGTCAGTGTGTGTGTACCGCCACGTCTGTGCACACTCCGCACTGCGTGTCAGTGTGTCCACACTGCCGAGTCTGTGCACCCCCCATGGCCTGTCTACACGCGTGCCCAGCGCCCGCTCCTCAGCGGGGCCTCGCGCTCACCTCTGCTGGTGCTCGGGTAGGCACTTCTCTTTGACCTTGTTGATTGGCCCTGGGTCATGTGTGACTGGCCGTCATCCTCCGCAAGCTGAACCCCTATCCGCAGGAAGAGCACAGCATGAGACGTGTCACTCTGGGTGATGGCCTCTCTCTCGGGTGCTGAGCATGCCCTGGACAGGCTGTGTCTCACTCTCCTCTACTCACTGTCCATTCCTTGGCCCCTTGCCCAGCTTGTCTTGGTGATATCTCTGGACTCTGCTGACAAGTTTTCGTAGAGGCCTCGAGCGCCCCTAAACCCAGGGCGTCCTTGCTGGCTCTCAGGCTCCGCCCATTTCCCCACCTGTCACTGCCCACATGGCCCCTCGCGGGCCACTGCCGCCTCAGACCTGACCACGTGTCCACTGGGGAAGCCACCCAGGACCCCGGACCTGCCTCAGAGCAGACTGGAGCTGCAGGGCGGCACTCTGGTGAGAGCCATGTGGGCGCAGCCTCGCCAGAGTGGGCCACAGGACCACTCCCTCCCACCCCCGCCCCGAGCGCTCCCCC
>SJXQ01001280.1:435903-453857 GCA_006408695.1 Aepyceros melampus
TGAACGGACGTGGCATCATCGGCAGGCAGGTGAGTGGGGGGGGGTGTCTTGGGGACACGTACTGCTCCTGGGGCTCCGGATGGATGGCCAGCGGTCCCGTGACTCCATGTCCCGGCTTCGGCCGCGGCGGCGCTCCCGCTCCCGCGCCCGGCCGCGCTCCCGCTCTCGCTCCCAGTCCTGGTCCCAGTCCCGGTCGCGGTCCCGGTCACCTGCAGACACAGACGTGCAGAGCTGACCGTGTGCTCTGCACACCCCTCCACACCTGAACTTTATGCCTGCTCTCCCCTGGGAGCTGGGTCCCATACCTAGGGGCAGATGCCCCGGACACTGGAGCCTGGAACCACTTCCGTGGCCTTGCACAGGCTGGCCTGGCCTTGGTCGGGCTGCCGCCCTCGAGGGGCCTGTTCCTGCTTCAGGCCCTCCCAGTGTCCTGGCTCAAGGTCTCTGCCTTCAGGAGGGCCATCTGCCAACCCTCCACAGCCTGGCCAACCCCGGCCCATCTTAATGTGCTCCCCACTTGACTACAGGTAGACAAAGCACCGTCCCCAGAGCACTGCTGCTCCAGAAAGTTCTCTGGAGAACCCTGAACAAATGAACAGCTGTGCAGGCAAAGTGGTGATGAACTTTACCCCACGGAGGTGCTGGGCACAGCCTGAAACAACCTGTGGCAAATTCCAAATAGCTTCAAATTTTTAAATGTTTTCCCTCATCACTGAATAATAAAAAGCTGTATTTCACTCCACAGATGTGTCTGCTTTGATGAAAACGTCTCATTCCGCCATCCCGGAATCCCCCGCCCCAGGTTCCCGAGGAGCAGCAGCAGGGCCCCCGAGAAGGGTTCTGTGCAGACCCGCGGCGGCGGGGGGCTACTCACTGCAGCAGGGCAGGGCAGGGCGCGGTGGTGGGGACTCCGCGGCCCTCCGGCTCATGCCGCCTTCGCTGTGGGTGTCGCTGCTGTTGTCGTCTGAGGGGATACCAGACAGGGCTCAGGGGCTCAGCCACGCCCGCCCGTCAGCTTAGCCCCGAGGGCGCCCGCCACACGCCTCTCCGCCGCCCCCGGATGGACTGGCAGCGCTGGGGCGGGGAGGGCTCTGGCTCCTTGCGGGCAGAAGGGCCGGGGTGCCACCTACACCGCCCCCATCGCCCGCCCTGGCCCCCAGCACGGCCCGCCGCCTTCCCCTCGGCTCACCTTCCGGCTCGTACATCTCTTCGAAATCTTCCAGCAGAGCAACGAGCTTCTCACAGGTCTCCGGCTTGTGTGCGTACACCCAAGGCTTGACCCTTTCCGGAAGAATGGTCAGGAACTGCTCCAGGACCAAGACCTCGATAATCTCCTCCTTGGTGCGAGTCTCCGGCTGCAACCAATCGAGGCAGAGGTTTCGGAGTTTGAGAAGGGTCTTCCGAGGCCCAATGAATTCCACGTAGAGGAAGTTTCGAAACCTCTGATGAAAGAACTCAGAGTCAGTGGCGCCTTCTGGGATGGAGTCCGACTCAGACAAGTCACTGTCTAGCTCATACGGGTTTGGGGCCCAAGACTTCTTGGGTTTGGTGGCAGACAAGGACTTGGGAGGCAGCATGTCTCTAAGGAAAAGTTTCACTGGAGGAACCCAACATGCGCCAACAGGGCAGACGCAGCAGCGGGGACCTGCGGATCGTAAGGAGACACACATGTCCCAGGGGTTGAGGATCACCCGGCAGGAGGACAGGCCCAGAGGGGCGCCGCACCACACCCCCGACACACAGACACATGCGAGGAGTCGCAAGCAGCACGCCTGCCACGGAAGGACTGCGCTCTGCTCCTGACTGCCTCTGCGACCCTGGGCCTCGGAGCCCGCGTCCTGCAGTCCGCCCCTTCTTGGCAGACCCGGGGCCACGGGCCCACGTGCCTTCTGCGGCCGGGCCTTCACGGCCTCAGTGGACAGCACAGGAAAGCCGCACACACATGTGCTGGCGTGGGTCCTAGGCTTCAGGTGCTCTGGGCAACTTCTCTGCGCCTGTGCCCTGCGTGTGCAACATGTGCTGACCAAGCTAACGGCCCCTGAAAAGCTCGGCTCCTCTGCACACTAGCCACGTGCCCACCGCACCAGCCGGGTGGCTGCCCGGCAGCAGGCATGCCTTTTCCACGGCGTGCACCCTGAGGGCAGCCCTGGGCTCCTGCTTGCACCCCAGCCTCTGGTGCCTGAACAGAGGTCAGTCTACTGATGCTCCGGGCACCTCTCGAATTTAGTCTTAAATATCTGAGCTAACTGGCCTGGGCCTCACTGTGAAGGGATCAGAGACAGATGCTTCCCTCACTGGGAAGGTCAGGGGTCACCATCAGCCCTGACGGTGTTCCGTGGAGCTCGGATGCTGGCACCCAGCTGAGCGAGCCGGCAGAAGGAGGGATGGAGTCCACGGGAACCCCACATCTAGTCCTCACATCAGTGGTGATGACATGCCCAAGGGGCCAGCAGGCTTCTGTGTGCCCGCACCTCCTCCTGCTCTGGTCCAGGGGTCTCCAGAGAAGCCAGCATGCTACTCCCTTCACCCTCCCACCACTGCGTCTCTATTCTAGGGCCTGCCCTCACCCTGCTAAGAGAACTTCTCAGGCTGACTGTAAAAGCTGACTCCCCGTCCTCCTCTTGCTCTGGTGTCATCGGCTAAGGCTCCTCGCCCCCCTTTCACCTGAGCCACTCAGCGGCCCACGAGCTCTCCGGCCCCGCCCTGTCCTCAGTGGTCAGCCACGCTGGAGCAGAAAGCAGGCGGCACAGCAAAGAAGTCCAGGCCAGGGTGCAGTAACTTACCTGACAGTTTTGTACTTCTGACTTTACTTCCAGAGAAGAACAAAACCACATGCAGCAAAAATTCTTTTTTGTTTTAAAAGGAAAACCAGTAAGTTTAAAAAAAATTGTCTATAATGTCTAAAGAGAAAACAAAAGGGGTTTCAATTATTTTGTCTCACAGCAGCCTTCCTGCCCGGGGCCTGAGCGCCTCTCTGGGGTGCGCTCTGCTCTGCCCCGTGCACACACCCCCACTCTCTCTGCAGCGTCCTGCCCGCCAGCCAGGCAGACCCTTGCCTCCACCACTCCACTCTGCCTGCCCTGCCCTCCTCTCCTCCACAGCAGACAGGGCACCAGGTGACAGCCTGCTGGGGAAGCCCCCCAGCTCTGGAGCGCTGCCATGAGCTGACCCGGAGCCTAGCTAAGAGGGACTGCCTGGCCAGAGCAGGGCCCTTGGAGCCCGCAGGGGACAGGGCAGTGAGCCCTGATCTCTCCATGGCCTCCGATTCAGAGAACATGCTCCCCTAGACAGCCGCGGCCCCGCCTCTCAAGAGGCCACGGGACACCCCTGGGTATGTGAATCACCTGGTGGGAAAAGGGTCCCTTCCGGAACTTCTGAACAAGGAGCTATCCGCAGGAACAGTCAAAATGCCAGGCACCTGCAGACATTTTAAAGAAAGAAATACATGGACAAATCAACACAGAAGTGTCGAGAGTGTCAGAGAATTCATTCTCCATGTGGCTGGGGACTGAGACCGCGCTGTGGGCAAGGCCTTAGGTATCGTCTTCAAGAAAAGGCCCACTCTTACATCTTATAAACCAACCAGAGACAGGAGGTAGAAAGTTTTTGAGTTTCTGCTATGAAACCTGAATGATTTAAGAAATCTAAGACAGAGAGCTCCGGAACTGCAGACCAAAGTCCCTTCTGAAGCAGACACACACTACTAGGACTGCTGAGCCACACCCCGCTGAGACTGCAAGCCACACCCCCTTGAGGCTGCAAGCCACACCCCGCTGAGACTGCAAGCCACAGCCCCTGAGACTGCAAGCCACACCTCCTGAGGCTGCAAGCCACACCCCCTGAGACTGCAAGCCACACCCCGCTGAGACTGCAAGCCACACTCCTCGACCCCATTTGTTCCTACACTTAACCTTTTATAATCTCTATACAGATTATATCATTTCTAACAAAATGAGATCACACTAGGGGCTCTCTCTGCATGTGTATTTTTAAACACAGTAATTTTGATAGACATCTTTCCAGTCAGTACATACAGACTGACGTCATTGTTTCTAAAGGCCAAACAGGCTTCCTTTCTATGGACACAATCAATTCGCACTTGATGGAAACGACTAATGTAAAAACTGTTTAAAGCATTAAATGAAAATACTAGGGTATGAAGTGGTATATAGCATATGTGGCATTCTTACTGCAAACGTAGTCATTTATATGTACACAGAACATGATGAGGATGTCCCCACGTGGAATAAAATGCAGTTTTAGAAAGCAAAGCTGTAGATGGAGGCGTGTTTATACCGAAATTCTTACGGCCGTTGCTAAAGAGCTGCGCAAAGTCATGTCCACACACAGAAACACGCCCACGTAAACGTGATGGATACAAGGTCCCAGCTTTCGCATCACATCCCCCCAGCCAAATGCTGCCTAACATCCCACTTATGCTCCACTCTGGTGGCCTGAGTTTGAAGCCTTAATGAATCGGGCATAGTCTTACTAAAATCAAAAAAACTACATAGGTACTTAAATGTGTATAAGTGTGTACAAACCAAGGTGGAAGCAAATTTCCATACAGACTGGGGCCTTCCCTGGTGGTCCCGTCGTTAAGACTCTGTGCTTCCAGTGAAGGGGGCACAGGTTTGACCCCTGGTCAGGGAACAGATCCTGCATGCCGCACAGTGGGCCAAACAATACATAAACAAAACTTGTATGAGGACCGTTAGTAAAGTGAGGTAAATCGAAAAAGGAAATGATTAATAAAGGACACTTTATTATACATTCCAATTTAGAATGTTATTTGAAGTTCACAATCAGAAGAGAATCTGAATCTCAATTTGAAGTAAGCTCAGCGGCTGTGGGCTTTCCTCTCCTTTCTGTTGGCCAGTGCCCATCAGTAGCCCCTCCTCCTGGGGCTCCCCCCTCTCCCCTCCCACACACCCTTCAGGGCAGAATAGCGCTGCTGGGGCTCCACGCCTAGACCCCCCTAGACCCTGACGTCGCCACCTGCCATCCCCTCTGCCTCACTCAACTCTGTCCCCGAGGGAAGCGGAAGCCGTCTGTGTGGTTTCCTGGCCTGGAGGTAGGCTCTCAGGTATCCTAGTTAGCAGGGCCCCCCCCCCTTCCGCACTCTCTCTGGAGCAGGAATCCCAGGGTGAGTCGAGCAGTGTGGTCAAGGGCAGGACTTTAAAAGCCAAGATCTGACTACCTTCAGAGGATAGGGGCGAGGGTGGGGCACACAGAGCTGGGACTCAGCCCAACTCTGGTCGTAGGGCCAAGGGGGGCATCAGCTCTGGGGTGGGGAGGACAGGAGACGAACTAGGGCAGCCGGTCAGGACGAGGTATCACCACCTAACCAGGCAGAGGGGTTTACGGGGCTCCAGCTCAGCTGTCCTCACACACACTGGACGGTGAGCGCCAAGGGAATGCCCCTGTGGCCCATGTGGGGCATTTGGGTTGCTCTTTGAACATCTTAGTCTTTTACTTCCACTTCATAAAAGTGCATAGGAAACGAAAGCATGGCCTCACAATTAATGTGCCTGAAACAAAGCTGGAACTCACCAGGTGTTCCTGCCACAAGTCGGGGTGGGCGTGGAGGTCTCTGGCCTCAGCCCAAGACCAGTGGGTCAACTGTTCAACCGCACAGGGAGGAACTCGACTGTCGGGGGCTGGACCAGTGGCTGGGCCGTGGGAGGAGAAGACAGTCGGTGGCCCCCACGGGACCCCAGGCACCCCACATCCCACCAGGAGTGACAGCAGCTCCGGGGTGTGGTCTCCAAGCCTGGTCTCGCTTGCTCACTTTGGGGCTTGTCACAGGGCTCTGAGACCCAGCCCTGTCTCCTGCTCTCTACCTCAGCAGAGGGGCTGGAATTGAGAAGTTGCCGCCTTCGTTTCAGGGGCAGCAGGCGGCACGCTCTCTTCTCCTATGTGCTCCATTCTCCTGCCTGTCTGCACACAGCCTTACTTTTTCCAATGGCTTTCGTTACCCAAAAGACTGTGAGCTCCAAGGAATCACTTCCTTTCCCACTCAGGGCCATGACTGATAGAAGACTCAGTGAATTTCTCATGTTTCCTTAATCACCCAATAAGAAAGAAAGGGGGGGCCTGAAGGAGTAGCTCCATGTTGGGAAAGAGTCTCGAACCGCAAAGGATGGCGAGAGACCAAGGAGAATCTGGCGAACACACGGTCCATTGGAAGAGTCTGCACATTCCCAGCGAGCACGAACGGTGCTCACGGTCAGAGGGAACACGTGTGCAGCAGGGAAGTGTCGGGTTCAGGAAGCATGTGCTCACCCCAAGGATGGTGTGGCACTGTGAGAAGGGACCTCAGCTCACCTGGTCACAGACACCTGGCGTTTGGACCTAGTCCCTCTTCCTCCTGCCGATCACCTCGGAGAAGAGAAGAGCAGAGCTGGGGAAGGAAAAGAAAACATGAGACCTCAAATTTATTTTCCAAATACTGGGATCCCCAGGCTGGAGATGACCCCACACAGCTTCACCTTTGCCTCCCATGGGGTGCATAGCTCATCAGTCTCACCCCCTGGGGTGTACCCTGGACTGTGGGCTCCAATCGCAGCCTCCCCCCAGTGAGGTCACGTCAGGGGGTGTGCAATCAACTCTAAGCGTGTGTCCCAGAACCTTCTCTAATAAGCAGAGCAAAATAGTGAAAACACAGGACTTGGGGCTGAGAAATCCAAGACCCCAATTTCCCACTTATTAACTCTGTTGCACTGGCCACCCTTCTAAAGTCAAAGTATACACATTGCAGGTAGAAACTGGAGGGAGAGAGAACACAGTAATGGCTAAGAAAACAGTACTATTTGTTGCTAATTATGTGCTTCCTATAGTGCTTAGTACCTTACTTTCAGCCTCTCTGTTAATTCTCACATTATTAACTTTCTACATATTTTACAAAAATGAAGCAGAGAACTCAGCCTCAGAGTTCATGGCAATTACAGATCAGCTAATGTCATTTTGGAAAACAGTACATCCACAGATATTTTCTATGGAAATCTTGTGGAACAACGATATAGACACCACTTAGAAAGATGAGCTGAAATTCTAGTTTTGCCATGTGATAACCAGTGACGCAATGCCAGAAGTTTTACTGTGCTGCACACCTATGCTGCATGAAAAGACTAGCTTATATTAGGACCTTAATATAGTCATCACCATTGCTATGAGGTAACGGCATCATTACTTAACCTTACACAACACTTGAGGTTATCAACAAGATCCCTGTGGACGACACTACACGTTTCAAGTCCCACCGTGACTTGGAGAATGTGTTCAATCAGTGGCCTGTAGAAGCTCCTTCAGGACTGTGCCTCTGGCTTTTATTAACGCTATCAGTTGTCAGCGGATTTATAATTAGGTTCCGCCCACCACACACTTGGCAACGCCCCCCTCACACCACCCCTCCCTGCTGGGGCCACCCCCGCCCCGATGCTCTCCCCTGGGAGCTGGGTCCCATACCTAGGGGCAGATGCCCCGGACACTGGAGCCTGGAACCACTTCCGTGGCCTTGCACAGGCTGGCCTGGCCTTGGTCGGGCTGCCGCCCTCGAGGGGCCTGTTCCTGCTTCAGGCCCTCCCAGTGTCCTGGCTCAAGGTCTCTGCCTTCAGGAGGGCCATCTGCCAACCCTCCACAGCCTGGCCAACCCCGGCCCATCTTAATGTGCTCCCCACTTGACTACAGGTAGACAAAGCACCGTCCCCAGAGCACTGCTGCTCCAGAAAGTTCTCTGGAGAACCCTGAACAAATGAACAGCTGTGCAGGCAAAGTGGTGATGAACTTTACCCCACGGAGGTGCTGGGCACAGCCTGAAACAACCTGTGGCAAATTCCAAATAGCTTCAAATTTTTAAATGTTTTCCCTCATCACTGAATAATAAAAAGCTGTATTTCACTCCACAGATGTGTCTGCTTTGATGAAAACGTCTCATTCCGCCATCCCGGAATCCCCCGCCCCAGGTTCCCGAGGAGCAGCAGCAGGGCCCCCGAGAAGGGTTCTGTGCAGACCCGCGGCGGCGGGTGGCTACTCACTGCAGCAGGGCAGGGCAGGGCGCGGTGGTGGGGACTCCGCGGCCCTCCGGCTCATGCCGCCTTCGCTGTGGGTGTCGCTGCTGTTGTCGTCTGAGGGGATACCAGACAGGGCTCAGGGGCTCAGCCACGCCCGCCCGTCAGCTTAGCCCCCGAGGGCGCCCGCCACACGCCTCTCCGCCGCCCCCGGATGGACTGGCAGCGCTGGGGCGGGGAGGGCTCTGGCTCCTTGCGGGCAGAAGGGCCGGGGTGCCACCTACACCGCCCCCATCGCCCGCCCTGGCCCCCAGCACGGCCCGCCGCCTTCCCCTCGGCTCACCTTCCGGCTCGTACATCTCTTCGAAATCTTCCAGCAGAGCAACGAGCTTCTCACAGGTCTCCGGCTTGTGTGCGTACACCCAAGGCTTGACCCTTTCCGGAAGAATGGTCAGGAACTGCTCCAGGACCAAGACCTCGATAATCTCCTCCTTGGTGCGAGTCTCCGGCTGCAACCAATCGAGGCAGAGGTTTCGGAGTTTGAGAAGGGTCTTCCGAGGCCCAATGAATTCCACGTAGAGGAAGTTTCGAAACCTCTGATGAAAGAACTCAGAGTCAGTGGCGCCTTCTGGGATGGAGTCCGACTCAGACAAGTCACTGTCTAGCTCATACGGGTTTGGGGCCCAAGACTTCTTGGGTTTGGTGGCAGACAAGGACTTGGGAGGCAGCATGTCTCTAAGGAAAAGTTTCACTGGAGGAACCCAACATGCGCCAACAGGGCAGACGCAGCAGCGGGGACCTGCGGATCGTAAGGAGACACACATGTCCCAGGGGTTGAGGATCACCCGGCAGGAGGACAGGCCCAGAGGGGCGCCGCACCACACCCCCGACACACAGACACATGCGAGGAGTCGCAAGCAGCACGCCTGCCACGGAAGGACTGCGCTCTGCTCCTGACTGCCTCTGCGACCCTGGGCCTCGGAGCCCGCGTCCTGCAGTCCGCCCCTTCTTGGCAGACCCGGGGCCACGGGCCCACGTGCCTTCTGCGGCCGGGCCTTCACGGCCTCAGTGGACAGCACAGGAAAGCCGCACACACATGTGCTGGCGTGGGTCCTAGGCTTCAGGTGCTCTGGGCAACTTCTCTGCGCCTGTGCCCTGCGTGTGCAACATGTGCTGACCAAGCTAACGGCCCCTGAAACAGCTCGGCTCCTCTGCACACTAGCCACGTGCCCACCGCACCAGCCGGGTGGCTGCCCGGCAGCAGGCATGCCTTTTCCACGGCGTGCACCCTGAGGGCAGCCCTGGGCTCCTGCTTGCACCCCAGCCTCTGGTGCCTGAACAGAGGTCAGTCTACTATGCTCCGGGCACCTCTCGAATTTAGTCTTAAATATCTGAGCTAACTGGCCTGGGCCTCACTGTGAAGGGATCAGAGACAGATGCTTCCCTCACTGGGAAGGTCAGGGGTCACCATCAGCCCTGACGGTGTTCCGTGGAGCTCGGATGCTGGCACCCAGCTGAGCGAGCCGGCAGAAGGAGGGATGGAGTCCACGGGAACCCCACATCTAGTCCTCACATCAGTGGTGATGACATGCCCAAGGGGCCAGCAGGCTTCTGTGTGCCCGCACCTCCTCCTGCTCTGGTCCAGGGGTCTCCAGAGAAGCCAGCATGCTACTCCCTTCACCCTCCCACCACTGCGTCTCTATTCTAGGGCCTGCCCTCACCCTGCTAAGAGAACTTCTCAGGCTGACTGTAAAAGCTGACTCCCCGTCCTCCTCTTGCTCTGGTGTCATCGGCTAAGGCTCCTCGCCCCCCTTTCACCTGAGCCACTCAGCGGCCCACGAGCTCTCCGGCCCCGCCCTGTCCTCAGTGGTCAGCCACGCTGGAGCAGAAAGCAGGCGGCACAGCAAAGAAGTCCAGGCCAGGGTGCAGTAACTTACCTGACAGTTTTGTACTTCTGACTTTACTTCCAGAGAAGAACAAAACCACATGCAGCAAAAATTCTTTTTTGTTTTAAAAGGAAAACCAGTAAGTTTAAAAAAAATTGTCTATAATGTCTAAAGAGAAAACAAAAGGGGTTTCAATTATTTTGTCTCACAGCAGCCTTCCTGCCCGGGGCCTGAGCGCCTCTCTGGGGTGCGCTCTGCTCTGCCCCGTGCACACACCCCCACTCTCTCTGCAGCGTCCTGCCCGCCAGCCAGGCAGACCCTTGCCTCCACCACTCCCACTCTGCCTGCCCTGCCCTCCTCTCCTCCACAGCAGACAGGGCACCAGGTGACAGCCTGCTGGGGAAGCCCCCCAGCTCTGGAGCGCTGCCATGAGCTGACCCGGAGCCTAGCTAAGAGGGACTGCCTGGCCAGAGCAGGGCCCTTGGAGCCCGAGGGGACAGGGCAGTGAGCCCTGATCTCTCCATGGCCTCCGATTCAGAGAACATGCTCCCCTAGACAGCCGCGGCCCCGCCTCTCAAGAGGCCACGGGACACCCCTGGGTATGTGAATCACCTGGTGGGAAAAGGGTCCCTTCCGGAACTTCTGAACAAGGAGCTATCCGCAGGAACAGTCAAAATGCCAGGCACCTGCAGACATTTTAAAGAAAGAAATACATGGACAAATCAACACAGAAGTGTCGAGAGTGTCAGAGAATTCATTCTCCATGTGGCTGGGGACTGAGACCGCGCTGTGGGCAAGGCCTTAGGTATCGTCTTCAAGAAAAGGCCCACTCTTACATCTTATAAACCAACCAGAGACAGGAGGTAGAAAGTTTTTGAGTTTCTGCTATGAAACCTGAATGATTTAAGAAATCTAAGACAGAGAGCTCCGGAACTGCAGACCAAAGTCCCTTCTGAAGCAGACACACACTACTAGGACTGCTGAGCCACACCCCGCTGAGACTGCAAGCCACACCCCCTTGAGGCTGCAAGCCACACCCCGCTGAGACTGCAAGCCACAGCCCCTGAGACTGCAAGCCACACCTCCTGAGGCTGCAAGCCACACCCCCTGAGACTGCAAGCCACACCCCGCTGAGACTGCAAGCCACACTCCTCGACCCCATTTGTTCCTACACTTAACCTTTTATAATCTCTATACAGATTATATCATTTCTAACAAAATGAGATCACACTAGGGGCTCTCTCTGCATGTGTATTTTTAAACACAGTAATTTTGATAGACATCTTTCCAGTCAGTACATACAGACTGACGTCATTGTTTCTAAAGGCCAAACAGGCTTCCTTTCTATGGACACAAGTCAATTCGCACTTGATGGAAACGACTAATGTAAAAACTGTTTAAAGCATTAAATGAAAATACTAGGGTATGAAGTGGTATATAGCATATGTGGCATTCTTACTGCAAACGTAGTCATTTATATGTACACAGAACATGATGAGGATGTCCCCACGTGAATAAAATGCAGTTTTAGAAAGCAAAGCTGTAGATGGAGGCGTGTTTATACCGAAATTCTTACGGCCGTTGCTAAAGAGCTGCGCAAAGTCATGTCCACACACAGAAACACGCCCACGTAAACGTGATGGATACAAGGTCCCAGCTTTCGCATCACATCCCCCCAGCCAAATGCTGCCTAACATCCCACTTATGCTCCACTCTGGTGGCCTGAGTTTGAAGCCTTAATGAATCGGGCATAGTCTTACTAAAATCAAAAAAACTACATAGGTACTTAAATGTGTATAAGTGTGTACAAACCAAGGTGGAAGCAAATTTCCATACAGACTGGGGCCTTCCCTGGTGGTCCCGTCGTTAAGACTCTGTGCTTCCAGTGAAGGGGGCACAGGTTTGACCCCTGGTCAGGGAACAGATCCTGCATGCCGCACAGTGGGCCAAACAATACATAAACAAAACTTGTATGAGGACCGTTAGTAAAGTGAGGTAAATCGAAAAAGGAAATGATTAATAAAGGACACTTTATTATACATTCCAATTTAGAATGTTATTTGAAGTTCACAATCAGAAGAGAATCTGAATCTCAATTTGAAGTAAGCTCAGCGGCTGTGGGCTTTCCTCTCCTTTCTGTTGGCCAGTGCCCATCAGTAGCCCCTCCTCCTGGGGCTCCCCCCTCTCCCCTCCCACACACCCTTCAGGGCAGAATAGCGCTGCTGGGGCTCCACGCCTAGACCCCCCTAGACCCTGACGTCGCCACCTGCCATCCCCTCTGCCTCACTCAACTCTGTCCCCGAGGGAAGCGGAAGCCGTCTGTGTGGTTTCCTGGCCTGGAGGTAGGCTCTCAGGTATCCTAGTTAGCAGGGCCCCCCTCCCCTTCCGCACTCTCTCTGGAGCAGGAATCCCAGGGTGAGTCGAGCAGTGTGGTCAAGGGCAGGACTTTAAAAGCCAAGATCTGACTACCTTCAGAGGATAGGGGCGAGGGTGGGGCACACAGAGCTGGGACTCAGCCCAACTCTGGTCGTAGGGCAAGGGGGGCATCAGCTCTGGGGTGGGGAGGACAGGAGACGAACTAGGGCAGCCGGTCAGGACGAGGTATCACCACCTAACCAGGCAGAGGGGTTTACGGGGCTCCAGCTCAGCTGTCCTCACACACACTGGACGGTGAGCGCCAAGGGAATGCCCCTGTGGCCCATGTGGGGCATTTGGGTTGCTCTTTGAACATCTTAGTCTTTTACTTCCACTTCATAAAAGTGCATAGGAAACGAAAGCATGGCCTCACAATTAATGTGCCTGAAACAAAGCTGGAACTCACCAGGTGTTCCTGCCACAAGTCGGGGTGGGCGTGGAGGTCTCTGGCCTCAGCCCAAGACCAGTGGGTCAACTGTTCAACCGCACAGGGAGGAACTCGACTGTCGGGGGCTGGACCAGTGGCTGGGCCGTGGGAGGAGAAGACAGTCGGTGGCCCCCACGGGACCCCAGGCACCCCACATCCCACCAGGAGTGACAGCAGCTCCGGGGTGTGGTCTCCAAGCCTGGTCTCGCTTGCTCACTTTGGGGCTTGTCACAGGGCTCTGAGACCCAGCCCTGTCTCCTGCTCTCTACCTCAGCAGAGGGGCTGGAATTGAGAAGTTGCCGCCTTCGTTTCAGGGGCAGCAGGCGGCACGCTCTCTTCTCCTATGTGCTCCATTCTCCTGCCTGTCTGCACACAGCCTTACTTTTTCCAATGGCTTTCGTTACCCAAAAGACTGTGAGCTCCAAGGAATCACTTCCTTTCCCACTCAGGGCCATGACTGATAGAAGACTCAGTGAATTTCTCATGTTTCCTTAATCACCCAATAAGAAAGAAAGGGGGGGCCTGAAGGAGTAGCTCCATGTTGGGAAAGAGTCTCGACACCGCAAAGGATGGCGAGAGACCAAGGAGAATCTGGCGAACACACGGTCCATTGGAAGAGTCTGCACATTCCCAGCGAGCACGAACGGTGCTCACGGTCAGAGGGAACACGTGTGCAGCAGGGAAGTGTCGGGTTCAGGAAGCATGTGCTCACCCCAGGATGGTGTGGCACTGTGAGAAGGGACCTCAGCTCACCTGGTCACAGACACCTGGCGTTTGGACCTAGTCCCTCTTCCTCCTGCCGATCACCTCGGAGAAGAGAAGAGCAGAGCTGGGGAAGGAAAAGAAAACATGAGACCTCAAATTTATTTTCCAAATACTGGGATCCCCAGGCTGGAGATGACCCCACACAGCTTCACCTTTGCCTCCCATGGGGTGCATAGCTCATCAGTCTCACCCCCTGGGGTGTACCCTGGACTGTGGGCTCCAATCGCAGCCTCCCCCCAGTGAGGTCACGTCAGGGGGTGTGCAATCAACTCTAAGCGTGTGTCCCAGAACCTTCTCTAATAAGCAGAGCAAAATAGTGAAAACACAGGACTTGGGGCTGAGAAATCCAAGACCCCAATTTCCCACTTATTAACTCTGTTGCACTGGCCACCCTTCTAAAGTCAAAGTATACACATTGCAGGTAGAAACTGGAGGGAGAGAGAACACAGTAATGGCTAAGAAAACAGTACTATTTGTTGCTAATTATGTGCTTCCTATAGTGCTTAGTACCTTACTTTCAGCCTCTCTGTTAATTCTCACATTATTAACTTTCTACATATTTTACAAAAATGAAGCAGAGAACTCAGCCTCAGAGTTCATGGCAATTACAGATCAGCTAATGTCATTTTGGAAAACAGTACATCCACAGATATTTTCTATGGAAATCTTGTGGAACAACGATATAGACACCACTTAGAAAGATGAGCTGAAATTCTAGTTTTGCCATGTGATAACCAGTGACGCAATGCCAGAAGTTTTACTGTGCTGCACACCTATGCTGCATGAAAAGACTAGCTTATATTAGGACCTTAATAGTAGTCATCACCATTGCTATGAGGTAACGGCATCATTACTTAACCTTACACAACACTTGAGGTTATCAACAAGATCCCTGTGGACGACACTACACGTTTCAAGTCCCACCGTGACTTGGAGAATGTGTTCAATCAGTGGCCTGTAGAAGCTCCTTCAGACTGTGCCTCTGGCTTTTATTAACGCTATCAGTTGTCAGCGGATTTATAATTAGGTTCCGCCCACCACACACTTGGCAACGCCCCCCTCACACCACCCCTCAGACTCCCTCATAGCCTTCCGCCACTGCACATGCTCAAGGCCATCAAGTCACCTCCTCCCACCCTCAGAGCCTCCCACCCTCAAAGCTCATATGCACAGCCTCCTCCACCCTCTCACTTAGGAACCCGCCCTCCCCCAAATCTATTAAGATTCTGTTTCCCACGTGACCCCTGGATGTGCACATTTGAACCCTGTCCCACAGCCCCAACCCCCTCCAGGGAACATGGCGCCATCGCGCGGCCACTGAGACATGGTGCAGAGGCAAGCAGCGGTCCACCTGGTGCCTGCACAGCGGAGGCGGCGGCCCGCTAATCCAGCCCCGCTGGCACTCAGCACGGTGCATGCGCAGCAAGCAAAGCCCACCCCCTGCCATTCAAGACGGCGCCTGCGCAGTAAGCCTCACCGCCACCTGTCGGTCGGCGGAGCTCTAGGTGAGCCGCGAGCTCTGCAGCCCCTCCCCCGGCCCGCCCCCTGAAGCCAGCCCCACGGTCAGTCAAGACGGCGCCTGCGCAGTAAGCCTCGGCGCCCCCTGGCGGCTGCCCGAGCACTAGGTGGGCAGGGGTCTGCAGCCCCTCCCTCGGGCTGCCCCTGCAGGACCACCGTCATTCAAGATGGCGCCTGCGCAGTAAGCCTCGGCCGCCACCTGTCAGTCAACAAACAGCGCGGGAGCGGGCAGGGCTCTGCAGCCCCGCCCTCGGCCCGCCCCTGCGCCCAGCCCCGCGGCTACTCAGGATGGCGCCTGCGCAGTAAGCCTCGGCCGCCACCTGTCAGTCAACAGTGCTAGAGAGGGCAGAGCTATACAGCCCCGCCCTCGGCCCGCCCCTGCGCCCAGCCCCGCGGCTACTCAGGATGGCGCCTGCGCAATAAGTCTCGGCGCCACCTGTCAGTCAACAGTGCTAGAGAGGGCAGAGCTATGCAGCCCCGCCCTCGACCCGCCCCTGCGCCCAGCCCGCGGCTACTCGGGATGGCGCCTGCGCAGTAAGTCTCGGCGCCACCTGTCAGTCAACAGACAGCGCTGGAGTGGGCAGGGCTCTGCAGCCCCGCCCTCAGCCCGCCCCCCTGCAGCCAGCCCCACTATCATTCAAGATGGCGCCTGCGCAGAAAGACTTGGCGCACCTGTCAGTCAACAGACAGCGCTCGAGTGGGCGGGCTGCTACAGCCTCTCCCTCTGCCCGCCCCGAGACCCGCCTCACTGTCACTTAAGGCAGCGCCTGCACAATAAGCCTCAGCCTGTCCGTCAACAAACTGCAGTGGGGAGGGCAGGGCTCCGCAGCCCCTCCCTCGGCCTGACCCCTGCAACTGCGTGTCATTCACAATGGTCCCTGCGCAATGAGCCTGGGCGCCTCCTGTCGGCCACCACACACACTGTCACAGCGGGCAGGGCTTCACAGCACTCTGCAGCGCTCAGTCCCCACAGACCGCCCTCGGCCCAGCCAGCAGGCACCTGTGAAATGCGGCCAGGCTGCGCCCGCTGTCCAGTCCCCACGGCGCCAACCACACCATGGGGCCAGAGACACCCAGGGCGAAAGCAGTCCAGAGAGGAGTCACGCTCTGCGGCCCCGGCGCGGCCACGGAGAGGCAGCGGGCACAACGACAGCCCGCGACCCTGTCCCTCAGGACAAGCAGCTCCTCAGTGACGACAGTGTGGCCCCTGCTGACCAAAAAGAAGCCCCCTCCCGCCACCAGACCGCGCGCCTGTCAGGGGCGACGCATCGCGGCAAGCCTCTGCGGCAAGCGCCCGCGGCAAGTGTCCCCGGCCGACCCGAGACCAGCAAGAAAGGGGCGAGACAGAGGAGGGACCCCGCAGCCCAGACTCCGGCACAGACCCGCGGCCCCGCCCCCGCGGCTGGCCGGCCAGACCGCGCCCGCCCAGCCTCTGCCGCCCCCATCAAAGATGGCGCCGCGGCGGCGGCTTTGACTGGACGGTCTCTTCTGAGACCCTGACAGCCCTCGCCCCCCAGCCAATCAGGAGAGCGTCCTCGCAGCCCATCGCCGCCGCCGCTTCACAGACAGCGCCAGGGTGGGTGGGCCGCAGCTCGTCACCGCCCTGGGAACACACCCGCGGGCACTGCCACCCTCGGCCCCGCCTATAGCTCCTCCCGCCGCCACTGCGGCAAGAAAGCCCCGCCCCAGACACGGCGAGGATGCAGGGGTGGCCGGAGGGGACCTGGCTAGTCTGGGACCCCAGGGGACGGGGCTGTCCTTTGCAGCCCCCAGACCGAGCCGAGGAAGACGGGGGCACCCTGTGACCTCCTATGCTCTTCAGGGACCGCCGCCACTGCTCCGGCACCCACCCCAGCGGACTGCGGAGCCCGGAGCCCGTGGCCGTCCCACCCCCTGCCCAGGATGATCAGCCGTCCCTGTACCCGCTACGCCCAGGACAGGTGGCACGGGAGCCCCGACCCCAGACTCCAGCTGGCCGCGCAACGTGGTGCGGCTGCGGCAAGCGCGGCAGCTCTCGCCCACTGACCAGGGTCCCGGCTCTGCGGCATCCATCCCGGCGCACCATCCAGACGCGGTGGTGCGGGCCGGGGCAGCCGGACTCACCTCACCGGACCTCAAGGCACCGCCCTGCCCCGGGCTGACAGCTCGACCACTGTGCAGCCTGTGCAAGCTCTAGTGCCCCCACACGGCCCCAGGCGCTCAGCAGCGCCAGCAGCCAAGGGTGGACATGTCCGATCCTCTGCTCCAACCTCTTTCTCCCGCGGCTCACGGCGTCTGCACCGAGCCCCGGCCCGCGGCTCCTTGTCTGCTTCTCCGCAGAGGCGGGGCCGGGCACCGGCCAATCAACGGCTGCGCTCTGCGCCTGGGGCCCCTCGCCACACCCTCAGCCCTGCCCATCGGGCCGCGGTTGCCGTGGCGACTGTTTGGCGCGAAGGCAGGAGGTTGACGTCAACGGAGCAAACGCGAGGGGCCCTGAGGAAGGGTCTGGAAAGGGGGGGGTGTTCGACCCCCAAACAAAGAAGGGGGGGTCACACGGAGAAAGCCTTACCAACGACTCCCAATTGCAAATCGTCTGACGAGACCAAACAAACAAACAAACAACCCCGTACATTTGTCTAAGAAAGTGAAAAGCTGGTGGGCAAAAATATGTATGTTGAAGTTAAAGACAAACGAGAAAGTGGGAGACGAGACTTTCCTGCCTGGGACACACGAAAACCCGGGGCTAACTTCTCTAATAAACGAAGAACTCCTGGAAACCGATACCGTACAGACACATCGCGCCTGAAAAACGGGCAAAAAGGGAGGACACTGGCAATTCCCAGAAAAGCACAAATGGCTGACAGACCTGCGGGACACCACTCATGACCCGACTTCCAAAGACCGAAAAGCCGAGCGCGCGGACTCGCGCGGCCGGCGGCCGCTCGCCCCACGCGG
>SJXQ01001280.1:454554-480789 GCA_006408695.1 Aepyceros melampus
TGCGCGCGGCGGGCACCGCGGGCGGCGCCTCGCGGGACGGACGACCGCCCAGGACTCGGCCGTCAGTCGCACCGCCGGCCAGGCCGACGCGTGCGGACCCGACCGGTGAGTAGCCCTTGTTCGTCTGGTAAGGGTGAACACGCACGCGGGCAAACCTCTGGGGAAGCGTGCAAGACACTGTCAGCCGGCCACCTCAGGGGCCGCGGCGTGCGGGGAGGGAAGACGGAGGCGGGCGGCCGGCCCCAGTCCGTTCTGCCGGACTCCCCTTCCAGAACCCGCGTTCTGGCGGGCGGCAGGCGCGGGTGACGCGGCCGCCCCACTCTCCAGGAGGCGAGCGGCGAGGTGCGAGCCCGTGCCGGCGTGCTTCGCGAGCGCCACTTTTTATGAGAAAAAGGCGCTCTGTGCAAGGGCCAAACTGTGCTCGGGCAAAGCCATATCACGCGATTTTATGTGGCCAGTTAAAATGTAAGGCTTGAATTTTAAAGGAAAAGATTCATGAGATAGAATTAATTACAAAATGTACGTGACCCAGGAGCAGAAAGAATAAGACATCCAAAATGAAATTTCACATTTACACTTCGTAAGTATAAATATTTATAAGTCAGTGGTTCCTGGGGATACTGGGAAGCTGCTGACCTGGGCGGGGGGGCCGCGAGAGGCCAGTGTTTGAAACCCTCCAAGCCTTCAACAGTCTCCAGTCAGCCAGCAGTGCCACATAAACAGAAAATCTGAATGAAAACGCCTTTGCTCTGCACCCTTGAAACGTACTCCCCAGGAGCATCCACAGAAATTCTAGAGGGACCACTGAAAGTGAACGCGGTCCTGAGCTTAGAGCAAAGGTTTCCAAATCTGGCCACACACGTCAGGAACCGCTGGGGGAGCTGTTGGACGCTGCAGGTGCCCCGCGTCCCACAGAGGTGTTTTTTCCGAATTTAAAGTCTGGCCAGGGTCTGGACGGTAATTTAACACATTCAAGGGCCCTCCATCTCCTCTCTCCTCTATCTCTATCTGCAACACAGGTTTTCTCTGGATCCCGCATTATTCATTCCCATCAGACAGCACACGTTCTCAGAGGGTCTCCCCTTTCTCAGCACTCCCTCTGGCACCAGCCAATAAAGCCTTCTTGATGGAGTGGTCTCTGTCACCGACTCAACAGCTTTACTGCACAGTCTCTCCCCTTACCATGCCACACTGGAGGCTTCCTCCTTTCCACACTCCTGAAACCACTTGGCAATTTCAGCAGTTCTCTATGTGGCTAGGAAACTTGTTCTTGATCTCACTTGATCTTTCAGTAACATTCAACATCCTCGTGAAAACAATGATAATAAGAACTCACACCATCTTGTGTTCTGAGATACTACACTGCCCTGGCTTTCCCCTTCTGTTCTCTTAGCTGGCTTCTGCTCCGTTCAAGCTCCCGATGCTCAGAACTCAGTCCCTAGCCTTCTCCCTCAACAGCTACTCCGTAGGCAGCAGTCTCACCCAGCCGGACGGTTAAATGCCACCTGCATGCCAGCAGCTCCCTCTGGCACAGAAGTCTCTACAGAAGCCCAGTCTCATATACCCAACTAGCTGCTTAACAGCTGAGTGCTCTACCGGGGTGTCTAATGGGCAACTCAAAACACTGAAAACAAACAGTAATTTCCCTTTTCCCTGTTTCTATAAACAGCACCAGTTGCAGTAGCCAAAAATCTTACAATTGTTCTCGATTCCTGGTTCCCTTACCAACAACATTCAGTTCATCAGCAGGTCCTGCTGGCTCTACATCCGAGCCACGCTCCAAGTGTGTCCCCTTTTTGCTCCGCATGGTAGCCCTAATCATCACCCCCTAGGTATTAGCCTACGCACTTGACTGCCTGCTTTGACTTCAAACCCTTCCCTCTAGTATTTTCTGGATGGCATCTTCTTTACCCATAAATAAGACATCACGTTGCAGCTTGAATTACCTCCTATTCTTGACCCCAATCACACTTCAATATGTCTAAAATCCATACCATGAACACAGTTAAGAGAAAAGGCATCAATATCTTTTGTCACGGAAGAAGTTAAATATTTGTGCTGTAAAATTTAATAATCTTTTCCTTCAGATTTCTGCTTTTTTATACCTTAAGAAATCCCTCTCCATGCTGAAATCATAAAGATACAATACCCTTAAGTTTTAGTTTTTTCAGTTTAGTTTTATATATGTTCTGTGGTGTGGATCCATTTTTTTCTCCTGACATATATGTTTCTGTATGAGTAGACTTGTTCCTAAACTCTAGTCTGTCCCATAGGTCCATCTGTTTATCTGCGTGCATTAATTATTGGAGCTTTATAATATGTTGATATCTTAAAGGACAATTGCCCTACTTTGTTTTTCAAAAGTGTCTTTGGCTATTCTTAGCCCTCAACAATTTACTGAATCCACAAAAAAATTTAGAGAGAACCAAAAACATTTTATCACGCCATCTCATCTTTCCCTATGATCTGTCCTACCTGTTTATTCATGTCTTCTACAGCCAACAACAGCACGTTGTCATTTTTTCCCATAAAGATCTTGGTTGACTTTCGGAGGTCTTTTTTCCTGTTACTTACCTAACAGGTTATTTTTGAGTTAAAACAGTGATAAAGCTTTTAAAAAATAATTTCATATTTACAGAAAAGTTTTAAAGATAATGTAAACATTCCTTACTCAGTCTCCCCTGATGTTAACATCGTATGTAACTTTGGTACGTGGTCAAATGAAGAAATTACTAGTAGCACAAAGCTAGTAATTATACTACAGATTTGCCATGAATGTCTTGCTTCTGTCTCAGGATCCCATCCAGAACAGCACATTACATTTAGTGATGCGCCCTTAGACAACTCGGTGACAGATCCCCGGTATCTCCTTGTTTTTCATGGCTTTAGCAGTTCTGAGGAGTAGTGGTCAAGTATTTTGTAGGAAGTCTCAATTTGAGTTTGTCTAACAGTTTCTCATGATTTGTCTTGGATTATGGTTTTTGAGAATTATCTGCTATTGCTTTTTATATGTTGATTTTTTTTTTGGTAAATCCAGTGAATTTGCTGACCTGTCCTTGTTAGTTCAATAGTTTCTCTCAGATTTTCCTGGACGCTTTGAAAATGTTAACTTGTTTATGACAATTTTTAGATTTTTATTGACAATTATATCTCACTTCTATCATAATTCATCCTCTAGGACTTCTGGGGAAATATGGAATAAATCTTGTTCTAGATTTGAAAGGGGGTACTCATCTTTTACTATCAAGTAAAAATGTCCACAGTAAGCTTGTTTGCAAAGCCTCTTTGTTGGGGATTAAGGCAATTCCTTTTAGTTCTAGTTTTCTAAAAATTTTTTCATGAATACATTTTTTATGTAATGACTTTTCTGTTATCTGTTGGGAAGATTATGTTATATAATCTGTTAATGTGGAGAATTAAGGCAAATTTTCTGATGTTGAAACATGTGGCATTTGTAACCCCTACTTGATCATGATAATGAGGGTCTGATTTATATACACATGCAGCAGGATACTACTGAGTTATATTTTATTTTTGGTTTTTACACCTAAGTTCTTATTCTACTAGTTTCATTTTGGTATCAAGGTTATATTAGCCTTATAAAATTATTTAGATTTTCTTCCTGCTTATATTCTCTGTAACAGATCATAAAAAATAGAGTTTCTCATTTTTGAAAGTTTAACATAACTCACTATAAAATTAAATCTGAGATCTTTTGGCATGAAATATTTTTCACTTGGTTTCCTTAGTTTGTACTGTATTTTTGCTTTGTCTTGAGTCAATTTAGGTCATTTACATTTTCTAACAAAATTGTCTTCTTTACTTATTCTTCTTTTTTTTTGATTTTTAATTATTTTTTTTAATTAATTTTTATTTTTTTAGTTTGTTTTGCTTTATTACTTATTCTTCTTTTACATTTAATTTCTGTTCTCTATTTTATTATTTCCTTTTTTCTCTTTATTTGAGTTTCTTTTCCTAGCATCTTGGGTTGCACATTTAACTCATTTACCTTTCATCTTTCTTAATTTTTAACAGGTACCTTTAAGGCTATTACATTCCTTTCAAGTACCACTTGAACCGCATTCCATCATTTCACTGTTGTTTGGTACTATATTCCATTGCTGCAAATAGATTTCCTCTTAGTCACACTAAGGAATGTATTTAGGTTTTCAAGTTCTTTAAAAGTCTTTTGACTATAGATTTCCAATTTAACTTATTATAGCCAAATGATTTGGTCTATATGTTATTATTTGATATTTGTTAAAATTTCTTTTGTGATCTTAGGATATAATCAATTTTTAATTGTTCAGTGTATTAGAAAAGAATAAGCATTCTCTAATTATCAGGTACCAATTTCTATTTATGTCCATAGGATCAAGTTCTGTGTTTACATTTTCAGTATTCTTATTAAATTTCTGTCTGCTTGATATATCAATTCTAAATAATTATTTTTTAAAAAGATCTCTAATTAGCCTATGGCTTCATTCACTGCTCCTGGTAATTCTTTTTAGTTTTTGCTTTATGTATTTCAAGGCCATGTTTTTAGGTAGGAATAAGCTCATGATTTCCTGTAAATCAGATATCAAAGAAATTAATCTTGAAGTCTGCCTTTAATAGGGGAGTTAATCTGTTCACATTTTATATTTCTGATATACTTGCTTGTTAAATGTGCCTTTTCCTTTGTTCCTTATTTTTTCCTTTCCTGCCTTCTACTGAGTTGATCAAGTTTACTTTTTTTCTCTTTGCTAATTTGAAAGCTTTCAATTAAATTTGTTATTTTATCATCTATCTTTAAATTCTTAATTATATACAAGTACTTATTTTTTAAACAGTGTAAAATAATAAAGGAACCTGGCATATCTTAGCAATTCATTGAATTTCTTATTCCCACTTTCCTGGTTATTGTCTAGAATTTTAGCTACATATTTTTAAAACAAACCCAAAGCACAATTTTTGCAGTCAATGATTAATTATGTTTACTGATAATTTATTCTCGTTTCTTGAATTTGACTCCTCTCTAGGTTCTTTTCTGCCCCCCTCATTGTAATAAATCCTTAAATAAGCCTTTTAGTGTAGGGGGCAGTCTATTTGTGTTTCTAAAAATGGCTTTAGATATTTTTTGAATAACAGTTCACTTAGGTATGGAATTGTAAAGTGATCCTTCTCTTCTCTTATTTTGAAGATATTATTCTATTGTCTTCAACATCTAACATTGCTGATGAGGTTTGCTATGATCTAAATGTTCCTAATAGCATTGGTTTTTTTTCCTCTGTGGCTTTTCAAAAGGTGTTATATGTGGATTTTTTTTGTTTCTCCTGCTCAAGACTGTGTGACCAATGAAGGTCTTTCTGCCATTCTGCAGAATTCTTGGGCAGTCTATCTTGGCCAATATAGCTTTTCTGCCATTTCAACTTTATTCTCTTCTCAACCTATTAGAGTATATTTGCCCTTCTTAGTCTGTCCTTGTTTACATTTTCTATTTTTCATATGCTTTTCTGGGTTGCTTTCTGAGTAACTCCTCTTTTGAACTGTATCCAGTATAGTGTTTACCTTGATGTGTTTTACAGTGGCCTTTTTTTTTTCATGTGTAAGATTTTTAATCAGTACTTTTTTATATCCACCTTTCTCAAATGGATGAACATTGTATGAATACTGTTATCTTTCAAGACACTGAAATTATTAGAATTGCATTTTATCAGGAATGAATTTATCCTGACAGCTGATTTTTTCTTGCTTATTGTAAGTTTTCCTATGTTTAACTCAGTGCTTTGTAATTTTAATTTCTAAGTGCTTAGAACACTTAGCTATCACCCCTGACCCTACCTGTCTCTTCCCTCCGTATCTAGCTTTTTTCCCTTTTTTCGGTTGTGTCTTCTTTGTTGTGAGAAAGTCCTGAGACAGGTTAAATGGGGGCTCTGTGCCATGTGATAAAGGGATATGTTAGTCACCGAGCAAAATTTAAGCTGGGTCCACTCTACATGGCCATGTTTTCACTCCTGCCACTGCTCTTAATATAAGTTGCAGCCCTGAGTAACTATTACTGGTTTTTTTTCAGTCTCATTTCATGTCAGGAGAATCTTACCCAGCCCCTGTTTGACACAATGAGCCTGGGCCCGCAATATGCATGGAGTGTTCTGGACCTTTTTACTCCACAGCAGTCAAATTGTTAACCACCTCTATTTAAAGATCAGAAGTCCAACAGGTTCAGCTCTTCACCCCCACAGATCCTTGTTTTTCTGTTCAGTTTTTTATCCATACAAATGTCTTACACTTCTAGATCACTGCAAGTTATCTTAAAAAGAGGTTGAGGTGTGAATGCAGTACTCACAGCATCATCTCAATCAAAGATATTATCCTTTTTTTGGTTGGGGCGGGTACACTGCCTGGCAGGTGGGATCTTAGTTCCCCAACCAGAGATCGAACCCACACCCTTTGCATTGGAAACGCAAAGTCTTAACCACTGAACTGCCAGAGAAATCTCCAAAATACTATTTTCTAAATTATCTGCAGCAGTTCTCACTTCTTTCCCAAGTGTACAATGGGGCTTTCCTGAGGCTGTATGACATGTGGTATCTCGACTGAGCGAATGCTGAAGTAGTTGAGAATCTAGCTGTTTTCATTCAAGCCAGTTGTTACAGAGATTTGTAAAATGTAAAACAATGCCACTCTTCTCAGTAGTCTTTTGCTTTGGGAATTATTAACATTAAATTTTAAAAAAGGTTGCTTATATTAACATGTAATAAACTTACTACCTATTTTAAATTAATATACACTTAAAATTTTAATTTCTACAACTATATATATTGATAGGTGTAATCCACATAAACAAAAATTCTTTGGAGTTCTTAATCATTTTCAAGAGTATAAATGGGTCTTGAGAAAAAAAAGTTTGACAATCCCTGGTCTACAATAAATCTTTAACAGACTGGGTGATCTGGGTATTATGATCCCATAAATTTGCATAGAGTTTAGTACATGGTTAAGTCTCTCAATGAATGCTTACTCATCCATTCTTTAACAATTATTTGAGTGGCATATATACATACATACACACATACCCCCAGTGGTAGGCCACGTTCTGGCTCCCTGCAATTAAATTCAAAATAGCCCCTGCCCTAAGTCATTTATTTGATAAGTATGTCTTTAAGCTTCAGCTAGCTGGCAAGATACATAAAGGTGAAAAAATAAACCTTTAAAAATTGCAGTGAGGAGTCTGAAGAAAAAAACAGGCAGCTGCAATGAGGTGGAGAGGAGAGTAGGTGTTTGTATGGTGGTTAAATAGAGCAGTCAGGGAAAGCTTCTCTGAGGAGAAGCTAAAACTAAACTGTGAGAAAGAGCTAGCCCTGGGAAGAGCAAGGGGGAAATATTCTAGACAGATAAAATAGCAATATACAAAGACTAAAAAGGAAAAAAAAAAATAGAACAAATATCAGAATGCCTGGAGGATAGCAAGAATGGAGTAGAGGGGAGTAAAATGAGGTTTTACAGGTGTGCAAAAGCCAGTTCTTTAGGAACTGGAGGCCAAGATAAAGATCTTGAATTTGATCCAAAAGGTGATATGGAATCATTAAAGATATTTAAATAAGGTCTGACATAATCCATTGAAAGATGATTCATGTTGCTGTGTAGAGAACTAGGGGACTAGAGACTGAAAAGAGAGGAGACCCGTAGACCAGTTAGGAGGCGGCTGTCTAGGCAGAACGGCAGTACTCTGAACCAGCAGGCTGGCAGTGGAGATAAGGAGAAGTGCACAAACACAACAGGTGTTTTGGAGACAAAATAGACAAACCCTGCTGATAATTTGTGTATTTGTGGAAAAAAGCATCGCAAATGATTCCTGTATTCTTGGTTTGAGCGGCTGGGTAGATGGAAGTGTTATTTAGTGAGTCGTTGAGTCACGGGTTTGGGCCAGGGAAGAGCAGAAAATCCAGAGCTCTCTTTTTGACCTGTTACATTTGAAATGCTTACCCTCAAGCAAGTGGAGATGTTGAGTTAGGTACTCTGGAGAGGTCTGCTAGAGCTCTGACTCTGGAAGTTTTCTGCACAGAGCTATGAAGTGAACAGTGTACTCTACAAAAATAAATCCAAAAATGTGTTCTTCAATATTTAGTACTCTTGCATATTCAGAGCTGGATAGGTAATTATCTTAGTATACAAATTTGTATACAGTTCCTCATAATGAAAATCTAACCAATTTTCTTTGAGAGTGAACTTAATTTTTTAACCCCCTCTAGGAATTTCAAGACAACAGAAAACCAAATATTCACATAAAGGCAACCAACTCTATCACAAAAACTGCTTCTAAATTCAAATAGTAAACAGGTAACTACACATAAGATTAAAGACAGGCAAAGGAGAACTCTGTCACAAATCTGATGTTAACAGAGAAAAACTCAGTGTCAAATCTGGCTGATGGTGTTAAGATTCAGAACTATGAAAGTTTCTGTAGGCCAGGAAGGATCGCCTACCCACAGTTCTGCTCACACACCCCTGTCCAAGAGGGCACCAGGCGCCTTCTCTCACAGGAAGCAGAAGCACTCAGAGTCAAGTTATCACATGTCAAACAAAATACTTATTTAAAAAATTCAAGGTTATTCACATACTTTTTTCTCATATTGGTTTGCCAGGCAGAAAGCTCTAATCCTGAACTGGCAAAATGGTAGACACTCATTTATTCAACCATTGAATAAACAAGTATTATCAAACACATCCAGACACCGGGGATAAAATGATAAAGGAGATGCCGCTGCTGCCTTCACTGGGGTGTACGGTCCACAGATGACACCGAACGACTATAAACAGCCACGTAAATACGATGAACGACAAGCAGTCATGTGCCGGCAGCACACTGTGCTATGAGCATGTGGATGGAGGAGTTTGCCCGGACCAGGCGCTGAGGGAGAACACTGCATGTCTAATAAACAGCATGCACAAAGGTCAGGAGGCAGAGAGGAGTACGGGGAGCCATGCAGCTGGAATACAGGCGGGCTTAGGACAGAGGAGGGCGAGAGAAGTCGGACCTTGCAAGGCCTTGGAGGCCACTTAAGGACTGGAGATCCCTGACGATCACAATCTCCAGCTTACCACAAGAATTCCCCCCAGGGTGACCAGCCAGCGCTCGGATCTCTCTCAAGTCTCCCAAAAAGTGGCATGATTTCACACACACTCACATGTCAACACCTCAGGATGTGGTGAGAAGGTATGGAGAGGTGATCTGGCTTCTACAATGCAGACTGTCAGGCCAGGAGAGAACACACACTCTTATCTGGTTCATTTTGCCAGAGGCCCACCAAAATAAATCTGAAGAGAACAGGAAAAAGACCATCATTGACATAAAAGTAAAACATGAATCAGAAAGCAGGAAAACAGCTGGAGATTAGAGAAACATTTTATAAATTCTACATATTTCACATAATAGAAACTTCCATAGCCATTAAAAAAAAAAGGATGAAAAATACCTTATGGAATGACCTCCAAGACATACTGTTAAGTGAAAGTCAGGGTGCTGAACACTGAACACAATATGCTTCATTTGTTAAACAAAGAGGCAAACTATATATATATATATATATATAGATATAGATTTGCTTCAATATACATGAAATAACTTTGGAAAGGAATTACACAAAACTAGTGACGCTGGTTATCTACAGGGAGGGAAACTGGTGCTGAGAGAAGGGATGTGGGAAGGGAAATTTTCACTGTATACCCTTTCTCCTTTTTGAATTTTGAGCCACACAAATAAATTATGTATTAAAAGTTAAAGCAAACATGTTAATATTAACCAAGGTTTTAGACAAATGGTATGAAAATTTTAATGAAAATGAACATTGTCAGGGAAAATACTGCTGCTGCTAAGTCACTTCAGTTGTGTCTGACTCTGTGCGACCCCATTGACGGCAGCCCACCAGGCTCCTCTGTCCACAGGATTCTCTAGGCAAGAATACTGGAGTGGGTTGCCATTTCCTTCTCCAGTCAAGGAAAATAAGAATTACTAAAACTGACTACCAAAGGAATAGGAAAAAAATTAGGAGAAATCTTACAAAGAATTCCTCTGCGCTAAGACTCTCTATTTCATAATTTCTATGCAAAGAGCTGACTCATTGGAAAAGACCCTGATGCTGGGAAAGACTGAAGTCAAAACGAGAAGCGGTGGCAGAGGATGAGATAGTTAGATGGCATCACCAACTCAATGGACATGAATTTGAGCAAACTCTGGGGATAGTGAAGGACAGGGAAGCCCGGCATGGTGTATCAGCCATGGGGTTGGAGAGTCGGACATGACTGAGCGACTGAACAAGACTCTCTACAACATTTTAATAGCCTAGCACAACGATTTTCAATCTCACAGTCTCTATGAGATTAAAAACTAATATTTAGCACTTCCTGTGCTATGCAGGATACAGCATAAAACATTATATGTACTTGCAGCTCCTCTTTATTGAGATACAGGTGATCTCATGACCTGTTTTACATGTGAGCAAAGTGAAGGTCATGGAGTCTTACTCCAACTTCCAAAGCCAGCAAATGACTGCAGAGTCAGACTTCAACCACTGTGCTAGTATAATTTTATGCTAACAAATTGGAAAACCTTAAAGGAATGCATCACTTTCTAGGGAAGCAGAAATTATTTGAATCTCAGTTTGACTGGACCTGTCCTTCAAATGCTCAAGGAGCAAATTATTCTGTTTGTACACATTGTTCCAGAGTGTTTAAAAAGACAGAAGGCTTGCCAGTTTATTCAACTAAATTAGAAGAGTGGCCTCCAAGAACAAATTTTTCACAATAAAATGGCTATCTTGTATGAGGCATTTGCTCTATGTCAAGTTTTAGGAGTTAAGTTCTTTAAAAATGATCTGGGTGCTGCTTGGAAAACAGTCTGGCAGTTCCTTAAGCAGTCAAACAGTTACCAAAAGACCCAGAAATTCCTTTTCTGGGTGAAATGAAAACATATATTCACAGAAAGGCTTGCACATGAATGTTCACAGCACAAGAGTGATACTGAAGTTTCCACTTCAAAAGGTGGAAATAACTGCCCATCATTTGATGGACCCACTGTCTGATAAATGGATAAATAAAAGGTGGTATATCCATACACCAGAGTATTTGCCAATGAAAAATGAAGTAGTGATACATGCTACAGTGCTGATGAACTTTGAGAACACTATGCTAAATTAAAGGAAACGGTCCTAAAGGCCCACAGTATCGTATGATTCCCTTTATGTGAAATGTCCAGAATAGGACAGACAGACGGAAAGTAGACCAACAGTTGCCTAGGGCTAGGGCAGAACCCGCTCCAGTGTTCTTGCCTGGAGAATCCCAGGGACGGGGTCGCATAGAGTCGGACACGACTGAAGCGACTTAGCAGCAGCAGCAGCAGGGCTAGGGAAGAGGGGAATGAAGAGTGAGGATTTCTTTCTAGGGTAATGAAAATGTTTTAAAATCGATTTTGATTATGGTTGCACAATTCTCAATGTATTAAATACCAGTGAAGTGGGTGAACTTTATGGTAGTGAATTAATTACATCTACATGAAACTGTTATTTAAAAATATGCATCTGGGTGAGCGCTCCCAATAATCTTAATGAAACTGGAACTAATATACTTGTTTTATAGATGGGAAATCTGTAGCTCAGAGAGAATGACATTTACTCAAGTTCATAATCTGGTTGAGAGAGTCAAGACTCAAACCTAGGTCTTTCTGTCTACAGTGCTCTCTACTTCCCAACACAGTTCTATGCAAATAAAGTGAGAATCTTCAAGAAATGGCCCCCTTGTTGAGAAACATAAACTCGTGGCTAACAGGTTCACAAGGGCAATCTCCTAAGAACAAAAAATTCCTACAATATTATTAAACATTCCAAACCTAGAGTGAGAGAGAGGCTGCCCATTAAAAACCTAGCAAGTGGTTTTCCATCTCAAACAGGTCTTACTTTAATAAGAGTGCCCTGGAGGACAACAAAAGTAATAGCTGTCATTTATTAAACTTTTACAACAGGCAAGGCCTGGCACCAAGCACTTTATATGCATTAGTATGTTTAATCTTTACAGCAACTCTGTGAAATAGATACTATTATTATCCAAGTTTCATAGATCAGAAGTGAGCTTTGGGAGGTGGGTAGCTTGTCCCAGGTCACATGCTGGTAGACGGTAGTCAGGAATCAAATCCAGATCTTCGAGACACCCAAGCTCTCACCACCGAATATACTTCTGTGCTATGAAATTTGAAAGCCATAATGAAATGGATCATTTTTGAGGAAGGCAATAATAAAAACTTGGCAAATATCAAGGGAGCGCTTTCTTCAGAAAGTGCCCTAAGCCCTTGCCATTTACCAGCAACTTCTCCCTTCCAAGGAACAAATCCTATGCTTTATAAATTGTACCATTTCAGGGGAAAGAGGCAAGTCTTTCATTTTAACAACACAGCACAGGAGTTTTTAACCCCAAATACATCTTATTGTGAAATAGTAACAGCTAATATTGAGAATTTATATGTGTCAGAAATTTCTCTAAGTGTTTCATTAAGTGTTAGCTTACTTAATATTCAAGACAGTTGTCTGAAGTGAGTACTATTATAATCCCTACCTTAGGGATTAGTTAGGAGAGGCACAGAGGTTGGGAGACCAGCGCAAAGTCACACAGCTAATAAACAGCCAGGATTAAAACCCAGGTCATCTAGCTCCAGCCTCTAGCACATATTCCATTTGACGGATTCTCAGAAAATAGAGCTGATGGAGCTAGTATGTGATTCATTAGATGCCCAGCATCACACACAATATTTATTGTATCAGCCTAACAACTGGAGGAGGCACATATGTGAGCAGAACACCTATTTGCAAGATGAGGAACATGAGGCTTAGCGTGCTGGCTAGCTGGCCCAGATACATCCAGTTAATACAAATCAGAACCAAGTCTCTCTTACTCAGTATTCATTACGTCAGGCCACATTTGGGCACAAAACAGTTGAATGAAGTAGTTAATTGATTGGAAAAAAAAAATCAAAACAATACTTCGTGACACATGAAAATGGCATGCAGTCCAAGTTTCAGTGCTCATGAGCACAGCTTCATTGGACACAGCCACATCCACGTGGACATCCTCTTCATGGCCGCTTTCACACTGCAGAGGCTCAGCTAAGTAATTCTGAAAGATACCACATATCCCACAAAGCCTGACATATTTACTGTTTGGCCCTTAACAGAACAGATTTATGGACCCTCATTCTTTTTGGTATTAAAACTCTTAGTGAAAAATGGAGGGGGAGTATATAAAAAGTACTCCCTCAAGGAAGAAAAAGCATGCCTTTAAAGGGTGACTGGAGTAGGAATGGAAACTTCCTTCCAAACTTTCAAGGAACAAATTTCTATTTTCCATAACGCATTCCAAGGCCTCAGAAACAGTGGAGGACGTCCCAGTTCCTTTTAATGACTGGTTCATAAAGGTTTACAATCCCTAAGCTGTTTTAATTGGAAAGAACTCTGCATAATGAAAATAACAACAGCTGACAGTCACTGAACTTTCCCTATGATTCCAGGTGCTTTGCTAAATACAAGATTTCCATCTAATCCTCAACCAGGGAAAGCAGGGTACCATTGTTATCCAATTCTGTGGATGAATTGGGAGACTCAGGAGGTTAAACACATTGCCCAAGGTGCTAAAGTTGGTAAGAGCTCAGGCCTCTAACCCTTGCTTCTGTCTTCAGAGATCTCAGTCTTAATAGGACACCATTTAATTTTAACCTGGTCTGCAAATATTGAGGAAATGCACACTTTCCTAAGGAAAAAAGAAAAAGTACCAAAAGTACGAAAATAAACTTGGTTGGGGGGAGGTGGGGAGAGTATATAGAAGCTTCCTACCGATTTCCCAGGGCTTCCTGGTGACCTGTATGGTAAAGAATCTGCCTGCAATGCAGGAGACCAGGGTTCAATCCCTGAGTCGGGAAGATCCCCTGGAGAAGGGCATGGCAATCCACTTCAGCATTCTTGCCTGGAGAATTCCATGGACAGAAGAGCCTGGCAGGCTACAATCTATGGGGTTGCAGAGTCAGCCACAGCTGAGCGACTTCCACTACCACTACCGACTCCCAGAGAACAAATAATTATGTGCCACAAATTGATTTGACAGTGTGGAGAGAAGGGAGCCCTCCTACACTGTTGGTAGGAATGTAAATTGGTACAGCCACTAAGGAGAACAGCATAGAGATTTCTTTAAAAATTAAAAACAGAGCTACCATATGATCCTAAGTCCCACTCCTCGGCATATATCTGGAGAAAACACATGGTCCAAAAGGATACCCGCACCCCCAGCACCACAACGTTCACTGCAGCACTGTCTACAACAGCTAAGACATGGAGGCAACCTAAGTGTCCACCCAGAAATGAACAGATGAAGAAAATGTGGTGCGTATATGCAATGGAATATCCCTCAGCCATTCAAAAAATAATGTCATGTGCAACAAATGGATGGACCTAGAGATTGTCATACGGAGGGAAGTAACTCAGAGAAGGAGAAATGTCATCTATCACTTGCATGTGGAATCTAAGAAATAAAATAAAATTACAAGCAAGCTTATCTACAAAACAGACACAGAGAAGGAACTTATGGTTACCAGTAGGGAAGTCAGGGGGTCAGGGATAGTTAGGGAGTTTGGGATTAAGATTTACACATTACTGTATTTAAAATGGATAATCAACAAGGACCTACTGCACAGCATAGGGAACGCTGCTCAATATCATGGAACAACCTAAATGAGAAAAGACTGAAAAAGAATAGGTACATGTGTCTGTATACTTTGCTGTATACCTAAAACACACACAACATTGTTAATCAACTATACTCCAAGAGAAAATAAAAAGTTAAAGAAAAGGCTTCTCAACCAATGTTATACCCTAGCTGAGCAGGTTGCAACAGCACCCATCTGTTGACTCACCACCCTCTCTCCCCTCCAAAGGAATCCCTCTAAGATAAGGAGAGTTAACGTTTTCAGCTGGACTGTGTCAGGGCACTCACTATTCTAAGACTTTCTATGCAGTAATTCATCTAACCTAGGAAAGATTATTTCCTGCAAACTGAGAACCACAGAGACTAAATGGCTGTTCAAAGTCTCACGACTAACAAGTTAGAAAAGCTGGCCCCAAAGCCAAGTCAGGCAGCAAACAAAGTCAGCATCCTCAACAGATTCCCTACCATTCCATGGTAATAAATCTCAAAATCCTAATCAAACATGTTCGACCCAGGGAAAAGAGAAACTGGAAAAACAGCCAAACTTATGGCAGGGGTTGTGGGGGCAACGGCATTCCTATAGTGCCCAGTCAGCTGTCCTCACCAATTTCTAAACTCCCAGCAGAGCAGTTCTGAACCAAAACCATCTGACTTCCCAACTCTTGCTAAAGACACTTCAAAAGCCTTATGGTAAGTTTAAGAAGCCAGCTGCAAAATACCACATTCTGTACCATTTCATTTTCATGAAACTTCCAGAAAAGGGAAATCTAAAGAGACAAACTCATGGTTCCTCAGTGGTAGGAGCCACCACTGACTGCAAATGGGTGGGACCGAATTTTGAGAGGTGATGGAAATGTTCTAAAGCTTGCAGCGGGGCCTGCACACCTCTTTAGAGAAGTGAAAGTCGCTTAATTGTGTCCATCTCTTTGCGACCCCATGGACTATACCGTCCATGGAATTCTCCAGGCCAGAATACTGGAGGGGGTAGCCTTTCCCTTCTCCAGGGGATCTTCCCAACATAGCAATCCACCAGGTCTCCTGCTTTGCAGGCGGATTCTTTACCAGCTAAGCCACCAGGGAAGCCTGGCACAACTCTTTAATTGTGCTTTAAAATAAAAGAAACAAAGTTGAGTTGAACACTTACAGTGTTACCCACTGTATGTTTTAAGGTACGTAAATTTATGTCTCAAAAAAGCTGTTTAAAAGACAAGAGGCTGGCTGTTCAGACAACCGATTCCTAATGGAAGGCAGTTTCCTAGACTCAAAGCTTCCTCTATTCAAGTCAACGGCAGTCACGGGAAAGCCCAAATTCAGAGAAAACACGGCGGCGGAACAGAGGTAGGGAGCGGGCCCCGGACATCAGGAGCTCTTCTGGAAGGTTTCTCGCTGTTTTAAGAGACCTGGCGGCGAGGCTGGAGGTCTTCCGTGGGCCCGGCCAAGCAGCAGCCCCGCAGCGCGGAGAGGCAAAGGGAACCGCGGAACGCCTCATTCCCGACGGCCTGAGTGCAGCGCGGGGCCTGACGAGGACGCCCGGAGAGTCTCCGCCAGGGACGGAAAGCCGACGTCCCGAGGGGCTCCACGACCCGAGCCCACCGACCTCGTAGCCCCGGACGGCCGGGATGGGGACGGAGGCCTCCCGCGACGGCTCACGATGGTGCCAGGGCCCTGAGGGCCTGCGCCCTGGACCGGCTTTGCCACTGGGCCCAGGCCGGGGCGTCGCACGTTCCGCTGCGCTCCCTCCGCTGTGGACTAGTCGCCCGGCCCCTCGGTAGAGAACGGACGGAAGAATCTCGCCCTCCATTTACTGCGGCGTTAGAGTCGCAGGTCGCTAGGCCGAGCGCGCGTCCCTGAGGAGAGCAGGCGTCGCCCGGGCCCGCGAGTCGGTGCTGCGTGCGCAGGCGCGCCGTGCGGGGCTCAGCGCAAGGGCGCCTGGGAAGCCGCCCGCAAAGCGAGCCGGGCCCTGCCCTCAAGGAGCTCTCACAGGAACCGGGAGCAGAGAGGCGGCGGCGGGCGAGTGCGGGCTCCGCTCGATCTGCGCAAACCGTCCGCTTACAGCTGGGGAAGGGTGCTTCCAGACACAGCAGTTTGATGTCATGATCCAGACAATGAGTTCATCTTGTCAGTGAATTTCACTTTTAGAATTCTACGAGGTTATATTTTGAATATTCACTATGTTCTGGGGAAGAGATTCCGTGACCAGAATGAAAACTCTGAGAGGGCAGGCACTTGTCAGTACAAGTACCCACTGCACCGAAAGGGTACCTGGCACAGGATGAGTGCTCAATGAGTAGTTTTCAGGTTGCTGAAGTCTGTAAAGGAGCGTTTTGGTCGTTTTAGTCACTAAGTCGGGTCTGACTCTTGCGACCGCGTGGACTGTAGGCCGCCAGGCTCCTCCGTCCATGGGATTCTCCTGGCAAGAGTACTGGAGCGGGTTGCCATCTCCTCCAGGGCATCTTCCCGACCCAGGGATTGAACACGCGACTCCTGCACTGGCAGACTGAGCCGCCTGGGAAGCTCTTCAAAGGGCATGCTGCCCCAAAAGTTAAGAGTTCCTGGTAAGTGAACCATCCGCCAGCTTGGCTGATAAAACCAAGTATTCATTTGTTAAAAAGTAGTAGTCTAGTGTGTGAAGTAGGGTTGCATGATATAGCAATAAAATTACAGGGTAACCCAGTTAAATTTGAATTTTAAATAAATGACAGTTTTTTAACATTAGTATTGTCCCATATTGGATTTTCTATATTTTATCTGGCGCCCTAGTGAGAAGGCGAGAAGGCAGTGTGTTAAGGTGGAGAGAGAAGATGATTTCATTCCTCCTAGAAAGAGAACTGGAGAAGAAGAAAAAAAAAAGACACCTGGAATTTATAAATAAATGCCTCCAATTATGGAGCAGACCTAAGACTGTGCTTGAGGAACTTTGATTTAAAGTCCACCTAGCCCTGTGCTAAGGATTGTATTTACATTATCATAATTGAAATGTCCTCTGCAGTAGGATAATTATTATTTTTATTTTACAAATGAAGAAAGAGGCTCAAAGATAGGAGGTGGCTTGCCCAAGTTGCCATATTTTCATTCAGTCACCCCAAAAATAGTTACTGAGAATATTTTTGTGTGCTGTTGTGGTATTTTTATTCCACACACAGGCTGCCTCCTGAACTTGAAATTTTCAGTCTCTGCTCACTGCTTAGGCGCCTTCTCCTTACCCACCCCAGCTGTTGTTTCCATGGTAACCGACCCTGCTCTGCCTCTGTTGCTAACTAGAGCTAAGAGCTCTTGAAGGGGAACCAGAGGAGCCAGTGACGTCAGCGTAACCTGCCTAAGGAATGGAGGCGCGCCTGGAGCCCTAAAGCTGCCTCTCCCAGTGGTTTGTGCTAGGTGCCTGAATGTGTTAAAATCTGTCTTTGGATGAGGTGTCTGCAAAAGAATAAAACGTTGACTGCGTGAACCTCTGTAGATGCCATGGAGTCACAGACTGTCAGGTCCTAAGCTGCTGCGAGCACCAGTGACATTACCGTTTTGCATGCTTAATACTTAATTAGTTCATTTAGTCTATCGCTCAGTCAGTAATGATCTGAAGAGAGCTGACTTCTGTGTGTGCTGAATGCTAACGGTACTCCTGCTATTAATACACTTATAGTCTCTATTGCCCTGTTCCTTAGAGTCCATCAGAAGAGAACTTATTTATCTGTTTATTTTTTATGATTTTTAATTGATGCATCTTTGATATACAATATTATGTTACAAGTATACAATATATTCAGAATTTTTAAAACTTATACTCCATTTGTAATTATGATAAACTATTGACTATATTCACTGTGTTATACAGTATACCCTTGTAGGTTAGTTTATGCATAATAGTCTGCACCTCTTAATCCCCTACCCCTATTTTTCCCTTCCCTGCTTCCTTCTCTCCTTTGGTAGCCACTAGTTCTTTCTCTACAAGTCTGGTTATTCGTTGTGTTCACTAGCTTGTTATATTTTTTAGATTCCAAATATAAGCAATATCATACAGTATTAGTCTTTCTCTGTCTGACATTTCACTTAGCATAGTCCCTTCCAAGTCCTTCCATGTTGTTGCAAATGGCAAAATTTCATTGTTTCTAGTGGCTCAGGAGAATTCCATTGTATGTATGTAGCACAGCTTCTTTATCCATTCCTCTGCTGATGGACACTTAGGTTGTTTCCATTATCTTGCCTATTATAAACAGTGCTGCTGTGAACATTGAGGTACATGTACCTTTTCAAATTAGTGTTTTCATTTTTTTTTTCAGATATGTACCCAGGAGTGGAATTGCTTAGGCAGACGGTAGTTCTGTTTTTAGTGGTTTTTTTTGAGAAACCTCTGTACTGTTTTCCGTAGTACCTGTACCAATTTACATTCCCGCCAACAGCGTACAGAGTTCCCTTTTTCCCATATCCTCGCCAACATTTGTTTCTGTTGTTATTTATTTGTTCCTTTTGTTATTTCGTTATTATTTATTTGTTCATCACTATATTCTGAGAGCCCATTATGTGTGAGACATATTAGAGTCTGGGAGAAACAGAGTGAGTTTAAAAAGTAAAACAAAATGCTGTGCTGCATGGAAATGAGCCTGATAGGTTTGAGGTCAGGTATTAAACAGATAATCACAAGCGTGGCAAATATTTATTAAGTACCTACTGTGGTGCTAGGCACTATTTCAGACAAAAGGTCTTAGCAATGAACAAAATAGACTTTGTATCTGTTCTCATGGAGTTTACATTATGGTGCAAGGAGAAGAAATATATGTAAATGAATCATTTAGCGTCTTTCATTTACAGCATTAGAGAAGGAAAGTGGCAGCCCACCCCAGTATTCTTGCCTGAAGAAGTCTAGGGACAGAGGACCCTGGCAGGCTATAGTCCATGGAGTTGCAAAGAGTTGGATGTGAATTAGTGGCTAAAAAGCAGCAGCAACAACAGTTACAACATACAAAATATTCAACTCAAATTGACTTAAATAAAAAGAATTTATTGGCCTAACTAATCGAAAATGCCAGAGATATAGGTGGTCTCCTGTATTTAGAAACATGATTTCTATTCTTCTTGCAAATCTCTGTGGTTTTTCTGCCCAATATTCCCTCCCCCTGTTTCTTGCCACAGAAGCCTTTTCTATGGAGAGCTGGTGAGGGTTTGACCCAAGCCTTGTCAGACACTCTGTTCTGTTGCTGTGCCCACTGTGATTGGTTCAAGAATGAGCATGTGATTCCAGGTGAGGCATTCGGAGATACTCCTGTAAGGAATGATAGCTCTTTGCTAGGATGCTAAACTGGTCCTGTCTGCCTGTTAGGGACAAAAGCAAGAGTCAGAGCCTCCCACTGCCTCTTCTGATATGTAGAGGGGGTGAGGTATGTAATGGACTTGGCACAGAGTGGGCTCTCAGGAACTGTCAGCTAGCGCTGAGGGTGAGTTACAAAGGGACAGTGAGAAGAAAGTCTTTGAAGGGACCGGAAGCTCGTGAGTTTGTAGAACACTTCAAAATAAAGTAAATCAGGTTTCTTGGAGTGCCTGCTTTTGTTCAGTCTCCAAGTCATGTCTGACTCTGTGACCCCATGGACTGCAGCACACCAGACTTCCCTGTCCTTCACTGTCTCCCAGAGTTTGCTTAGATTCATGTCCATTGAGTCAGTGATTCCATTTAACCACCTCATCCTCTGCCACCTCCTTCTCTTCCTGCCCTCAGTCATTCCCAGCATCAGGTCTTTTCCGGTGAGTCAGCTCTTTCACATCAGGTGGCCAAAGTATTGGAGCTTCAGCATCAGTCCTGCCAATGAATACTCATGATTGATTTCCTTTGGGATGGACTGGTTCGATCTCCTTGCTGTCTAAGGGACGCTCAACCGTCTTCTCCAACACCACAGTTCAAAAGCATGAATTCTTTGGTGCTCAGCCTTCTTTATGGTTCAATTTTCACACTCATATATGACTGCTGGAAAAACCGTAGCTCTGACTATGTGCACCTTTGCTGGCAAAGTGATGTCTCTTGCTTTTTAATACTCTGCCTAGGTTTGTCATAGCTTTTCTTCCAAGGAGGAAGCATCTCTTAATTTCATGGCTGCAGTCACCGTTGGCAGTGATTTTGGAGCCCAAGAAAATAAAATCTGCCGCTGTTTCCATTTCTCCCCTCCATGTATAAGTGCTAGCATGCAATACTTGTCTTTCTCTGACTTATTTTGCTTGATGTGACTGATCATCTCTAGGTCCATCCATGTTGCTACAAATGGCATTGTTTCTTCTTTTTAACGGCAGAGTAATATTCCATTGTATGTATGGACCACACCTTTACCCATTCATCTGTCAGTGGACACTTAGATTGCTTCCATGTCTTGGCTGTTATGAGAAGTGCTGCTGTGAACACTGGGGTGGATGGATCTTTTCAAATTAGAGTTTTTGTCTTTTCCAGGTATACGCCCAGGGGTAGGATTGCTGCATCAAATGGTAGCTGTTGTTAGTTTTTTAAGGGATCGCCATACTGTTCTCAATCGTGGCTGCACCAAATTACATTCCCAGCAGCAGTCTAGGAGGGTCCCTTTCTCTCCACAGCCCCTCCAGCATTTACTGTTTGTGGCCTTCTCGATTACGGCCATTCTGACCTGTGTGAGATGGTGCTGCATTGTGCTTTTGATTTGCATTTCTCTAATAGTTAGTGTTACTGACTGTCTCTTCACGGGCCTGTTGGCCATATATATCTCCTTTGGGGGAAATGTCTAGGTCTTCTGCCATTTTCTGATTTGTTTGTTGTTGTTGTTTTTGATAATTGAGTTGTAAGCTGTTTGTATGCTTTGAAAGGTAAGCCCGTGTCAGTTGCATCATTTGCAAGTATCCTCTCCCATTCCGTAGGTTGTCTTTTTGTTCTGTTTATGGTTTCCTTTGCTGTGCAAAAGCTTTTTTAAGTTTGATTAGGGCCTATTTGTTTATTTTTGCTTCTATTTCTTTCACCTTGGGAGACTGATCTAAGAAAATATTGCTACAGTTTGTGTGAATGACTGTTTTGCCTGTGTTTTCCATTAAAATGAAAATCTGACTGTGTTTTCCTCTACCTAAAATCCTCAAAAAGAGTCCTACAGCTTTTCAGCCGAAGACCCAGCTCCTCACCAAGGCTTGCATGGAGTGGAGACTCCAGGTTCTTTTTGGAAGGTCCAGGGGGTGGCATTTGGCTTAAAAATAGGGGAACGCAGGGTATGCCTGAATATGTCTGGAAGCTCCCCTTGCATCACTGTGAATGACTACATCATGTTACTATTCAAGAAACCAGTGTTCCTCAATACATACTTAGGTTTTGAGGGTGTGTGCGTGCACCAGTGTGTGCGTGTGAGTGTAGACGTAGTGAAGTGACAAACAATAACACTGAACATGGGGCTTCCCTAGTGGCTCGGTGGGAGAGAACCCGCCTGCCAGTGCAGGGGTCAGGAGTTCGATCCTTGATCTGGGAAGCCCCCCAACACTGCAGCACGCCAGGCTACCCTGTCCTTCACTATCTCTTGAAGCTTGCTCAGATTCACATCCCTTGAGTTGGTGATGCCATCCAGCCATCTCATCCTCTGTCGTCCCCTTCTCCTTCTGCTCTCAATCTTTCCCAGCGTCAGAGCCTTTCCCAATGACTCGGTTCTTCACATCAGGTGGTCAAAGTACTGGAGCTTCAGCTTCAGCATCAGTGCTTCCAGTGAATATTCAGGGTTGATTTCCTTTAGGATGGACTGATTTGATCTCCCTACAGTCCAAGGCACTCTCAAGAGTCTTCTCAACACCACAGTTCAAAAGCATCAATTCTTTGGTGCTCAGCCTCCTTCATGAGCAACTCAGATCATCTTCCTATTCTCATGGAGCCGACAGTCTTGGGGACCGCCACCATCCTGGAAGTGGAGTGTTGGAGAGTTCCCACAAGCATCGGAAAAGCCAGCCAGAGAAGCAGGCCGCCAACCAGCATCCGTTAGAAACCCATTCAGCTGCTCCACAGTGGCTCGCCTCAGCGAACGTGCTTTTGGAAGCCAAACAATCCATGTCAGTGCTCTACCCTGCAAACTCAGCCAGTGAAAGAGCCTGTCCAGGGTGGACTCACCCTGGTAAACACGCCTCCGGGTGCCAGCCAGTCAGCAGGGATCTCACTTGAGAGACCACAGTGCTACAGACGGCATGAAGCTGTTGATGCCTCTCAAGGTCCGCAACCCTCCCAGCGCCAAACCCTGCATGAGATCAGTCCATCCAGGACAGAGAGACTGCCTGGCTAGCAGAGCTCTCCCTCCTTAGGGGGGAAAGTAAATCTGGCACTGTCCTTTTATCTATTTTTTTTACCTTTTTGTTTTGTATTGGAGTGTAGCTGCTTAACAGTGTTGTGATAATTTCAAGTGGATAGCAAAGGGACTCAGCCAGACATACACATGTACCCACTCTCCCCCAAACTCCCTAACTGTCCCTTCCCCTTGCAACTGTGAGTTCATTCTCAAGATCTGTGAGTCTCTTTCTGCTTTGTAGTAAGTCTGTTTGCATCCTGTCTTTTTACATTCCACACAGAAGGGGTGTCGTGTGATATTTCTCCTCCTCTGTCTGACTGACTGCACTCAGTGGCAGTCTCCAGGGCCATCCACTTTGTTGCATTAGTCCACCCTTTTTAATGCCTGGGCAATGTTCCATTGTGTATGTGTGCCGCCACGTCTTTATCCGTCCTCTGTCGATGGACATGTAGGCTGCCTCCGCGTCTCAGCTGTTGTAAACGGTGCTGCGGTGAGCGTTGGGGAGGTCCTGTGCTCTCGTCTGGGGTATTAGGTGTGTTAGTCTGCTAGCACCGCCGTAGCAGGGCAGCACAGGCCAGGGGCGCTGAAACAACAGCAGTGTGTCGTCTTATGACCCTGGAGGCCAGAAATCCGGGGTGAGGGTGTCGGGGGTGCAGGTCTCTCCCGCAGCCCCTCTCCATGGTGTCAGGCGGCCACCTTCTCCCGGTAACCTCGCACGGTCTTCAGTGCGTGTGCCCAGACTCCCTCCTCTTGTGAGGGTGCTGATGGTGGGAGTAGGGCCCGCCCTCATGACCGCACTTTACTTTAGCTCTCTGCAGACTGAAAAGACTAAATCTAGACTAACTCTCTGCAGACTGAAAAGCCTACGTCCAAGCTCAGGCACAGTCTGAGCTCCTGGGGGGCCGCGCGGGATCAGGACTTCAATGAATGAAGGTAGAGGGCTTAGAGTTCAGCTCGTAACAGCGTAGAAGTCCCGCTTGGCTGGTTCTGTTTTGTACTGTTTCTCTTTAAAGATTTTTTGATGTGGACCATTGGGCTTCCCTGGTGGCTCAGTGGTAAAGAACCTGCCTGCAGTGCAGGAGACGTTGAGTTCAGCCCTTGGGTCAGGAAGATCCCAAGAGAGGAATGGCAGCCCACTCCAGTATTCTAGCCTGGGAGACGCTGTGGGCAGAGGAGCCTGGCCGGCTACAGCCAGGTGGAACCGAGAGCCTCAACCACCACTGTTAAAGTCTTTATTGAGTTAGTTACAGTTTTGCTTCTGTTTTGTGTTTTGGTTTTTGGGGTCGTGAGTCATGTGAGATCTGTTTCCCACTCTGGGATCAAATTCTCACTCCCTGCATCGTAAGGTGAGGTCTTAACCACTGGACCGCCAAGGAAGTCCCCGCGCTGTTTCTTTCTTTCTTTCTTTAAATATTTCATTTGTACTAGGGTGGAGCTAGTCAATAGTGTTGTGATAGTCTCAGGTGAGCAGCGAAGGGGCTCAGCCACCCATGCCCACGTATCCGCTCTCCCACCGAGCCCCACGCCGTCCCGGCCTCCCCGTGTTTTCACAGAGCATTGCACAGCCACATCCATGGGAACAGGTGGCTTCTGCCTTCCCAGCTCTCTCTGCTCTCCCAGGCGTGTCTCTTTCTTCCGCTGGGACACACGAAGCCCTTCTTGGCCCTGGGTTTTGGACATAGGCCATGAGTTCTCCGAGTGCGCACAAGTTCTCTCCCTCCTGGAATGCCCTCTCCCCGCAGCCTCACCCCGCCCACCCGGTCCGCCTTGCTCAGGGAATCCAGAGTTCCACTGGAGACACTCGGCCACACGCCAGCCTCTGCCTCCGGGTGTTAATTAGCGCCAGGAAGCTGGGGTCATTTCTCGCCACACATCCCGTGCTCTTAGTTGGAAAGGAAAGACTCACGTGGCGAATCTCACAGGACTGGAATCAGCAAGCGCCCAGCACGTCTCATGCATTTAGGGGCCCAGGTTGGGGTGAGGGACTCTGCCAAAGTCTAGGGAGGCAGTAGAAAACTCGGTCATCAAGACATATAATGTTTTTCCTTTATTTTTTTAAAAAATATTTTTAAAAACGTGGACCATTCCTTAAGTCTTCATCGAATTTGAATTTGTTACAGCATTGCGTCTGTTTGTGTTTTGGGGTTTTCGGCCGTGAGGCACGTGGGGGTCTTAGCTCCTTGACCAGGGATCAAACCCTCGCCCCCTGCATCGGATGGCGAGGTCCTCACCTCAGGACTGCCAGTGCGTGCCTGCTAAGTCACTTCAGTCATGTCCCACTATTTGTGGCTCTGTGGACTGCAGCCCACCAGGCTCCTCCATCCATGGGATCCTCCAGGCAGGAATACTGGAGGGGGTTGCCATGCCCTCCTCCGGGGGATCTTCCCGACCCAGACATCAAGCCCACGTCTCTTGCGTCTCCCGCACTGGCAGGCAGGTTCTTTACCGCTGGCGCCGTGCAGAAGTCCTCAATGTGTAGTATTTTCTAAAAGATTGGCTTGTGGCCGTGCTGGCTCCGCAGAGGTGCGGGCTTTCTCTGGCTGCAGCGAGCGGGGCTGCTCTGCAGTCACAGCGCGCGCCTTCTCGCTGCTGGGGCTCCTCTTGCTGCGGAGAACGGGCTCGAGGGTGCGCGGGCTTAGTGCAGCGGTGCACAGACTTGGTTGCCCTGAGGCATGTGGGGTCTTCCCGGAGCAGGGATCGAACCTGTGACCCCTGCATTGGCAGGTGGATTCTCAACCACTAGACCACCAGGGAAGCCCCTCCAATATATAATATTTTAACAATTTTTTTTAAAAAAAATCACAATGAATGCAAAGCAACCAGCGATGAAGGACTCCTGTTGGGATTCGCGGCATCTGAGGCCTGCTTTAGGATAGCCGCAGGTGACCCAGCGAACAGGGCCTGCTGGAGGGATCTGTTCCTGCCCATCTCCAATCTTCGGCCAAATCTGCCTCCAGGGCCCCCAGTCCTTTCTCAGGAGCGGAGCTGGGGGAGGAGAGCAGCAGAAACGCCTCTGAGCTGCTCCCAGGCTGGTTCCAGCCGGGCTGGCGACCCTTCCTTGGAAGGAGTTGACCTCTCGTTCTCAGGGAGCAAGGCCCTGGCTGGTCATTAACCTGCAAAGTATCTGGGAGCCCAGGCTGCCCAGACCCTTCTCTTGGGGGGTGGGAAGTGCCTCTCGCAGTCATGAGGCAGAAGCACGAGCCTCTCCCGCGGACAGTCTCCAGACAGCACAGGCCGCAGGGTCTGTGGGTCACGCCCCCTC
>SJXQ01001280.1:480984-491283 GCA_006408695.1 Aepyceros melampus
GTCCCCTCCTTGGCTGCCCCACCCCCGTCTTCCCCCTGGCTTCACCCCCTGGTCTCCTGAGGGCACCCCCACTTCCATTCCTGCCTTCCCACCCTCCGGTCAGCCCCCCACATAACTGAGATTTTATCCTTCCCGGTGCTTCCCTGCTGGCCCAGTGGTTACGACTCTGTCTTCCGATGCAGGGGTGCAGGTCTCATCCCTGGTCAGGGAGTAAGATCCCACCAGCCTCTTGGGCAAAAAAGCCAGAACGTGAAACAGAATCAATTTTGTAACAATTCAGTAAAGGTTTAAAAATAGTCCACATTAAAAGAAAAAAAAAAAGGTATTACCATCCCTCACATCAAACCAACCAGTGCCTCCCCACTGCTGGTGGGGGAAGAAAAATTTAGGCTATTTTAATTTTATTTTTTTCAAGAGAGAAAAATTAATATATGTACGTATATATTTTATATATAATGCAGCATCACACCCTGTAGGGCATTTACGCATATACTTGGAGATATGTCTGCAACACTGCTTAAGTCTACAAAACAGAACAAAGGAAAATGAACAAATACATTCAGCACTTAAAAAATGTAACACGAGGAAGAATATAAAGTACTATTTTCCTTTCAGCACTTCAAAAGATGCCTATATGCTCTGTGTTTCTTTAACAAGTAACATCACAAATGTAAACTCTTAAGCCCCTTTTTTAAAAAAAGGAATTAGAAGGATTTCCCGGTTGGTCCAGCGGGTGAGAATCTGCCTTGCAGAGCAAGGCATGCAGGTTCGATCCCCGGTTGGGAAACAGATCCCTCATGCCACAGGACTGCTGAGCCCACATGTTTCAAGCGAGACCTGGCAAAGCTAAATAAATAAACATTTAAAGTTATTAAAACTTATTAAAGTTATTAGAAAATAGATAAATGCAGGCTTATAAACAGTGAAAGCTTCAGAATCTCCACGAGGGAGGGCTCAGGAGAACAGTTCAGTTACCTGGAGTGGAGTGACAGGAGGCAGTTTGGCTTTGCCTGAAGCTGCAGTGTGTTTGTAGTTTTCTAAACCTAGTAGTCACTATTTGCAAATATGTTATAACTCATTGCATGTTGTCATTCAGTCCCTGAGTTGTGTCTGACTCTGCAACCCCATGGACTGCAGCATGCCAGGCCTCCCTGTCCTTCACCATCCCCCAGAGTTTGCTGAAACTCATGTCCATTGAGTCAGTGATGCCATCCAGCCATCTCATCCTCTGTCGCCCCCTTCTTCTCCTGCCTTCAATCTTTCCCAGCATCAGGTTCTTTGCGAAGGAGTTAGTTCTTTGCATCAGGTGGCTGAAGTATTGGAGCTTCAGCTTCAGCATCAATCCTTACAATGAATATTCAGGACTGATCTCCTTTAGGATGGACTGGTTGGATCTTCTTGCAGTCCAAGGGACTCTCAAGAATCTTCTCCAACACCACAGGTCAGAAGCATCAATTCTTCGGCGCTCAGTCTTCTTTATGGTCCAACTCTCACATCCATACATGACCAATGGAAAAACCATAAGCTCTGACTACATGGACCTTTGTCAGCAAAGTGATGTCTCTGTCTAGGTTTGGTATAGCTTTCCTTTGAAGGAGCAAGTGTCTTTTACCTTCATGGCTGCAGTCACCATCTGCAGTGATTTTGGAGCCCAAGAAAAGAAAACCAGCCACTGTTTCCACTGTTTGCCCATCTATTTGCCATGAAGTGGTGGGACCGGATGCCATGATCTTAGTTTTCTGAATGTTGAGTGTTACGCAAGCTTTTTCACGCTCCTCTCTCAGTTTCATCAAGAGGCTCTTAGTCTCTCTTTGCTTTCTGCTATTAGAGTGGTGTTGTCTGCATATCTGCGGTCTCTGGAGTTGTAAATTCCTTGAGACGGGAAGTGCAGTGGTAGTTTGCAGGGCCTCAGAGAGGGAGGGTGGGGAGCTGGTGTTTAATGGGGACAGAGTTTCCGTTTTGCAAGATGAAAAGGGTTGTGGAGATGGACGGTAGTGACAGTTGTACCACATTATGAGCGTATTAAACACTGCTGAACTGTACATTAAAAATGGTAAAGATAGGAACTTCCCCGGTGGTCCAGGGGTTGCGAGTTCGTCTTCCACTACAGGTGGCCCAGGTTTGATCCCTGCTCAGGGAACTAAGATCCCACATTCCGTCTCATGTGGCCAAAAACAAAAACGTGAAGATGGTTCATTTAATGTTATGTGTATTTTAGCAGTTTTTGGTTTTTTTAAAGAAAAAACAAAGATGTCGGGTTGTTTGCAGTCATCTGACGGCTTGACTAGTTGGGGGTCCACCTCTGGGGCGGAGAATGGCCACCACAACCAGTAAAACCCAGTAACAGTGAAGGAAGAGTATGGCAGTGGGTTCTTCCTCGAAGCTTCCTCGGGGGAACCCAGTCCAGCCCCACCTTGACTTCAGCCTCGTGGGACCCGGTGGAGGCTGCCTGGACTTCTGACCTATACAACAACGGTCAGGTGATCTGTGGGCATCATTTCCAGACTCCAAGTTTGCAGTAATTTGTTCCAGAGCGATGAACACTAACAGTTATTGTCAGAACGGGCCGTGGGATTTAAATTGGATCAGGAGGAGCTGTGGTCAGGTGCTGTGAGCTGATGTGCCAGTGAGCCACAGAATCGTGTGCGGGGTGGGGGGCGGGAAGACCTACGGAGACCAGGGCCAGCGTTGAGAGCAGCAGCGATCAGATGTGTGGTTTCAGGCGCCGTGAGGTTTCTGATGACGACAAAGTCAGAGTAGGTAGGTAGACAGACAGATAAGCACGCACAGAAAACAATAATGGAATAAATATCCCAAAACCTTAAGAGTCATTATCTCTGTGTTGCCTGATGATGGATAATTTTTAAAGTTAATCGCACTCGATCTTTTTATCTCCGTTTTTTTAATTTTTCAAGCTTTTACTTTTTTCTTTTGTGTTGAGGTACAGCTGATTAAGAGTGTCTGATACCTTCAGGTGAACAGCACAGGGACTCAGCCGTAAATGAGCATGGGCCCATTCTCTCCCACGCGCCCCCCCCACCCCTGCGTGTTTATTTTGTTTAGTTTGGCTGCACTGGGTCTTCCTTGCTGCGCACGGGCTTTCTCTGGTTGTGGTGACCGAGGGCTGCTCCCTGGTTGCGGTGCCAGGACCTCTTAGGGCAGCGGCTTCCGTTGTTGCAGAGCACAGGCTCTGGGCACACGGGCTTCAGGAGTGGTGGCCTCCCGACGCAGTTACTGTGCGACTAAGAGCCTTCCTGGACCAGAGGTCAATCTCGTGTCCTCCGCATTGGAAGGCGAGTTCTTAACCAGGGAAGCTGCACAGAAGTTTTTCAAGTTAATTTTTATGGGAGTGTAGTTGCTTTAGGATGCTGTGTTAGTTTCTGCTGTAAGACAAAATGAATCAGCCATAATCCGTATACGTATGTCCCCTCTTTTACGGGCGTCCTTCCCGTTGGGTCACACAGAGCGCTGAGTAGAGTTCCCCGAGCTGTGCAGCAGGTTCTCGTTCGTCACCTGTCATGCTCAGGATCGACACGAGATGTGTGCCAACCCGTCTCCCCGTTCCTCCCACCCCCTCCTCTCCCCTTTGGTGTCCATGCGTTGCTGGTCTATGTCTGCGTGTCCACTCCTGTTTTGCAAAGGGTTTAACTTCGCCGTAGTCCTACTTCGTCTCCTTTTGTCCTTGTTGCCTGTGGTTTTGGCATCCTGTCCATGAAATCGTCCTCTCAGGTGTTAAAGAACCTGCGTGCAATGCAGCAGACCCAGGTTCAGTCCCTGGGTTGGGAAGATCCCCTGGAGGAGGGCATGACAGCCCACTCCAGTATTCTTGCCTGGAGAATCGCATGGACAGAGGAGCCTGGCAGGCTACAGTCCTTGGGTCACAAAGAGTCGGATACGATGGGGCGACCCACACTTTCACCCACTTTCCACACCTCAGCATGGTTGCCTCTCTCCATTCACTTAAAGAATGACATTGCCATGGTCAGAGCCCCTACTCCTTCCTCCACCCCCACCCCAGGGGGAAAGGAACACATCTGCACACTCCCGAGACTCCCCAGCATTCAGCTCAGTGCCCGGGGCCGAGGCAGCCGCTCTGCACGCTCCGAGACTCCCCAGCATTCAGCTCGGTGCTGGGGCCGAGGCAGGCCGCTCTGCACGCTCCGAGACTCCCCAGCATTCAGCTCAGTGCCCGGGGCCGATGCAGGCCGGGTCTCTGTTGGAGGCCTGCGTGCTCCCTTGTCGATGTCTGTTAGAATGTCATTTGCAGTTCACACCTGGCTGTCTCGGGCAGGATCTCCGAATCCCTCCGGTGAGTACCACGGAGGGAGAGCAGGGCTTCCGGGGCCTCCGCCCATCACTGTCCTAATACTTGGCATCTAAAGGGGGCCCCTGCCTGGAGAATCCCAGGGCTGGGGGAGCCTGGGGGGCTGCCGTCTATAGGGTTGGTTGCACAGAGTCGGACACGACTGAAGTGACTTAGCAAAGGGGGCCCCAGTGGGCTCTGTGCCAGGGCTGGATCCCGGGAGCCTTCTTGCCCAGTAGAGGGGGAGCCGGGCAAAACACTCCTGACCCACCTCCTGGCTCACTGCTCCTCTTCCCCAGTTCGCAGGAAGCCAGTGGAAGCTGAGGCTGCGTGTGGCAGGAAGGCAGGGAAGCTGGGGGAAGCGCCCATTCCCGCCTGATCCTTCTCGTGGCCTCTGGTCAAGTGCAGAGAGTGAAAGTGTGAGTCGCTCAGTTGTGTCGCACTCTACAGCCCCATGGACTGTGGCCCGCCAGGCTCCTCTGTCTGTGGGATTCTCCAGGCAAAAATACTGCAGTGGGTGGCCATTCCCTCCTCCAGGGGATCTGCGCAACCCAGGGATCAAACCTGGGTCTCCTGTACTGGCAGACAGGTTCTCTGCATCTGAGCCACCAGGGAAGCCCCAGGGGCCCGAGGGACAAACTTTCCTGGGTCTTGGGCCCCAGAAGGGGATGGAGCAGAGGCAGAGGCTCTGTCTGCCTTTCCTGGATGGGGAAACGCTTCACAGGGCCTGTGCTCGCTCCTCCGTGAGTGAGGAAGCATTCCTAGGGTCAAGGACCCTCCACTCCTGGACATGCAAAGAGCAACACTTCTTTCCCTCCCTCACCAGGCTACACCTCCCAGACCCTCACTGCTACAGACATTCTGTCCTTTTTTATGGCTGAGTAATATTCCACTGTATATACACATTTGCAGAGCTGTGGGTAGGCCTAGAGACTGTTATACAGAGGGAAGTAAGTCAGAAAGAGAAAAATCACACATATATGTTGAATCTGGAAAAATGGGACAGAAGAACCCATTTGCTAAGCAGAAATAGAGACACAGAGGAAGCGAAGCAATGTTCTGACAGCAAGGGGGAAGTGGGGTGGGATGAGCTGGGAGACTGGGATTGACACATGTCCGCTATGGATACGTGTGTAAAACAGCTAATGAGAACCGACTATAGAGTGCAGAGAACCCTACTCACTGCTCTGCGGTGACCTGGAAGGGAAGGAAATCCAAGAGAGGGGAGGTATGTGTACATACGGCTGGTTCACTCTGCTGCGCAGCGAACACTAACACAGCATTGTAAAGCAACTTGTTGTTCAGCTGATAGGTTGTCTCCGACTCCATGGACCCCATGGCCTGCAGCACACCAGGCCTCCCTGTCCATCACCAACTCCCGGAGCTGGCTCAAACTCATGTCCATCAAGTCAGTGATGGCATCCAACCACCTCATCCCCTGTCGCCCCTTCTCCTCCTGCCCTCAGTCTTTCCCAGCATCAGGGTCTTTCCAAAAGAGTCAGCTCTTCGCATCAGGTGGCCAGAGTATCGGAGCTTCAGCTTCAGCATCAGTCCTTCCAATGAATATTCAGGACTGATTCCCTTTAGGGTTGACTGGCTTGATCTCCTTGCAGTCCAAGGGACTCTCAAGAGTCTTTGGCACCACACTTCGTAAGCACCCTTGCTGGCAAAGTGGTGTTTAGGTTTATCAAAGCTTTTCTTCCAAGGAGCAAGCGTTTTTTAACGTGGCTGCAGTCCCCATCTGCAGTGATTTTGGAGCCCAAGAAAAGAAAACCTGTCACTGCTCCCACTTTTCCCCCATCTATTTGCCATGAAGTACTGCCATGAGCTAGTTTTCTTAATGTTGAGTTTTAAACCAGCTATTCCACTCCTCTTTCACCCTCATCCAGAGAGTCTTTAGTCCCTCTTCACTTTGTGACATTAGAGGGGTGTCATCTGCATATCTAAGGTTGTTGATGTCTCTGTGGTGACCTAAATGGGAAGGGAATCCAAAAGAGAGTGGATACATGTACACGTGTAACTGATTCACTTTGCTGCACAGCAGAAACTAACACAGCATAGTAAAGCAGCTATAACCACTTGTTTAAAAAAGTTGAACCCCGGAAGAAAGCAGAGAAGTCGTGCCCTGGGATGTCAGTGCTGGGGCAGTGCCCCTCGGTGGGGACAGAACAGCGCGGGGCGGGATGGGTCCTCCTCCAGCCCCTCCACAGGCCTCCGGCCCCAGCTGGAGGATTAAGGAGAGCAGGCTCCTGGCGCCCCGCAGTCTGCGGCCGCCGCCGGGGAGTGTCCCGGGAGAGCAGAGGGGCCAGAGGGCTGGAGGCTCCCAGAGGAACCGGAGACCCGAAGGTCAGCAGAGCCCTGGCCTTCCAATTAGGTTCCTTGTGACCCCGGAGGCGTGCACACCCTCCACGCGGGGGAGAAAGGCTGAAGAGAGGTGAACTGCTGGAGACAGGCCGTTTCCCAGAGAGGCGCCTGGGGTTCCCATTTCACTGTGACCCTCCGACCACTTTGCAATTAAACAGCACACCTCTCCCCATTCCCACCCTACTCTCACCAAGGCGCATCCTCCTGGGGTTAGGAAAGCCCTAGGCCGAGGAGGGGGGTCCCCACACTGAGAGACCATTCAAAATACTGTTTAAGGCAGCAGGAAGCGGAAAGCGCCAGAAGTAGGCCTAATGTGCCAAGCTAAAAGAATGTATTGGGCTTCCCTGGTGTCTCAGTGGTAGAGAATCTGCCTGCAATGCAGGACATGTGGGGTCCGTCCCTGGGTGGAGCAGACCTCCTGGAGAAGGGCATGGCCACCCACTCCAGTGTTCTTGCCTGGAGAACTCCATAGACAGCGGAGCCCGGCGGCTGCAGTCCTCGGGGTCGCAGAGTCAGATACTGCTTCGCACAGACGCGCACAAAGGAATGACTGGGAGTAATGCAGGGTCTTCCTCTCCCCTGGACAGTCACCCGGCACACAGGAGACGAGCGTCCACTCGCTTTTGCTGGAAGATGTTGGCATGCTGCAGCCCCAGATTCCAGACTCCAAATAAATCTTCAGTTGCCCAGGAATCGTCTCCCCGCCAGCTTCTTCCCACCGAGCGCTGTTCCGTGGGCTCAGCTGAAACAGACTCCGCAGGAAGGATGGCAGGCGATCGGTGGTGAGATGATTCTGTGTCCTACAGCGGGTGATTGCAGAGCTGTGTGCTCGGGCCACTGTTCACATATAACAATGTATGTGGCTGCTGCGTTTAGCACTGTGTTCTTTCCTGGTGTGTGTTCGTTTCTTCGCTGATCTCAGGTGCAGTGTGTGCTGTGGCACGTGAGCTCTTGCATGCAGTGTGAGGGACGTGGTTCCCCGATCGGGAATCGAACCCTGGCCCCATGCACTGGCCGCGCAGAGTCTTAGCCACTGTTTGTGGTGCACTTGCTAAGCTGTGTCTGACTCCTTGGCAATCCCGTGGACTGTAGCCTGCCAGCTCCTCTGTTCATGGGATTCTCCAGGTAAGAATTCTCAGTTCAGTTCAGTCACTCAGTCGTGTCCGACTCTTTGCGACCCCATGAATCGCAGCACGCCAGGCCTCCCTGTCCATCACCAACTCCCAGAGTTCACTCAGACTCACGTCCATCGAGTCCGTGATGCCATCCAGCCATCTCATCCTCAGTCATCCCCTTCTCCTCCGGCCCCCAATCCCTCCCAGCATCAGAGTCTTTTCCAATGAGTCAACTCTTCACATGAGGTGGACAAAGTACTGGAGCTTCAGCTTTAGCATCAGTCCTTCCAGTGAACACCCAGGACTGATCTCCTTGCAGTCCAAGGGACTCTCAAGAGTCTTCTCCAACACCACAGTTCAAAAGCATCAATTCTTCGCCACTCAGCTTTCTTCAAGTCCAACTCTCACATACGTACATGACCACTGGAAAAACCATAGCCTTGACTAGACGGATCTTTGTTGGCAAAGTAATGTCTCTGCTTTTAATATGCTCTCTAGGTTGGTCATAACTTTCCTTCCAACGAGTAAGCGTCTTTTCATTTCATGGCTGCAGTCACCATCTGCAGTAATTTTTGAGCCCAAGTCTGCCACTGTTTGCACCGTTTCCCCATGTGTTTCCCTGGGTTGCTATTCCCTTCTCCAGGAGATCCTTCTGACCCAGGGGATCGAACCCGAGTCTTCTGCGTTGGCAGGTGAGTTCGTTACCACTGAGCTACGTGGGAAGCCTCAGCCCCTGGGCCTCCAGGTGAGTCCCAGCATTCTATTCTGTATTTAATTAGATGTTATCCTGTTGCTGTTGTTCAGGCGCTAACTCGTGCCTGACTCTTGGCCGCCCTGTGGGCTGCAGCACGCCAGGCTCCTCCGTCCTCCACTGTCTCCTAGAGTTTCCTCAGACTCGCGCCATTGAGTTGGTGATGCCACCAACCATCTCATCCTGTCACCCCCTTCTCCTCTTGCCCTCAGCATCAGGGCCTTTTCCATTGAGTCCATTCTTCACATCAGTTGGCGTAACATCGATCTCCATTATCTTGTAGTGACTTTGAATGGTCTATAATCTATAGAATTTTGAATTACTTTGCTGCACTCCTGAAGCTAGTGTAATCTTGCATATCAACTGTGCTTCAGTAAAACAATAAAGGATTGTGTGAAGTGGAAGCAATGGTGTGTAAAAAGTAAAGATGGATTTGTTAAGTATAAATGAAAGGGTTTTCCTCGTGGCTCAGTAGTAAAGAATCTGTCTGCAATACAGGAGACTGGGGTTTGATCCCTGGGTCAGGAAGAACCTCTGGAGGGGGAAACAGCAACCCACTCCAGCATTCTTGAGCAACCAAACTATGAAGGTGCGTTGTTCTGAAGGCAGCTCCTTCTGGGTGGTCCTGCAGGACACCCCTGGTTGCAGGAAAAAGACGCTGGGTTGGTTCACCTTGAGCCCTCCCCCGACATGAGATTTTTAGTCAGCACCCACAGGGGCTCTGTAGACAGGCAGGGCACAGCTGGTCTGGGAGGGCTTGGGAGACAAAAACAACTCAGGCTTGTTCAGGCCAAGAGGGGGAGTTTCCTGGCTCAAGTAAGCAGAGCAAAGAATTGATGCTTCTGAACTGTGGTGTTGGACAAGACTCCTGAGAGTCCCTTGGACTGCAACGAGATCCAATCAGTCCATCCTAAAGGAGATCAGTCCTGGGTGTTCACTGGAAGGACTGACGCTGAAGCTGAAGCTCCAATCTTTTGGCTTCTGCCCGGTCAGTTGAAACCACTGTAACTGTCTCCAGGATGGACACGTGACTACAACTGGGAAAGGGGGCCCAGCCCTGGGGTATTTGTGGGAGGGATTGGGGATGACGCCTGCTGGGGAAGGCGGAGGCCAGAGATGGGAGAGACGGATCCCTGGACCCGGGTGCTCCCGTGCCTGAAGCCAGACCTGGGTGCTCCTGTGCCTGAAGCCAGGGACCCCTGTTCTCTTGAGTGCTGCGTCAGGCAGCTGTGTGAAAAGTTAATTTTTATTGGACTCTGATTGCTTTACAGTGTTGTGTTAGTCTCTGCCATGCAGCAGAGTGAATCAGCCACTCGTGTACAGATGCCCCTGTTTCGGACTTCCTCCCGTCTGACTCGCACGGTGCACTGAGTGGAGGCCCCTGAGCCCTGCCCTCGGTTCTCACGCGTCAGCTGCCTCATGCGCAGTGTCAGTGGTGGGCACGCGGCCGTCCCGCCCCCAGCTCATCCCACGCCCGCTTCCCCTGGGCGCCCCGTGCTTCTTCGCTTCCTCTGTGTTTCTGTTTCTGCCTTGCAGATAGGATCACCGGCACCATCTTTCCAGATCCCCCACATTCACGCACTAGTGCACGAGAGAGCTTCTGCTCCTGCTGAATCTTTTGTCTCGGCATCAGCAGTTAGCATCTGTGTCTCTCATCACCCAAGAAACGTTTCTAAGCCCGAGCTTGGCCGATCGGGTGTGCATTTCAGGAGCATGTCCTTGAGATGGGGGTTGGGGGTGGATGGAGAGAACTAAGGGTGGGGTGG
>SJXQ01001280.1:492021-522746 GCA_006408695.1 Aepyceros melampus
CGCGTCTCCTGCTGCTGAGCACGGGCCTGGGCGCTCAGGCTGCGGCGGCTGCGGCTGCCGGGCTCTGGTGCCCAGGCTTAGTGGTTGTGACGCATGGGCTTAGTTACTCCGCGGCCTGTGGGATCTTCCCGGACCAGGGATCAAACCTGTGTCTCCTGCGTTGACAGGCGGATTTTTTTTTCTTTTTCTTTTTTTTTTTTAACCACTGAGCCACCAGGGAAGCCCTTAACTGCTGTTTCATTTTCTAATTGGAGCAAAATTGCTTTATGCTGTTGTGTTAGTCTCTGCTGTGTACGCCATGGGGGGTAGTCTGGAGGCGGGGAGGCCCAGTGAGGAGTCTGGGCTAGCAGGAACACGCTACTGGATGGCGGCTTCCCAGGGGGCTCAGTGGTAAGCGACCTGCCTGAGACACAGGAGCGGCGGGTTCGGTCCCTGGGTGGGGAAGATCCCCTGGAGAAGGGAATGGCCACCCACTCCAGTATTCTTGCCTGGAGAATCCCACGGACAGAGGAGCCTGGTGGGCTACAGTCCATGGGTCGCAAAGAGACAAGACTGAGCGACTGAACAGCAGCCAAGTGTATCCTCGCCTCCCAGTTCATCCCTCCCCTCCTCCCCTCTGGTAGCCATCAGTTTGATTTTTACATCTCTGACTCTGCTTTTGTTTTGTAAATAAGTTTATCTGTACAGTTTTTTTTTTACATTCCACCTGCATGTGATGCCGTATGGTAGTTCTCTTTCTCTGACTTATTTCAATCAGTATGACAATCTCTAGGTCCAATATTAATATTTTATAGATCTACACATATCTATCCAACATTATACACATGTGTGTCTATCAGACATTATATATATACACGCACAGAGATGTATGTGCATATATACACATATAATACATAGAGTTTAATATGTAATAATTTATAGATTTAAATTTCTTATTATGTGTTTATCATATATAAATTCTTATATATATCATTGGTGTGTGTGTAAAGAGAGAGAGATTTATGTATAAATTGCTAAAATTATTATGTAAAAGTGATATGATTACAATAGTTTCTTAAAATTGTTTTTTAAGATTTTTTAAAATTAAAAATATAATATGCAATTGTTGATGAACCTCAAACTGTATCAGAAATGCAGAAAGAAAAACTGTAAAAATCCTTTCCACTTCCATAGGGTCAGCAGCTTCTGACATTTTCTTGTTTTCTCCCTCTCGAGATAGAGAATGAGCTTACGGTTGCCAAGGGGGAGGATGGGGGAACGGGAGAGCTAGACAGTGTGGGACATGGAGGGCCAGCAAGGGCCCGCTGTAGAGCAGGTGCTCTGTTAGCGTTGCGTGGTGGCCTGGGCGGGAGGGGAGTCTGGGGGAGACTGGATCTGTGTGTGTGCAGGGCTGAGTCCCTTCACGGTTCTCCTGAAACTATCACAACACTGTTCATCAGCTCTCCTCCAGGAGAAAACAAGAAGGTTAAAAGAGAAAGATGGCTGTCAGAGCCGACTGCTATATCTGCGTGTACCCCTCGCTCCACCTCGGCACCCCTGAAACTCCCCTTTTTGGCTCCATGGTCATCAGTGGAGGAGTCAGCATTTGGACATGAATTCACCTTCTCCAAAGCTATGGTTTTTCCTGTGGTCATGTATGGATGTGAGAGTTGGACTATAAAGAAAGCTGAGTGCCGAAGAATTGATGCTTTTTAACTATAGTGTTGGAGAAGGCTCTTGAGAGTCCCTTGGACTGCAAGGAGATCCAGCCAGTCCATCCTAAAGGAGATCAGTCCTGGGTGTTCATTGGAAGGACTGATGCTGAAGCTGAAGCCCCAATACTTTGGGGCTGATGCGAAGAGCCGGCTCATTGGAAAAGACCCTGATTCTGGGAAAGATTGAAGGCAGGAGCAGAAGGGGGCCGCACAGGATGAGATGATTGGATCGCATCACCGACTCAGTGGACATGAGTTTGCGCCAGGAGATGGTGAAGGACGGGAGCATGGTGTGCTGCAGTCCATGGGGTCACAAAGCGACTGAGCAACAGTAGCAACCACCTTCTCCCCAGTTGCCAGCCTCCGAAATACAGTGGACTTTTCTCTCCAACAAAACAAATAATAACGATAGCGGCTTTGACCACGTGTTCGCTGTTTTACCCCCTAGTCCTCAACAGCATCTGGCACGAACCGGAATGCAAATACTGTGTCATTTCCATCTCAGTGCCGCTTCCTCTCGCTTCTCCAAGGCCCACAGAGCCGGCCAGTCGTTTTAAACTAAGACCAACCGAAATCTGCCAAGAGCCATGTGCACACACGTGTAATCCAGGCAGCTGTGTCCAAGGTCATGATTAACTGCTAAGCCCCCCTAGATCTGCGCGTTCACTCGGTCAGCACATTCTCTTCCCGGGAAAGCGGCTGGAGGCCCAGTGGTGTGATGTAACTCTCACCACACCCCATGAGAAACATGTCTTGTAATCATTTCAGTTTAGAGATGCGGGATTTGAGGCTCAGCGCTGCGAAGGGCAGATCAAAGTGGCCTGTGAGGCCGACCCTGTTTTATGGGGTGATTGGATGGTAACCAGGACCCCGAATAGGGATCAGGAGCAGAAGTCTGTTTGTGGGCAGAGAGAGACAGGCGGGGTGACCTGAGCACAGGAGGTCTGGGAGCCTCAGGCAGCGGCATGGGAACTGGGTCTGGGGATTGAGATTGGGGCTGAAGTTGGAACAGACTGCTGGTGGCTGGACTGTGACCTGAGCTGACTTTTCTGGGGAGTGAGGAGGGCGGATGAAGGCCTCCACATCCTCTGTGCTTGAGTTTTCTGTTGGGAGCAATGTCGATTTAGTCGTGTCTCAATTGCACAGACGAGAAAAACCTACCGCAGTGCCCTAAGTGAGTCAGGGCTTAATATTTTCTTCTCTAACTCACGATGGACCCTTATGGCTCCGTAACTTCACCAAAGCCCTAAGTTCCTTTGTTCTTTCTTCTTCTCCTTTCATAGTGTAAGGCTGTCTTCCTCACGGTCACAAGATGGCTGTTGCACTTCCAGACATCACACCCATGTTCCAGGCAGGAAGTAGAAGGGAAGGCAAGTGCCTCCTCCTAGGGAAGCTCTGCTTTTTATTCAAGAAGGAATGCCAAGACGATTTTTGCCCTTGCCTCGCTGGCCAGAACTGGCTTGCCTGCTCCATTCATGCAGCTGCAGGGGAGTTCTGGGGTGGAGGGTACTTGTAACTAAACCGACTGCCATGTGGAACAAAATCAGAGTTTGTTACTTATTTATTGATTAAAGAGCAGAATGGATATAAAGTGAAGAGGTGACTCGTTGGAAAAGACCCTGATGCTGGGAAAGATTGAGGACAGAGGGGAAGAGGACAGCAGAGGATGAGATGATTCATGTCAATGGACATGAGTTTGAGCAAACTCTGGGAGTCAGTGAAGGATAGGGAAGCCTGGCGTGTTGCAGTCAGTGGGGTCTCGGAGGTCAGACGTGACTCAGTGACTGAACAGCAGCAGGCAACCTGAGTGCTTGGTGTAGTCCTTGATGAAGTGAGGAGAGAATGTAGGAAAGAGAAGCCAAAGGTATCTCCAGGAGGACTGAAGACTTTTCCCCCTTAGGAGTCAGGGTCTGTAGGAGAGAGGGAAAGGGAACCAATCACAACACCTTTCCTCTTTATCAAGTGCTTGTTACAGGCCAGACACTTGCCCCAAACCCTTTTCCTAACAGCTCTTTTGAGAGCCTTCCCACCACCCAATGAGTTTGTACGTCCTTGTTTGTTTCGCTGTGTATGGCGGGTCTCAGCTGCAGCACGTGGGATCTGCACCTTCATTTGCGGCCTGTGAACTCTTAGTTGTGGCCTGTGGGGTCCGGCTCCGTGCCCGGGGACCCCCGCGCCTCGGGAGCCCAGAGTCTTAACCCCCAGACCACCAGGGAAGTCCCCACCTGCTGAGGCTGACATTGCCACCCTCTTTTTACCTATAGCAAAAGGATATCTTACACAAGTTAGCCCAGTCTCGTCACTGGTGCAATTTCTTGAAACTTTTCATTTATTTTTTTGGATACATAATAAACATACTTGTTACAAAGATCCCCAAAGTAGCAAAGACTAGCTAAGAGTGAATTCTCCCTTCCATCCCTGTGTCTCACTCACCTAGTCTTCTTTCCTCGAGACAACCCATGGTAACACTTACGGTCTTTCTGTGTTATTTGCAGATTCCGTGTTTACAGATTCGCCTACTCCCTAAAATGTGTAATAACCCCCAAATCAACATTTACTGAGTCTTCCCAGAGGTGTGCAGAGTGGTGAAAAAGTTGTCATCCTACGTGAACTTCTGCCTTCTTGTTTCACGTTTTGTGCTGTAAATGGGTGTCTTTTGAGCAGGCTGTTTAGTGCTACTTATAACAGGGATTTCTTCCCTTGTGACTCAGCTGCTAGAGAATCCACCTGCAATGTGGAAGACCTGGGTTCGATCCCTGGGTGGGGAAGTTCCCCTGCAGAAGGAAATGGCTACCTGCTCCAGTTTTTCGGCCTGGAGAATTCCATGGACTGTATAGCCCATGGGTCGCAAAGAGTCGGACACGCCTGAGCAATTTACACTCACTCACTCATGACAGAGACTGGGGCTTCCTCAGTGGCTCAGTGGTAAAGAATTCACCTACCAATGAAGGAGATTTAGGTTCAGTCCCTGGATGGGGAAGAGCCCCTGGAGAAGGGAATGGCAACCCACTCCAGTATTTTTGCCTGGAGAATCCCATGGCTGGTGAGCTGGGGTCGCAGAGTCGGACACAACTGAGCTTCTGTGCGTGGAGGAGAGCGGCTGACTTCCCCACACTTTGGCCAGCACAATATGGGATCAAGTTTTTTTCTTCGCTAAACTGGTGAGCAACAGGTGGTATGTGGAGGGGTTATTCTGAGTCTCTTGTACCATGGCTGAAGCCACAGTCTTTTTACACATAGAAGGGATATTCTTGTTTCTTTTCTGTGGGTAGCGGCTAAACCCTGCAACTCCATGGACTGCAGCCCACCAGGCCTCCCTGTCCTTCACTATCTCCCAGAGCTTGCTCAAACTCATGCTCACCGAGTCGGTGATGCCATCCAACCATCTGATCTTCTGTCGCCCCCTTCTCCTCCAGCTGCAATCTTTCCCAGCATCAGGGTCTTTTCCAGTGAGTCCGCTCTTCACATCATGTGGCCAAAGGATTGGCGCTTCAGCTTGAGCATCAGTCCTGCCAGTGAATATTCAGGGTTGATTTCCTTCAGGATGGACTGGTTGGATCTCCTTGCAGTCCAAGGGACTGGACACTTAGTTGGCTTGAACGAGCGGTTGCTTGCCGTCCATCCCGACACTGGGGATTAGATCCCACGAGGACAGCAGGGCCACGGCTGGTTCTGAGTGCCCGTGGCCCCTGACCCAGAGCTGGTGGTCGCGAGAAGAGCTCACAGCTGCCATGCTGTGGGGCTGGGGCTGGGGCTGGGGCTCAGGCTGCTTGGCGGCCCCCCACCCCCGGGATGGCCGCCTTTGATGCTGCAAGGCCCGCTGCCAGGCACAGGTCCCCACTGGTTTACATCAGACCTCCTGTTGGTCTCTTACTGCGTTTGCCTGAGTCCTTCCCCTTTCCCCAACGACCACGGCTCTGAGAACACCCAGGGGAGCTGACCTCAGGGTCACAGGACTCCTGAGCAGAGGAGAGGGGACTTGAGCTCAGGATGGATGGATTCGAAAGGCGGTGCAGACGCCGAGGCAGCGCGGTTTGATTTTTAACACATGGCCCGGTTTCCAGAGGCAAGTTCAGCTCATCAGCCTACCAGGGGATTTTCCTCCAGGCTGGAACGCCAGGTTGGATTCCAAGAAATATATACTTTGCAGTGTGATTAAGCAAGGAGGCCGTGTTCTCGGAGCCTGGGTGCCGTGCGATCGGCTTTTGGGCCGCGTCGGCTTCCTGGCAGTAAATAGGTTTAAGTACACCATCTGTTTCGCAGTCACTCCCCTGGACCTGCTCTTAGTCAATTTCTCTCCTTTGCAGCTTCTGACAACCTTGTTTTCTTTTTCTCTCCTTTTTCTTTTTTTTTTTTTTAAACTGATGTAAACCAGTATTTGCTTTTTTCCCCCCATGTGCCAGGTTAGATTTTTTTCATTTACATACCATCATTTGTTCGTAAAAGTAAGAAGCAAGCCATCTTTCTGGTCTGTTTTGTCAACATTCACAATGATTAAGAATTTACAGAATTAGTATCAGCTTTGTCCTCAAACTGAGAGAAGGTGGTTTGTAAAAAAAAATTTTTTTTAACATTATATCAATTTTATATCACTTTATTACCTTTTTAAATTAAAATAATAAGCTTTCTTCTTAAAAACTGAAAGTTACCCATTCCCAATATATGTGTGTGCCTAACTCTTTGTGACCTCACAACTGTAGCTTGCCAGGCTCCTCTGTCCATGGGATCTCGCAGGCAAGAATACCGGAGTGGGTTGCCATTTCCTCCTCCAGGAGATCTTCCCGACTCAGGGATCGAGCCTGTGTCTCTTGGTCTCCTGCGTTAGCCTGTGACTTCTTCACCACTGTGCTCCGGGGAAGCCCAGTAGTGTGTTCCACAGACTAAAGGGCAAATATCCAATTAAGGTGATTTTTTTTTTTTGATAGGCATGGGAAATACAATTGATAGGAGATGAGTGAAAATGGGGTCATGTGGTCTTAAAGGCCTGTAACTTTGAGACTTCCCTGGCAGTCCAGTGGTTAAGACCCTGCTCGTCCCATGCCGGGTGGAAGGATTTGACCCTTGATCAAGGAACTAAGATCCCATAGCTTCCTGACTTGGCCGAAAGAAAACAGTTGTGTTGCTTCTTGGACATCAGAAAGTGCCTTTGGGCAAATTCTTGTGGGGGTGGATTTATGGCGGTATCTGCTGTTGCCCTTTGCAGGTTCTGTCCCTGCTCTGGGGCAGAAAGTCTCAGGTGCTGAAGCCTCTCCTTGTCGGCACTGCGACCTCTCGGGTGTGTGCTCACAAATCCCCTTTGAGGATGGAATAAATTAGCTCGGTCTTGGGATGCCGTTCACAGCAGCTTTCTAAAACTCAGAAAGTGGATGTTTTGAAAGTCTGTCTTGTTTTTATTTTTGATTATTGAAGTATTAGGTAAACAGCGAAGGCCTACTATGTGGCACAGGGAACTGTACTCAGATCCTTTGAAAAACCTTCATGGGAAAGAATATGAAAGAGTGCACGCATGCGTCTACCTGAGTCACTTTGCTGTACAGCGGAAATTAACACAGCGGGACAAATCAATTGTACATCAAAAAAGAAGCGCTGTATGTTTTTTGTGCAAAGAAAAGGAATTCCCTTTTAATGTTCTGAGGCAACGTTAAGAGACTTCCGGTGTGGTTTTCTCCATCTCTCTGTCTGTCTCTGCAGCCGCCTCCTGGCCCTGCAGTGTGGTTTTCCTAATTACTTACTTAACACTGCTCCACATCCTCTCTGTTTCACACACCCCTGGCGGGTTCCTACCTGGTGTCAGGAGCCTGCATCATTTCACAGGCAGCCTTAAGCGGGTTTCCGTCAACCCTCTTCATTTAGGCTATCAGACAATCTGGTTTTTTTTTTTAATCCATTTAATTTTCTGAAGTCTGTTTTATTGAAGTGTAGTTGATTTACAGTGTCATGTTAATTTCTGCTGTCCAAGAACGGAATAACACCATCTGCAGTAACACAGATGGACCTAGAGATCGTCACCCCAAGCGAAGCGGGTCGGGCACTTCCTAGGACGTGCCTCCTGTGTGCAGGCCAGCGCCTCCTGTGTTTCTGGGCGACCACACTCCCCACTACCCAGTGTCAGGCCTGACTTGCTGAGTCCACTCCGTCCTCACTCACCCACTCGGAAGTGTCCACAGGGCAGACTGGATTGCAGCTCACATCAGCATCTGATGTCTATTATAACTCAACACCCCAGCCAAAACTCTTCTTGAAACGGTTCTTTGGGCGAAAGCAGTGCCTCCCAAAATTAACTAAGTTATGACATACCATAATAAAGCCTAACACGAGATAATATGACACAGCAGCATAGTGAAGCATGACACATTATATAGCACAGTGTAATATAACAGAGCATAACATAACATAACATATGCATCTGGAGAAGGAAATGGCAATCCACTCCAGTATTCTTGCCTGGAGAATCCCATGAACAGAGAAGCCTAGTACGTTACGTCCACGGGGTCGCAAAGAGTCGGACACGACTGAGCGACTTCACCTTCACCAACATAACACAGGGTGTTGTTGCTGCCGTTCAGTCACTAAACTGTGGCCGCCTTGAGCGCAAGAGATGAAGGTTCGACCCCTGGCTCGGGAAGATCCCCTGGAGAGGGAAATTGCAGCCTACTCATTACTCTTGCCCGGAGAATCCCCCGGACAGAGGAGCCTGGCGGGCTACAGTCCATGGGGTCACAGGGTCGGACACGACTGAGGTGCTGAGCTCAGCACACACAAAGTAGGTAACTAGTGAGCACCTACTTTGTAGCTCAGGGAACTCCACGAAGTGCTCTGTGGTGACCTAAGTCGGGAGGAAATCCAGAAAGACAGAGCGCATGTATACACGGAGCTGGTTCACTCTGCTGTACAGCAGAAACTAACGCAGCAGTATACAGCAACTCCAATCCAATAGAAATTATGTTTAAAAAATTAAAAATTAAAAATGTTTAAATATTGTATTTGATACCGTTAAAATATTTTAAATGTACAATAGGAAGGTCTAAAATAGATCAGTTAAAATATTTTTTTGTATATACTTTTGGGCAAGTAGGAGGGTCTATCCTGACCTGCAGAGTCTCTGAAATTAAGTGAATCCCTACATTAAATTGTTAAAGAAAGAAAGGAGCCAAGTTTGTGAGTGTATTCATTTCCTGGGGTTGTTGTGAGAGGTTCTTTGAAACAGTAGGAATTCATTTTCTGGCGATTCTGAGGCCAGAGCCCCGAGTCGAGGTGCGGGCAGGGGCCCGTGTGGGCAGGGGCCCGTGTGGACACCCGCCTCTGCCTGCCTCCTGGCCTCTGGCGTTTGCCGCTGGTCCTTCCACCCTCCTAGGCCCCTGCCGCAGCTCCTCATCTCCGTATGTCCCGGCGTCCTCCCCTTTTCTACAGGGACACTCGTTACTGGAACTGAGGGCTCCCCCGACTCCAGGACACGCACATCTGCAGAGACCCTGTTTGCAGATAAGGTCACAAGCTGAGGTTCGGTCGGAGTTGGACCTGGGCTGGGATGAGGGGGCCACTGTGAGCCAGTGCAGAGAGTCGTGGGCACAGGCTCAATGCTGGACGTGCCTGGACTGCCGAGACCACGTGGACCGCGAGGGGAGTTGGGTGTTTTTCCTCTGCTGTTTCGGTTTCCCTTGGGCCGAGACGCATTTCGGTTCTGCCCTGGTTTTTGTTTCGCTTGGCAGGCTTGTCTTGATTTGCAGACTCAGCCCTATCACCCATCCGATGAGGGGTATGATCCTCTCCTGAGGCCTGAAGCTCCTCTCTGATGTTTAGAACACGCCAGAAGGTTACGTGATCGTGCCATTCAAACACCTGTGCACTCAGAGAATTTCAAACAGCAAAGACAGTCACAAAAACAGGTTGGGTGCTGCAATCCTGTTCTCCCATTTACAACACCCTTGACATCCCAGACCCACGGAATACTCTTGGTTGAACCACCCAAAGGTTCTTCATTTTAAGAGATTAAAAATCCTCAGAGTGCCCTAAATTCCAGTTTGGTCATGACAGGACAGCTGTTAGCCACCGTAAATCTGAACTTGCCCTCCGCTCCCGTAGAAATGAAACTAAAACCTCAAATCACTCAAAAGCTCTCTTCCAGATGGAGTTTCTGTGACCGTCCGAAAGAGCTCAGAGGAACACACTTTTCCTTGCTGCTGTGGCGTAGATAAAGTTGATACATGTGTCCACTTTAGGGGAATTAGCCATGCAGCCAAAGCCATCATCGGAACAACTGATTCTCAGCGAATCTGAAAGCTGAGATGTGGCAGTCAGAAAACACGGCCTGGCCCGTGTCTGGGCTTGGGTTTCACAAGTGTCTTTATGAAAGCTCCAGTTGCATCTCCCCGTGCATTCTTCTCTACGTGCAACATATCTCACAGAGAGAGAAGGGGAGACATTCCCACGGGCCAGAAGGAGCAGAAGCGGGATTTGATTCAACTTGTTTGGGATGAAACTGGTGGCCATCGAAACAAAGCCACTGAGAATTAACTAATAATAATTTTAAAGTGGTCGCCCCACCAGACGCCGTCTGCAGCCGTGGAATCCTGCCCCAGCCCACAAGCGCGCCTCTGTTCCAGCAACGCGTACAGTGCGGTGGGAGCAGGGCCCAGGGCTGAGGTTCCTGCACCCGGGCCTGCAGAACAGACTTAAGCCTCTGCCCACACCGGCTGTGCCGCCTCTTTTCCCTTTCAACTTTTTCCTTTTTACTTCTCCATATTCAAGAGTAGCTTTTCTTTAAAAAAAAAAAAAACAAAAACCCAAACCAGAAACTTTTATTTGTTTTTTTGACTCTTGAGCAAGCTTCAGGGGTTCTTAAGTTAACTCATAGACGCTTGTGTGTTCCTAAAGGGAAAAGTATTGCGTTTTGTTTCTTCCGGTCTCGGTCACAGAGGTTAAGAGCTTTCTAGACAGAATTTCACTTTATTCTTTCACAGGGAGGTGTTTTGTCTGAACACTTGGGAAAAAAAAAAAGCTTATACGCAAGAGCTGGTAGAATGTGATTATTGATTCGTAAAATCTGATAAATAGAAAATCATCGAATACTCTGTCTTATGTATGTACTTCCTTGGGACTTTCCCAGTGGTCCAGTGGTTAAGAGTCCACTCTTCCAATGCAAGCGTTGTGGGTTCGATCAGGGAACTAAGATCTCACATGTCATGCAACGTGGCCAAGAAGAGATTCTTTAAAATTTTAAATATATGTGTGTGTGTGTGTGTGTGTGTGTGTGTGTGTGTGTATCTTCTTGATATTTGCCTTTCAGCTATTTGGGGACTTAATTCTTTTTGTCTGAAATAGGAAGACCTTTCAAGGCTCCCTTGTTTGTGCCGTGGGGCTCCCCCTGAGCAGTGCTAGCAAATCCCAAATGCAGATGCGGGGAGAACATCAGAGGAAAGTAGCTCAGCCTTTTTTGTTGAAAGGCAGTCGGCTCTGTGTGGTAGTGTTCATCACTAAGTCGTGTCCGACTCTTTGCAACCCCATGGACTGCAGCACGGCAGGCTCCTCTGTCCTTCACTGTCTCCACGCGTTTGGTCAGATTTGCGTCCTTTGAGTCAGTGATGCCATCCAACCATCTCATGCTCTGTCGTCCGCTTCTCCTGCTTTCAGTCTTTCCCAGCATCAGGGTCTTTTCCAATTAGTTGACTCTTCACATCAGGTGGACAACGTATTGGAGCTTCAGCTTCAGCATCAGTCCTTCCAGTGAATATTCAGGGTTTGATTTTCTTTAGGATTGACTGGTTTGATCTCCTTGCAGTCCAGTCAACTTTCAAGCGTCTCTGTATGAAAATGCATTTATTTTAGACTTTGGTGCTCCCTCTTTTCATTCAGAATACACTCGAACTTGTTGTAGCAGAACAGCGAGATGGAGAGCTCTGAAAACCGGCAGAGTGTCCCTGACTCCTGCACCGCCACCCCAGGGTGTAACAGTATGAAAACGGTGTCCATTTGCTGCTGTTTCCGGTGGATTAGTGCACCAGCCCAATTTTACAATCACCTTTATGCTAATCCTTTGCTTTCATCGCTGACACCTAATCTTACATGGGTGTGTTAGTCACTCAGTTGTGGCCGACTCTTTGCAACCCCGTGGTCTGTTTGTGGAATCCTCCAGGCAGGAGTACTGGAGGATTAGTCATTCCATTCTCCGGAGGATCTTCCCGACCCAGGGATCGAAGCCTGGGTCTCCTGCGTGCAGGTGGATTCTTTACCATCTGAGCCAGCAGGGAAGCGCATCTTATGTGGATCAAAACTAGTAAGAATTCTCTTTTTTAATAAATAATCGCTATCGGTCCAGCATGAAGGTCTCCCGTGTTCAGCGCTCCTTTCCCATTTTTCATTCGTGCCCTCTCACAGTTGGAGTAACTGCTGAGATTTACCAAGTGACTGTTGAAAACCAGGCACTGTGCAGAGCGCTAACAGGCATTTTAAAATTTATTCTTTAGAAAAAAATGACATTCTGGAGCTAGATTGGCTCTCCTTCCATAGATGAGGAAGCTGAGATTCTGAGACAATGAAATGACTCACGCAGTCACACAACTAATAGACAGCAAGCGGAGACTCAAACCCTGGTTTGCCTAAACGGACACACAGCTGAGTGTTTTGCTGTGTTGTTTCAGCTTGTTTTGATTTTTATTTTTCTTGGGAATACCTCATAAGCTTGTTTCTGCTCTAAATACTCGGCTAATTTCTTCATTTAAAAAGTATTGATTGGGAGCTTCCTGGAGCTCCAGTGGTTAGGACTCCCTGCTTTCACTGCTGAGGGTTCAGTCCCTGGTCAGGGAATTAAGGGCTCACGAGCGATGTGATTGGCCAAAAAAAAAAAACCCCCAAGTATTGGTTCCAGGACTGCTGTCTGCTAGGTGTGGCATCTAACCAGCACCACGCCTGTGTGGCTCTTGAGGGGCCAGAACGTGCTCCCCACAAACATGCTTTCTTGGCCTGTGGGTTATTCTGAGTCTCGAACCACTGAGAACTGTAAGACACAGGTGGAGCTCTAAAATCAGGGCCGTGGCTTCCCTGCCTCCCTCTGAGTAGCTCGTAGTGCGGTGTCTGTCTCTCTCTCTCGATTTTTTATTCTGTGTCCGCCCTGCCTTCCTCTGCGTCACTCTCTGTGCGTCCATCTGTGTTTGGGCTGCAGTGGGCCTCACGGCTCTGTGGGGGCTGCCTCTGGCTGCGGCGATCAGGAGCTGCTCTCCGCTGTGGTGCGGGGTCTTCTCTGACGGCGCAGCTCGGGCTCTCGAGTGTGGGCTTGGAAGTTGCGGTGCTCAGCTTAGCTGCCCCGCGGTGTGTGGAGTCTTCCCGGACCAGGGATTGAACCTGTGTCCCCTGCATTGGCAGCTGGATTCCCAACCCCTGGGTCCCCAGGGGAGTCCCTTATCTGCGTCTTTGACCAAGTTATTCCTCTGACTGAAAGCTCTCAGTGGCTTACCATCACTCTGGAGATAAAAAAACAACCTCCGCAGGAGCCCAGGGCCTCTCGACGCTGTGGCTTCTGATGGTCCCTGCAGTCTCACCTCTGCCCTCTGAGCTCTCGAGTGTGGGCTTGGAAGTTGCGGTGCTCAGCTTAGCTGCCCCGCGGTGTGTGGAGTCTTCCCGGACCAGGGATTGAACCTGTGTCCCCTGCATTGGCAGCTGGATTCCCAACCCCTGGGTCCCCAGGGGAGTCCCTTATCTGCGTCTTTGACCAAGTTATTCCTCTGACTGAAAGCTCTCAGTGGCTTACCATCACTCTGGAGATAAAAAAACAACCTCCGCAGGAGCCCAGGGCCTCTCGACGCTGTGGCTTCTGATGGTCCCTGCAGTCTCACCTCTGCCCTCTGTTCACCTGGACTGCCCCGGCCCGCGGGCGGCCGTCAGCCCCTGAACCTGCCCTCCACCTGTGCCCAGCCCCACTGCGCTCATGTCTAACAGAACTGGCCCTCTGTCTTCCTTCCGGCTTTGGCTCCATTCAAATCAGTGCCTCTCCATTGTCCCGCAATCAACCAAGTGAAAAAGGATCCCCGTTCTGGTTATCTGCTGGGCCTGCCTTCCCAGCACTTAGCACCTGCATAAGTCGCTTTAGTTGTGCCCGACTCTTTGCGACCCCGTGGACTGTAGCCTGCCAGGCTCCTCTGTCCATGGGATTCCCCAGCAAGAATACTGGAGTGGCTTGACATGCCCTCCTCCAGGGGATCTTCCTGAGTCAGGGATCAGACTCACAGATCCTCCGTTTCCCTGTAACTTGTTTTGTGTGTCCGTCTGTCCCCTTATCTCTCTCTTATCTCCCTTGCCTCAGTTGTTCAGTGTGTCTGACTCTGTGAGCCTGTAGACTGTAGCCCTCCAGGCTCCTGTGTTCATGGATGGCAAGAATACTGGAGTGGGTTGCCATTTCCTTCTGCAGGAGATCTTCCCCACCCAGGAATGGAACCCGGGTCTCCTGGATTCTTTAGCACTGAGCCACATGGGGAGCTCCTATGTAAAGGCTTATATCTGCTTTTTCTCCCATAAAATATTTTATGAGGGATTTCCTGGATAGCTCAGTTGGTAAAGAATCCGCCTGAAATGCAGGAGGTCCCTGTTCGATTCCTGGGTCAGGAAGATCCTCTGGAGAAGGGATAGGCTATCCACTCCAGTATTCTTGGGCTTCCCCATGGCTCCACAGTAAAGAATCTGCCTGTAAGGCAGGAAACCTGGGTTCAGTCCCTGGGTTGGGAGATCCCTGGGGAAGGGAAAGGCCACCCACTCCAGTATTGTGGCCTGGAGAATGCCATGGGGTCGCAAAGAGTCGACTGAGCACCTTCCACTTCCCTTTCATCTCACTTCAAATATAACATGATGCTGAATGTCCTTCAAAAACAAGCTTTTATAAATTTTTTCATTTTAATTGGAGGTTAGTTGCTCTACAGTGTTGTGTTAGTTTCTGCTCCCCGTCAGCAGGAATCAGCAGGAGGGATACGTGTGTCCCCTCCTTCCCGCCCTGGTCACCCCAACCCTCTAGGTCAGCCCACAGCCCCGGGTCGAGCTCCCCGCAGCCCCGGGCCAAGCGCCCCGCAGCCCCGGGCTGAGCGCCCCGCAGCAGACAGCAGGCTCCCACCAGCTGTCCGTTTGGCACGCTGTTTCTGGGCTGCGCTCTCACTTGCCCCAGCCTCTCCTTCCCCACTGTGTCCCCAGGTCTGTTCTGTAGGCCATGTAGTCGCTGCTGCCGGGCGTGTGGGTTCATCACTGCCATCTTTCTAGATTCCATACGTGTGTGCTAATATACGGCCCTCGTTCTTCTCTTCCTGCCTGACTTGTGAAGGAGGGCATTTGCTTTCCTGAGCGCAGAGCACTGCCTCGTCTTCACACCTGATGCCCTTAGGTAGGCGCTGCACTTTCTCCACCCTGCCCCCGGCTCCCGTGGCCTCGTGCGATGCTGCCCTGTGGGCATGTCACGCTGTGAACCTCCTCACAGTCCAGAGGTGGGCTTGCGCGGGTTGAGTTCTGTCTGTCCTTCACTCCGAGACCTGTTTTCCGGTTCTTCATAAAGGCTGTGCCAACCACACGCAGTTAGCTTAGGGCTTTGCCCCTTTCTCCACATCTTTGACAGCCCTGGGTTTTATTGCTTTTTTCATCTTTCTCAGTTTTTTTAATAGTAGTATATTTATACAACTTAGGAAGCAAGGAGAAGAGTATTTAATAAGCATGCAGCATGCATCAGATGCATGAGTGACATTAGAATCTTCCCTGGTGGTCCTGTAGCTGAGCCTCCATGTTCCCGGTGCAGGGGGCGCAGGTTCAGTCCCTCGTCAGGGAACTAGATCCCACACGATGAAGCTGACAGTTCACACCGCAACTGAGGATCTCAAGTGCTGCGCCCACCGCCTGGCACAGCCGAGTAAATACATGGCTTTTAAAAATTATTACAGGTGGCTTCCAGTGTCTTGAGAAGACAACACATCGCAGATATAACTTGTCAGTCTCGTGGGAGTAAGCAGCCTCTCATTTTGGTTTCGACGTCCAGTTTTTGGGTCCCAAGTAAGGTGGTGGTTTTCAATATTTGACCCGCCTCCCCAGCCCCTGCTGATGTCCTTTGCCTACATTTTTGTCTTGAGGCCTTCCCCTCTCTTTCACCTCGTCACGGTCTGGGCTCCTGTGCCTGTGTAGACATGCTCTGAATATACGTTTTGTGACGTTTTTCACTCACTTGTCCATTAAGGCTTATTCCTAACGGGGTTTCCCTGCCTCGTTTTTCCAGTTTGTGGAGACAGACTTACCAGTGTTTTCCTTCGTGTTCACCGGCTCCTCGGCTTCGTTTCCGGGGCCCTTGCCCCATCCCATGACCATGAAAGTGCATGCTCACCTACACTGTCTCCCGGTGAGGTGAGCAGAGGAGCATCCTGCCTGCTCCAGACACGTCCCCCACCCCCGCGCAGACACACGCGCAGCGTGCTTTAGCAGTCAGGCTCCAACGCGAGACCTGGACCAAACACGGACACAAGCCAGGGTCCCGCTGAAGGTGGTTGTTTCTCAGAAGAGACGAACCGTCTCTGAAAACTACCATTAGGATGTCAGCTCAGACCCAGCTGCCAAATAAAACGCCAGGGCAGACACCCACCGTGGAATTTCCCCCTGATTAATGACCTACGGAGGCCAGGCTCAGGTCCAAGCTCCGTATACATCGACACCCGGCTCAGCAAGGGAACAGTTTTCCCAGAAAAGGCACAAATGCCCAGTATTCTGGCCACGTCCACTTGTAAACCACAAAGAGGTTTACCATTGGCTGCCTGTCTGCAGATGAGATCCCTGAGCCACGCACGTGGCTGGGTCTTCTCTGGCCGAGCCATGCACGTGCCTGGGTCTTCTCTGCTTTTCTGGGGTGAGAGGTCTCGTGTCCTTGTTTGGAGACGAGCTGAGTGTTTGTCCCACGTGTGCGCAGTACACTGTGCACCTCGTATTCGAAGGTTTTACATGTTGATGCACAACGGCTGGCTACTTCCAGCTGTGTTTGTCGAGCTAAGTCACATAAACGCGGGGATAATGACGCGACAGTGAGGAGTCCCTTTCCACTCCTGTTCCTCCATACCTGACTTTATAAATCCCTGAATGCATGCCTTCAAGGGGCTGTTTGCTTTCTTTCCAGTGGGCTGTCTCATGCAGCAGCGACAAGTACGGTGCAAACACTTCTGCCAGGCACATCCCTGAACCCCCCAACCTCTGAGCTTGCCCCCCTCGACGCCCTTCCGTGTGGAAATTCCAGAGTTCCCTCTGCGCGTAGCTCCTCGTAAAGAGCTGGGTGTGCATTCAAGGAGCGATGCCAGCTCCTGATGTGTTCTTGGCTCAGTCGTGACCCTGTCTTCCCTTGGCATATCTCCTCTTGGTTTTCTTGACATTTGACCCTCCAATTTTATTATTATTATTTAATGATATAACTTCATCTCGTTGAAGGCAAAAGGCAAAGGAGGCGACGGGGCACGATGGTTAGATGGCGTCACTGACTCAATGGCCATGACTGTGAGCAAACTCTGGGAGTCCGTGAAAGACAGGGGGGCCTGATGGGCAAAATCGGACACAACTGAGCACTGACACTTTTACTTTTCACTTTCCTCACGGCCGCTTTCATGCCCCAGAGGCAGAGCTGAGTGGTAGTTGAGTCACAGACCCCATCATCTCCGAAGCCTAAAGTATTTACTCTGGGACACCTTGTGGGACGACCTCAGCTCAGCCCGTGTGTCTGTTGGTTCAGAACTCCACGTGGACCCAGCTTCAAGGAAAATGCAGACAGAGCCCCTTCCAGTGCAGCTGGTGCCCCCACATTCCTCTGAAGAGAAGGTCTGGGACCCCTAGAGCTTGTGGCCTACTGTTGGTGGTGGTCACTGGCTCACTCGCGTCCGAGTGACCCCGGGACTGCAGCTTCCGTGTCCATGGGATTTCCCAGGCGAGAACGCTGGAGCGGCTTGCTCCACGGGATCTTCCCGACCCATGGATGAACCTGGATCTCCTGCCTTGGCAGGTGGGTCCTTTACTGCTAAGCCACCTGGGAAACCCCCGTGGACTGTTTTGCAGAGGGTGGAATTTATCCTAGGAACAAGAATTGTCTGAAAGGCCCAGCAGATGGTGGTTTCGCCAGATTTTCCTCAGAGAAGGAGCAATAGTGAGTTGGTTTTTGCAGTCAGTTGAACCACAGGTAAACAGGAAGGGCTGGTGAAAACCCTATTTTTTTTTAAAAAATTTATTTATTTGGCTGTGCCAGGTTTTAGCTGCAGCACGTGGGGTCTTGTTCCCAGACCAGGGATCATATCTGCACGAGGCCCCTGCACGAGGAGCCTTCGCCACCAGACCACCAGGGAGGCCGCCATGCCCTCCTTCCGAGGCAGAACCTGCAAGGTCTGGGGAGCAGTTGGCTCCAGGGCTATGAAAACGGAGCTGGCATTGCTGTTCTGGCTTTTTTGTTTTCAGGTGTGGTGAGTGAAATAAGATATATGACTAGCATTCATTTTAGCTTTTTTGGTTTTCCCTTTTGAAGTCATGGCTACTAGAAAATTTACTTACATGGCTCGGATTCTATTTCAGTTGGACGGCAGTGGTCTAGGGAGAGCCATGTCTGACTTTCTGATCATCGAGGTTTCTTGTAAATAATGCTCTCAGGTTTGAAATGTGTGGAATTTGAAGTTTTGCTTTATAGGTTTATGGAGGTGGAATTCCCATGCCATAAAATTAACTATTTTCAAGAGCACCATATAAAATAGATAACTAATGAGCACTTATTGTATAGCACAGGGAACTCTACCCAGTGGTGTGTGCTGACCTAGATGAAAAGGAAACCCAGAAAAGAGAAGATATATGAAACGTACAGCTGATTCACTGTGCTGTACAGCAGGAACTAATGCAACATTATAAATTAACTATATAATCCAGTAAAAATCAGCAGTAAAATTTTTAATTGAAAAATAAGGAATTTTTAATTAAAAAAATTTTTCAAACTTTAGACTTCTTGTTTTGGGGTGTCACATTAACAATGTTGTGATAGTTTCCAGTGAGCAACAGGGACTCAGCCCTACATCTACACGAATCCATTCTCCCCCAAAGCCCCCTCTCATCCAGGCTGCCGCAGACGCTGAGCAGAGTGCCCTGTGCTCTATGGTAGGGCCTTGTTGGCTCTCCATCTTAAACACGCCGGTGCGTACGTGACCTTCCCATCCTCCCTGACCATCCTTTCTGCCCTGCAGACATTAAGCTCATTTTCGGTCTGTGAGTCTCTTTCTGTTTTGTAAGTTCACTTGTATGATTTTTTTTTAGATTCCACATATAAGGACATCTTTTGATGCTTCTCCTTAATTTATTTTCAACTGAAGGGCAATTGCTTTCCAGTGCCCTGTGGCCCTCTGCCATACTGCAGTGTGAATCGCGGTGAGCACAGTGTATGCCCTCCCTCCAGACCCCCCTGCCACCCCTCACCCCGTCCCACCCCTGTGGCTCCTCACAGCGCACAGGGTTGAGTCCCCGCGCCATGGAGCAGCTTCACAGTGGATATCTATAAAAAAAATAAAGATTTTAAAATTTTTATTAATTTTTAATTGAAGGATAATTGCTTTACAGTATTGCGTTGGTTTCTGCCATACATCCCTGAATCAGCCACAGTCAGTCAGTTCAGTCACTCAGTCGTGTCCAACTCTTTGCGACCCCGTGAATTGCAGCACGCCAGGCCTCTCCCAAAGTTCACTCAAACTCATGTCCATTGAGTCAGTGATGCCATCCAGCCATCTCATCCTCTGTTGTTCCCTTCTCCTCCTGCCCTCAATCTTTCCCAACATCAGGGTCTTTTCAAATGAGTCAGCTCTTTGCATCAGGTGGCCTAAGTACTGGACCTTTAGCTTCACCATCAGTCCTTCCAATGAATATTGAGGACTGATATCCTTTAGGATGGACTGGTTGGATCTCCTTGCAGTCCAGGGACTCTCAAGAGTCTTCTCCAATACCACAGTTCAAAAGCATCAATTCTTCGGGGCTCAGCTTTCTTTATAGTCCAACTCTCACATACACATGACTGCTGGAAAAACCATAGCCTTGACCAGACGGACCTTTGTTGGCAAAGTAATGTCTCTGCTTTTTAATATGCTGTCTAGGTTGGTCATAACTTTCCTTCCAAGGAGTAAGCGTCTTTTAATTTCATGGCTGCAGTCACCATCTGCAGTGATTTTGGAGCCCCCAGAATAAAGCCAGCCACACGTCCCCTCCAAAGAGAGCCATGTGGTAGCGTCTGCTGCGTCCACAACGGTGTACAACCACCACCTGTGTCTAGAAGCAAAACACACGTGCCCCCAGAGGAGACCCTGAGCCCACTAAGCAGCCCTTCCCCCACCCCCTCCCCGCTTTCCCCCAGCCCGGGCCGTCTGGGTGGGCGAGGAACTGGAGGGCTGGTAGGCGGATGTGGGCCCGAGGGGAGGACACCCCGGGGCTCAGGGCGGACACTGCAGAGAGCTCCACTCAGCTCTTTCCCTAATACTGCGGAAGAACGCGGAAATATCAGCCACCCCCGTGGGTGTTCATCAGCAGTGCAGCGCAGCGGCCTCGAGTTCCTTGGAGCCTCAGACTCCCTGGCGCGCCCACTAACATCCGAGGAGGCGCCCCCAGAGTTCTCAGGGGCGCCGCCGCGGGTCCCGGGGGCGCCCCGCAACTGTGCAGGCATCGGCCAGGCGGCCACACGTCCCGCATCCTCTAGCCTCCCCATCCTCCCGTCGCCCCGGAGAACTCCATTCTCCACATTAAGCTTCTCTAGGAGTTTTCAGTGGAAGAGAAACTGCTCTGAAAAAACAAACAAACAAAAAATGATAATTGTGTGCTGTGATCGAGGTGTGAGCGGAGGGGACGGTGGTGAGCCTGCTGTGACTCCTCAATGTGTCAGCCCAGGACGCTGCCTGCCTTAAACCTATACAAGGATAGCTCAGTTCTAGCTCAGTGGAAAGTTGTTTTCAAGTCCAAAGATAAAAAACAGAAGGTTTTCTGGAATGCAGAAACGTGGTCCCGCATGCGCTCGTCTGCGCAGCGGATGGGTGGGGGGCGCGGATGGCGGCCTCGCCGGCCTGGCCCCATCCCCCGCCAGGCAATGTCATTATCGCGGCTCGCTTTGTTCTCTGCGGTACCCGCGGCGGCCGCAGCAGGCTTATCGGTCGCCATGGAAACTGCCGCCCGGCGTGGGAGGGGCGGGAGCCGGTGGAAGCGGCGGAGAGAGCCTCCGAGGCTGGAATTTTCCAGGCTCCGGAGGTAAACATGCTCGGGTTTGAGAAACACGGGCCAGCACGTCGCTGTCACGTCTCTGTGCTTCTTGACAGAGGAGGCGGACGGCCCGTCTAATTGCTCGAGTATTAGATTCCTCCTGGGAGGGTCGGCAGTCCCTCGAGTGGGCATCTCCCTGAACCGCCCTTTTTAATTGAATTATGGCTGGTAGGAGGCAAAACAGTAAGGAGAGCTGTAAACACGCAGAGAAAGAAGATGGATGGGTGCGACTGGAGAGGATCGCACTGAGGAAGCCAGCCAGGCGGAGCAAGACAAATACTCCGGGGCACAGCCTAGAGGGGGGGGTCTTTGAAAAGCGATAGGGATGAGCTTGTTTACAAAACAGAAATAGACCCGCAGACACAGAAAGCAAGCTTACTGGGTTACCAAAGGGAGAGGGGGCCGGAAGGCGAAATTAGGAGTCTGGGATTAACATGAACACACAGAATAGTTAACAACAAGTAATAACCTAGAAGGAAAAGTAATCTGAAATAGGATATAGCCGTTCTGTATGTTCTTTAAAAGGAGAGATGTAAAGCTTTTATACGGTGGTGGTTCAGTTGCTCAGTGGTGTCTGACTCCTTTGCGACCCCATGGGCTGTAGCCCGCCACGCTCCTCTGTCCGTGGGATTCTCCAGGCAAGAATACTGGAGTGGCTTGCCATTTCCTCCTCCAAGGGATCTTTCCTAAGGGGATCGAACCCGAGTCTCCTGCGTCTCCTGCACTGACAGGCAGGTTCTTTACCACACAGCCACCAGGGAAGCCCCCAAACTTTTTTACATGGACTGAATGAGCAAGAAGCTGCTTCTGCAGAGCACAGAGGACTGTGTTCAGTATCCTGTGATAAGCCATGATAGAAGAGAGTACATGTATAACTGAATATATATGAATATGTATAGAGAACTGAATCAGTTTGCGGCCCACCTGAGCTAACACAAGTCCGTGAATCAGCTGGGGGCTTCCCTGGTGGCTCAGCTGGTAAAGAGCCCACCTGTAATGCAGGGGATGCATGCAGGTATGCTCCAGTTCAACTGTACCATACTCATTCAGTTCCAGTCCAATTTTAAAAAAAGGAAGACAGGGAAAGAAAAAAAAAAGATGTTTTCAAACAAGTGCGCTGGGAGAGTGCTGCTGAGGAGGTGATGGCCAGCATCCGTCTGTGGTGGCGGCGTGTTGGGACATCAGCTCCTGGTGCAGTAATCATGTTGCCCAGGTGTGTCTGTGTGGAAGCTTGGAGCTTTGCTTCATTCATTCGAATGGCTGTGCCGTGTGTGAGTGTGCTCTGTTTTGTTAACATATCCATTCTCTCCTTGGTAGCATTAGGCTCCCACACCCCCGCCAGGTTTCTGCTAGTACACACCACACTAGAGAAGTTGGCATGAGTCTTCGTCAGATAAATTAGCGATTGCAGTGTTATTCTGGTGTTTCTCTCCTTCCTCTGTGTGGAGAGTCTCTCCAGGGTGTCTGTCCAGGAAGGGGATTAGGGGCTGCTGTTGGAGTTCATCGTTTCAGCCTGTCTATGCATTGTGACGGAGGGCAGAAACATTTTCTGTCTTCCCTCTCCATCGTGTCAGAACACCAGGCACCCTGTCAATACCCAGTACAATTTGTAGATGAATAAGGAAAGTGCGAATTCTTTTTTTTGCCCAAAATTGGGATCATGGCACATATGTGATTTTTAATTTTTTCATATAACATTCTCTTACGATATTAAGTATTGTGTTAAAAGTTGTTTTCATCTTTTAGAAGCTTCTTTTCAGCTGGAGGATAATTCCTTTGCAGTGTTACACTGGTTTCTGCCATGCATCAACAGGAATCAGCCATAGGTACACATATGTCCCCTCTTTCTGGAAGCTCCCTGCCAGCTCCCGCCCCATCCCAGGGCTCCAGGCTGACGGAGAGCCCCGAGCTGGGCTCCCTGTGTTATGCGTCAGCTTCGCATTGGTGGTCTGTTTATACATGGTGATACATATATGTCAATGTTACTCTCTCAATTTGAATTTGAAAGCGAAAAAGCAGCCACTCTGTTTCAAAAACACCGATGAATCCATGGATCTGTAGGAATGCATCTTACGCCACTCATTCCCTTGATCTTGACAGAGAAAGAGGCGCCTTTGCAGGGTCTGAGGTTGCTGACTGTCTCCGTGTGTTGCAAGAACGGTTACCATCTTTTCTATCTGGGGCGCTCATCTCATTTCTACCATTTTTTAAGGGGTGGAAAAATGCACAGGCCATGACTTTTACCTTTGAAGCCAGTTTTTATGTTCAGCTGTGGACTGCTAGGTATGTTCCTGTGGCCAAACGGAGACCCCGTGCCCAGCAACCTCTTCACGTCCACGCCGGGCACCACCGTTCTCCCTGTGACTCTGACTCTGGGGCCTCGTGTAAGTGGGAACATACAGCTGTTGTCTAATCACTCTGGAGCAAAATTATTTTCGAGGAAGAGGCGGTGCAGCCAAAACCAACAAGCAAACATGCGCAGCACACAGGAGGTGCATTCCAGAGGTGCGGCAGGCCGCCGATGAATAAAATACTGCGTGTCACGTATGTGACACTTTCTGTTATTCGAGCCATTCCGTGGTATTTGGGGGGGTGACTCCACACTGCCTGTACACTCATCCTGAGCACATTTTCACGTGGGTATCACGTTTTCCTATGTGTTGTTTTGCGTTCTCTTTCTCAGAAGGACAATCTTCTTGCCTAGAGAATCCCGTGGACAGAGGAGCCTGGTGGGCTGCTCTCCATTGGGTCACACAGAGTCGGACACGACTGAAGTGACTCAGCAGCAGCAGCATTATCCTCCTCAGAGAGGCTCCGCACCTGCCCCCTACCCAAACTGCCAGACTTCAAAGCCCACTAGGCCGGGTCTCCTCTGGGTCACATGCTCGTGGCTCCTCAGTGCTGAGCTGAGCTCCCTGTGTTGGGCACCAGGTCAGCACTGACTGAGCTGAGCTCCCTGTGTTGGGCACCAGCTCAGCACTGAGCTGAGCTCCCTGTGTTGGGCATCAGCTCAGTGCTGAGCTGAGCTCCCTGTGTTGGGCACCAGCTCCCATGAGGATCTGCTTTACACGTGGTGGTGTGTGTGTGTCAGTGCCCCTCTCTCAGCTCATCCCTACTGCGCCCATGAGTCCTTTGCACAGAGGTTAAAAGTTGTTGTTGAGGCGCTTTCTCTGACACGCTTGGGGCTGTGTTACACGTCCTTGTTCTTGTTTTCCTGACCGTCAGAGTCAAGGCCTCGCCTCAGCCCCGTGTGGGTGGGTGCTCTTGTGTGAATGCAGACGGGCAGGGACAGAGTCCCAGAAGTGGAATTATTGGATCAAAGGGTAATGTGCCTTCTAAACTCTATAATCCCCACCAGAATGTTTGCTAGGAAGGATGAACAACCCGTCCCTCTCCAACACCCCTTCCTCCAGTCCCCTGTCAACCTTGGGTGGTATCAATTCTTTCATCTTTATCTGCTGATAAGGCGGGAAATGACGTCTCAGTTTGGTTTCAAAGTCTGGGTTTTGAAACATAAGAGAGAAGTTATCGAGCACTTGACCCAGAGGAGATCCGGGCTTAGTAGGCTTTGAAGTTGGGCAATTGGGGTGGGGGGCGGGTAGGGAGCCTCTCTGAGAAAGAGAACGCAAAACAACACATAGGAAAACGTGATACCCACATGAAAATGTGCTCAGGATGAGTGTACAGGCAGTGTGGAATCACCCCCCAAATACCACGGAATGGCTCGAATAACAGAAAGTGTCACATACGTGACACGCAGTATTTTATTCATCGGCGGCCTGCCGCACCTCTGGAATGCACCTCCTGTGTGCTGCGCATGTTTGCTTGTTGGTTTTGGCTGCACCGCCTCTTCCTCTGAAAATAATTTTGCTCCAGAGTGATTAGACAACAGCTGTATGTTCCCACTTACACGAGGCCCCAGAGTCAGAGTCACAGGGAGAACGGTGGTGCCCGGCGTGGACGTGAAGAGGTTGCTGGGCACGGGGTCTCCGTTTGGCCACAGGAACATACCTAGCAGTCCACAGCTGAACATAAAAACTGGCTTCAAAGGTAAAAGTCATGGCCTGTGCATTTTTCCACCCCTTAAAAAATGGTAGAAATGAGATGAGCGCCCCAGATAGAAAAGATGGTAACCGTTCTTGCAACACACGGAGACAGTCAGCAACCTCAGACCCTGCAAAGGCGCCTCTTTCTCTGTCAAGATCACGGGAATGAGTGGCATAAGACGCATTCCTACAGATCCATGGATTTATCAGTGTTTTTGAAACAGAGTGGCTGCTTTTTCGCTTTCAAATTCCCGAACAGCTGCAAGAATGTTGTCCGCGGTGGATGACAGCCGCTCAGAACGTGTTTTCCTCTCTTGAGTAACCTCCCCGAGAGAGAGTGCGGCAGGCAGCAGCCCCCAGGCACACTGTCTCCCGGAGCGCCCCGGGGCGGCAGGCCCAAGGTGGGCCAAGTCTGGACGGTCCCCACGGCGTCCAGACAGAATCGTGGACTCGGCGTCCCACTTGGCGCCTGGCGTGGAGAGTCTGATCTGCCCCCTGGTTTAGTAAACACTTCCCCCGTTATTTAAATTAATTCTTTATATACAGTTCTGTTTAAATAAGGCACATTTGCTTTCTCACTTTGATTTCTTTTACCTGCTCCTAAGTGCCCAAGATGAGTGTGATGACACCTCCCATGAAATTTATTGAAAGAGTTATTCAAAGAGTAAATATTCCTTCTCGTCTGGTCTAGCGCATTTGTGTTTGAATAATGTATCATCTGAGTCAACACGGCCTTCTGGGCTCTGCGTCAAGCCTTTTGCCGTGTTGCATAGCTCAAGGTATGTTTTCCTCCTTTGAAAACCTGTTTGATGCAAGGAATGGTTGAAAACTGTGTACAAACAAAACAGTGATGTGCGAACGTTAGTGTTTGAAATAATGAGGCTCGATCTCAAGATAAGCTGTGTCTTCTCGGCACAGTCAGTGCAGTCTTTGTAAATATTACTGAGATCACACTCTGAGGGGAAGAAAGCAAGCCATGTTCAGTGGAAGATGGCTCGTTGCAGCAGTTCATGATGAAAGCTCAAAGTCCTTACTAAAGTCAGCAGTTTTTTTCCTAACTTAATTTTTTTAGCTTTCATTGAGAAATGACTGACATACATCACTGTCTAAGGGGGACAGCGTGATGGTTTGCTTTACGTCTGTTGTGAAATGGTTATCACAGGAGGTCAGCTGACAACTGCCTTCTCACAGACATATGAGAAAGAGAAAAGGAGAAAAGAATAAAGGGGAGACATTCACCTTATGCTTAGAATTCTTAGAATCTCTCTCTCAAGGCCGCTCCTACATATCATGCAATACTGTCAGCTATGGGCTTCCCCGGTGGCTCAGCCAGGAAAAGTTCTGCCTGCCACGCAGGAGACCCCGGCTCGATTCCTGGGTCAGGAAGACGCCCTGGAGGAGGGCGTGGCGGCCGCCCCAGCAGTCGCCTTGTGTGTTGTGTCCCTTCCACGCAGTGCGTCCGTCGCTAAGTCCCCTGGGCTGCAGCACGCCAGCGCCTCTGCGTCCCACTGTGCCCTGGAGTTTGCTCAGGCTCCTGCCTGTTGAATGCTGTGCCTTCCACATGGCTGTGGCTGGAGGTCCCTACCCTTTGACCCCCTGCCTCTCGTTGCTCTTCCTCCCCACTCTGCTTCTGGAAGTCACCAGCCCGTTTCTTCCTGGGTCAGTCTTGGTAGACTGTGTGTGTCTGAGCGTCCTCCCACCCCTTCTAGGCTGTTCGGTTTGTTGGCGTGCAGTTGTTCACGCAGCCTCTTAGGGTCCCCCAGGTGCTTGTGGCTTTGGTTATCATGGTCGTGCCTCCTGTAAGCTCAGCATGAGTCTGTGGAAACGCAGCTCCTGCTGGCCTCCCGGCCCAGGTTCGGTGGCCCAGAACCTGCGGCTTGTGTCTGCTCTTGTGTCCCTGCTTCCTTCTGCTGTTAATTTCCTGTTTGGAAGGGCTCTGGGTTCTTGTAATGAGGGGAGAAACACCATCTTCTGCAGTCGTCTTCATGGCTTCTATCTTTTTTTGGCTCTCACAGCTCTGTTTCTTTTCATTACGACTTTTGTCTCACAGCGTTTGCAGTTATCTTCGAATTTGGAAGGCCCTGCCAGACTTTCTTTCAGACTGAAACTTGGCTTCCATGGGCATGTTGCAGCCTCTGGCATATTTGGATTCTGATGTGATTGATATTTCTGAGAAAAAAAAAATGTAAATCTGATCTGAAACTAAACCATACCCAAGGGCAGTTGAAATGCTTTTTCAAACTGTCGTCATGTTGGACGGGATGGTGCTGAAAAACGGCGCGATCAGATCACTGTTTCACCAGCGTAATTGACGGACCGACGAAGGAGGGCTTCCCTGTGGCTCAGACACTAAAGAGTCTGCCTGCAGTGAGGGAGACCCTGGTGTGATCCCTGGGCTGGGAAGCTCCCTGGGGAAGGGAATGGCAACTCACTCCAGTATCCTGGCCTGGAGAATCCCATGGACGGAGGAGCCTGGTGGCTGCACTCCACAGGGTCTCAAAGAGTCGGACACGACAGAGGGACTAACACTTTCACTTTCTCTTTCTGATGCATGAACACCTCCAAGGACTAGGTCGCTGAAGCACTTCCTGCCTCAGTTGTCGTCTCTGTGCGGGAGGGGCCTGTGTGTGACCCTCGGGAGCCACCAGGCCTCGTCGGGCCCACGCGCGTCAGGCATTCATCTGTGCATCTTCACAAACGGTCTTCCTTGCTGTTTGTTCATCCAGTCTGACCCAAGCAACGCAGAGATTCTGCTAAAAATCTATTCCACAGTTTACCAAAACGGTGTCATCACAGACACTGCCCTGCCGAGGGGTGCGTGGCTGGCAGGGAGTGGCTGGGTGTGGCCAGGCACCGGGGATAATCGAATCTTCGCTTGCAGGCTTCCCAAGCGGAGCGTTTTCCATGAACTGGCTTCCACTTTGTGCCTCTCAAACCTTATTTCTTCTCCCATTTCTGGTGCCCTGAACCAAGCGACAGGTTCATAGCTGGAGGACTGGAGCTGAAGCTGAAGCTCCAATCCTTGGCCCACCTAATGCAAGGAGCTGACTCAGTGGAAAACACCCTGGTGCTGGGAAAGACTGAAGGCAGGAGGAGAAGGGGACACAGAGGACGAGATGGCTGGATGGCATCACCAACTGGATGGACATGAATTTGAGCAGACAGTGAAGGACAGGGAGGCCTGCCGTGCTGCAGTCCACGGGGTGGCAGAGAGTCAGACATGACAGAGAGGCTGAACGGCAGTCAGGGGTAGTGTGTCACGGCAGCCTTCGGAGGCCAAGACAGAGCGACCCTCCTTACTGGTCTGTGGCTGAGACGTACACAGCTAGTGACCGGGGCAGGGGATCCGGTGGTCAGACGTGCTGGGGGCAGGTTTGCCCAGCACGCTGTTGAGATTCTTCTCACTGTGACGTGCGGGTTTCCTCGGGCTGCTGCACAAAGTGCTGCAGACCAGGCGTCTTAAGCATCAGAAGCATTTTATCTCCCAGCTCCAGAGGCTGTAGGTCAAGATGGAGGTGTCGGCAGGGCGGGCTCCTTCTGAAGTCGAGGGGGAAGGTAGCCGCGGGGCTCTCCCCTCCCGCGGACCGGCGGCTGTTGTCTCTGTGTCTGTTCCCGTGGCCCTCTCTCTGTACCTGTCTATCTGCAGATCTCCACTGCAGATTCCTCGGGGCCTCTGCCCTCTGCGGGGCAAGAATTCTGTGTACGTGCTGAGTCACCTCAGACTCTTTGTGACCCCATGGACTGTAGCCCACCAGGCTCCTCTGTCCATGGGATTTCTCAGGCAAGAATACTGGAGCGGATTGCCATTTCCTTCTCCAGGGGATCTTCCCAGCCCAGGGATGGAACCCACGTCTCCTGTGGCTACCTACATTGGCAGGCGGGTTCTCTGCCACTTGGGAAGCCCTCTGCCGTCCCCATCTGTCTCCAAATCCCTTCTAAGAAGGACTCCAGTCGCACTGGGCGGGGTCCACCCTACGGCCTCATCTTAACTGGATCACCTCTGCAAACACCCCCTCTCCATACAGGGTCCCATTTTGGGGTCCTGCAGGTGAATACCTCAACAACTGAATTGGCGGTCAGGGGAGCAGCATATGGTCCCCAGTGGCAAAGAATCCACTTAACCCAAGCAGGAGTCACAGGAGACTCGGGTTCCATCCCTGGGTAGGGAAGAACCCCTGGAGAAGGCCACCCATCGGGTATTCTGGCCTGAAGAATCCCGTGGACAGAAGAGCCTGGCGGGCTACAGTCCACGGGGTCTCAGAGTCGGATGCAGCTGAGCACACTCACACACGCACACTCACACACGCACACACATACATTTCCTGATGCTTTTCCCTTGTAGGTTGTAAGATACTGCCTCGAGGTCTCTGTGCTATGCAGTAGGCCCTTGTTGCTTACATACTCTATTTGTTTTAACGTTCGGCTGCACGCAGTCTTCCTTGCCGCACGCAGGCTCTCTGTTGCACACGTGGGCGTCTCTAGGTGTGACCTGCGGGCTCAGTAGCCGTGGCACGTGTGCTTGGTGCCCTGTGGCCTGTGGGGACTTAGTTCCCCACCAAAGATGGAACCCGTGCCCCCTACGTTGGAAGGCAGAGTCTCAGCCACTGGACCACTGAGGAAGACCCTCTGTTTATATATCTATCTATATATAAATTAATATATAGAGTGATGTGAGTATGCTATTCCCTATCTCCTAATTTTGTTATACTTTTAAAAAATATATAGACACATATTTAATATATTCAGATTTCTCTTTCTGCCCTTGGCTGGGCAGGGGTCTCCCTGCTTTGCTGAAGGGGCTCCACAGTGGCAGACGGCACCATGCTGGCAGGGGCCCCGTCTGGGCTGGCTCATTCTCTGGGCTGGCAGTGGCTGATGGTGCTGACGGCTGTGCCCGCCCCAGGATAGTCGTTTGTACAGCTACGGAAACTCCCTGCTGCCACATTTTCAAATGCAGGTTTTATCACCCTTCTTGTATGGGAAAGCAGATAGATTGCCCCTGTCTTCTCCAAAAGGCAGGCAGGAGAGACTAGCAGTTATGAGGGTTCTTTTCCGTGGTTCAGTCCCTCAGTTACGCCTGACTCTTTGCGACCCAGTGGACTGCAGCACGCCAGGCTCCCCTGTCCTTCACTATCTCCCAGAGTTTGCTCAAACTCATGTCCACTGAGTCGGTGATGCCATGCAATCATCTTATCCCCTGCCCCCCTTCTCCGTCTGCCCTCAGTCTTTCCCAGCAAGTCAGCTCTTTGTATCAGGGGGCCAAAGTACCGGTGCTTTAGAGGGTTTACCGTGTGCTAACCGTTCTGCGTGTCTGAGTTACTCCAGTCAAGCCTCAGCAGCACCCTAACAGGCGAGGAGCTCGAGAAGAAAGGCGTGACACGTGAGTCACCAGCCCAGAGCCAGCGTATAGTGGGTGCACAATTGATATGAGCCATATGGCCAAAAGAAACCCCCAAACAAAGCACTGTCCATTCTTTTCAAGCACATGTGGGACGGTGTCTAGGACTGGCTGCCTGCTAGGGCGTGAAACAAGCCCCAGCAAATTAAGAGGGTAGGCCACAATGCCCTGAAACAAATTAAAGACAGAAAAAGAAACGAGAAAACAATCTGAGAAAGTGGCATTGGCATGTACGCACGGCTGGGTGTGAGACAGACCGCTGGCGGGGAGCTGCTGTGCCACACAGGGGGCTCAGCCCGGTGCTCAGTGACGCACTTTCTTTTCTTGCTATTCTTT
>SJXQ01001280.1:532369-554113 GCA_006408695.1 Aepyceros melampus
CCACCAACTGCTGGCACTGCTTCCAGAGCAAAGGGAATCCACCGAAGTGAGCTAAGCTGAGATACAGTCCTGCTTTCCTCAGGGACCTGAGGAAAGGGTGGGAAAGGGGCGTTAAATAGTTCTATCTATGTGTGTGTGTGTGTGTGTGTGTGTGTGTGTGTGTCTCCAAAAATTGATCACAGAGAATGAATATATTCAGGGCTCTGGATGTCAGTGACCACATTTTCCTCCATAATCAGACCGTCCAGTGAAAAACATCGGTTCTATCTAGCTGCAGTTTTTTCCAATATTTTTCTCTATGCACATCTCCACATGGAGTTTTATGGAAAAATTGACATTTGTTGATTCAGTCGCTGAGCAACGTGTCCGGCTCTCTGGGACTCCCTGACAGCACCTTGCCAGGCTCCCCTGTCCTTCACTGTCTCCTGCTCAGTCAGATTTCATGTCCATCGAGTCAGGGATGGTGACTGCAGCCATGAAATGGAAAGGTGCTTGCCCCTGGGAAGGAAAGCTATGACCGACCTAGACAGCATATTCAAAAGCAGAGATATAACTTTACCAACAAAGGTCCGTCTAGTTAAGGCTGTGGTTTTTCCAGTGGTCATGTATGGATGTGAGAGTTGGACCATAAAAAAAGCTGAGTGCCAAAGAGTTGATGCTTTTGAACTGTGGTGTTGGAGAAGACTCTTGAGAGTCCCTTGGACTGCAAGGAGATCCAACCAGTCCATCCTAAAGGAGATCAGTCCTGAACATTCATTGGCAGGACTGATGCTGAAGCTGAAACTCCAATACTTTGGCCACCTGATGTGAAGAGCTGACTCATTTGAAAAGACCCTGATGTTGGGAAAGATTGAGGGCAGGAGAAGAAGGCGACGACAGAGGATGAGATGGTTGGATGGCATCACTGACTCAATGGACATGGGTTTGGGTGGACTCCGGGAGTTGGTGATTGACAGGGAGGCCTGGAGTGCTGCGGTCCATGGGGTCGCAAAGAGTCGGACACGACTGAGCGACTGAACTGAACTGAGTTGGTGATGCTGCCCGACCATCTCCTCCTCTGCCGCCCTCTTCTCCTCCTGCTCTCAGTCTTTCCCAGCATCAGGGTCTTTCCCAGTGATTCAGCTCTTCACATCAGGTTATCAGAGTATGGAGCTTCAGCTTCACCGTCAGTCCTTCCAGTGAATATTCAGGGTTGATTTCCTTTCATCCTAACATCTCTGTTAGTTAATGCCTCAGCATTTTCTCATGTCGTGAAATCTGCTTCAAAATATGACTTTAGGGTACTTCCCTGACAGGCCAACGGTTAAGACTTGGCACTTTCACTGACTGGGGCCCAGGTTCAATCCCTGGTCAAGAGCTAAGATCCCATGAGCAGCATGGCATGACCAAGAAGAAGAAAAAGAAAGAAAGGAAATTTAGAGAGGGAAGAAGAGCTTGGCTCTGTTTCTCCCCCTTCCCTTTGAGATTTCACCATCTTATTTTATTGTGGCAGGGACACTTAAGCTCAGCCCTCTTAACACTTTTTTTGAAACTTTTTGTTTTGTGTTGGGGTATAGCTGAGCAGTAACCATGCTGTGATAGTTTCCAGTGAGCAGCAAAGGGACTCGGCCACAGACACGCATCTGTCCGCTCACCCCTGGGCTTCCCTCCCCTCCAGGCTGCCGCATAACACTGAGCAGAGTTCCAGCGTGTAATTAATTGATCTTTCTTCAGCGCGGCCCTGCTGCTTTATCTCTCTTAAGAGCGTTCAACTGGTGTGCAGCTGCCCTGCGACGCTGAGCTGCTGGCTACTGTCCGCCTGCCTGAGCGTGTCTGTGGATGCGCAGCTCCTGCCTCTCGAGACGCCCGACCACCCCCTCCCACCCCCGGGCCATCACAGCCGTGCCTGCGCTGACCTCCCTGCGCTGTGCAACAGCTTCCCACCCGCTGTCTGCGGCACACACGGGGGTGTGTATGTGTGTTACACACGGGGGTGTGTGTCTCACTGTGTTACACATGGGTGTGTGTGTGTTATGGGTGTGTGTGTTACACACGGGTGTATGTGTGTTACACACGGGTGTGTGTGTCTCACTGTGTTACACACGGGTGTGTGTTACACACGGGGGTGTGTGTGTCTCGCTATGTGTGTTACGGGTGTGTGTGTTACGGGTGTGTGTGTGTTACAGGTGTGGTGTTACACACGGGGGTGTGTATGTGTCTCGCTGTGTGTTACACACGTGTGTGTGTTACACATGAGGTTATGTGTGTGTGTGTGTTACACACGGGTGTGTGTGTGTCTCACTGTGTGTTACAGGTGTGTGTATGTGTTACACACGGGGTGTGTCTGTGTTACACACAGGTGTGCATGTGTTACACGTGTGTGTCTCGCTGTGTGTGTTACACACGGGTATGTGTGTGTTACACATGAGGTTATGTGTGTGTGTGTGTGTTACACACTGGGGTATGTGTGTGTCTCACTGTGTGTGTTACAGGTGTGTGTGTGTGTGACCCTGATGCTGGGAAAGAATGAGGGCAGGAGGAGAAGGGGACGACACAGGATGAGACGGTTGGATGGCATCACTGACTCAGTGGACACACGTTTGAGCAAACTCCGGGAGACGGTGAAGGACGGGGGAGCCTGGCGTGCTGCAGTCCGTGGGGCCACAATGAGTGGGACGTGACTTAGCTACTGAGCAGCGACATATGATGTATCAGGACAGCGCCAGGAATGCGCCACAGTGGAACCCAGGGACCTCAGCAGACAAGGACTTGCCAGTCTGTTCCGGGACTGAAGCAAACGTCCCGCCCTTGGGCCGGGGGAGGGGATGTCCGTAGGGGGCTCTTGTGTACCTGGGCCAGGGCTGTGGGAAATCTCCATGCTTTCTACTCAACTTTTCTGTGAACCTGAGCTGCTATGAAAAATGAAGTCTACTAGAAAAACAACAACTGGGTGTGTTCACGTGTGGCACAGCTTTCTGACCCAGCTTTCCCCTCATGCGTATTCCCTAAAGGCTGCACGCGTGAGCATCTGCCCCAGGCCTGATCACAGTTACCCCTCTGCCCTGCCTCCTTTCAGACTCTCTCCCCTGTTACTCTAAAGTTCACAGTTTAGTGACACACACTAAGTAACACTCACAGTGTGTCCCTAGGCCAGCCAAGGACTTGTTGGAAGTGCAGCTCTCTGGCCTTACCCCAGACCTATTGGTTCAGAGATATGGGGGTGGGAGCCGCCACTCTGAACACAAACTGGGGCCCTTCTAGGGGTTCTCGTGACCCTCGGGTTTGAGAGTCACATAGCCTCTCTTTACTGGGCTCCTCGTGTGAACCGTACGACTCTGACAGTGGTGTTACAACCTCTGTTTCTCAGCTATCCCAAGGACGCTGTTTGCCTGAAACCAGTCTCGGCGCAGAGGAGAGAAGCCCATTCATTGACCTCATCCAGCGGTTAGAAGATCAGAGGCTCGTGCTGATGTGTTGCAGAAACCAACACAATATTGTAAAGCAATTATCCTTCCATTAAATAAATAAATTAAAAAGAAAATCAGAGATGTGAAGAAAGTAAAGGATAGCTTCATACAAAAAGAGATCAGGGACTTTTCCCTGGCGGTCCAATGGCTAAGATTCCCCACTTCCTCTGCAGGAGGCCTGGGTTCAAACCCTGCTCAGGAAACCAGGTCCCGAGTGTCACTGCTAAGAGTTCACATGCCCCAGCTAAGACCCCAGACAGCCAAATAAGTAAATAAATGATAACTTTGAAAAACTTTATTTTGAAAAAAGGAAGGGGGGGATATATGTTTACTTACGGTTGATTCATGTTGAGGTTTGACAGAAAACAGCAAAATTCTGTGAAGCAATTATCCTTCAATAAAAAAATAAATTATTAAAAAAAAAAAAAAAAGGAAAAAGAGACCAGATTTGTGGTTACCTGAGGTGGGGAGTGGAGAGGGACGATTGGATGAAGGGGGCCAAAAAGTGCAGACAGACTTCCGTTCCGATTGTAAGGTCGATGAGTGCTCGGGGTGTAACGTACAGCGTGATCAGCATTGCTGACGCTGCTGCGTGTTCCGTGTGAATTTTAAGAGTGAATCCTGGGAACTCCCTGACTGTCTGGTGGCTGTGATCCTGTGCCTTCACTGCCAAGGACGTGGGTTCACTCCCTGGTCAGGGAACTAAAATCCCACAGGCCAGGCGGCATGGCCAAGCAGATAAATAGATAGAATTCGCTTCAAAAAAGAACGTAAATCCTAAATGTTCTCATCACAAGAAAAAAACGTGTGTTTTTTTCCCCTTTTTTCTATCCAGCAGCTAATGAGACGATGGAAATTCTGTGATAATCACTTCATGATGTTTGTGAGTCAAACCGTGACCCTGTATGCCTTGAACCTACATGGCTGGATGGTCAGAGATATCTCAGTGAAACCGGAAGAAATAAAATAAAGAGTCCTCCGTGGCGTAAGTGGAGACATGGCCTAGAGAGAAGGCTCCTTTCGTTGTCCACAAAGACGTGGGTTTTCACATCTGTAGAGGTGGAATTCTGTCCAGCCACACGTATGCTGTGGAACGCAGTGGAATTCAAGAGTGAGGTCTAGGCTGGGGTGGAGACATGTGGGCTGAGCAGATGTGGTGTGGGGAGAGGAGAGAGAGGGGAAATAAAATAAACATTTAAAATGTTTTAAATGAAAAAAAAAAAAAACTTAGTAATCACCTCCTTCAACACGTGAATTTTGGAGGCTGCAACTCCATCCATAACGGAAGGTCTGGGGTGGGGGCCTGAGATCCTGCGTTTCTACAAAGCCCCCGAGGGGACGCCCGTGCTGGGTCTGTGGACCACAGCAAGCAGTGAGGCCCACAGAGGTGAGCTAGGCGGGCTTGCTCAGTTGTGTCCGACTCTTGGCAACCCCGTGGACAGTAGCCCGCCAGGCTCCTCTGTCCATGGGATTTCCCAAGCAAGAGCACTGGAATGCATTGCTATTTCCTCCTCCAGGGAGAAGTTACTTTCTCTCCAAATCTTTTGTGACCCCATGGGCTGTAGCTCAACAGATTCCTCTGTCCATGGAGTTCTTCAGGCAAGAATACTAGAGTGGGTTGCCGTTCCCTTCTCCAGGGGGATCTTCCTGACCCAAGGATCGAACTCAGGTCTCTTGTATTGCAGGCAGAGTCTTTACCGTTGAGTCACGGGGTTAAGGCCGGTCACTCTGGAAACATCAGCTGTGGCCCATTTGAAGCATCCCACGGGAGCAGGTTAGAAATGCAGGTTATGGGCCCCACCCAGATTTAACGGCGTGGAAACTCCAGGGCATTCACGCACGGTTCAGCCACATGTCTCATCCCCACCATTCACTTCCCGCCTTAACCTCAGCGACGTCAGATTCCCCAGATCACCATAGTCTCTGTGTGGATGGCGCCTGCAGCCATCGAGAAGCTGGAAACGGGGATGCGGAGACCTGGTTTCCTGTGACGTCGATTCTGAGCGTGGGACGGTGGCACGCACTCCAGTTGGGATGCAGTGGGCTGCAGCCCATCCCAGAAGGCCTCAGCTCTCCCCGCTGGGGTGTTTCACGGTCTGCCTGCAGCAGGTGAGAGGCTTAGGCTCAGGCTGTTGCTGTGGGAACAGCTCCAAGGTCGGGGTGGGGGCCTGAGGAAGAAGCTTCCGAGACTGGAGTTTTCCAAGCCCCGCAAAAATGAATACCTGCAGGTTCAAAGCAACATCTAGGCACACTGTGGGCATCATCTACACATTTTTGAAGAATAAGCCGCCCAGCCCATCCCCCACCACAGGCCTGTCCTTTCTGTCTACGTGTCACAGAGAATTCTCCTTCCGGGGAAGACAAGCACTGGAGTCTCGAGAGCGGCTTGTTTACTTCTCCCTGATATTAGGGTTATCCGTGGGTGACAGGGAAACGGGAAAGGGAAGGAAGGGTGGCACGCTCAGAGGATGGTGCCTGCACAGGCCCTTCAGGCGTGTCTGGCTCTCTGCGACCCCAGGGACTGTAGCCCCCCAGGCTGCTCTGTCCGTGGGATTCTCCTGGCAGGAACACTGGAGTGGATTGCCATTTCCTCCTCCAGGGGATCTTCCCAGCCCAGGGATCGAACCCCGTCTCTTGCGTCTGCTGCATTGGCAAGCGCGGGTTCTTTATCACTGCGGCCCCTGGAAAGCCCCAGAGGACGGTAGAGCAGTGAAGAAAATTAAACCAAGCCGAGACATAACAGTGACTGCCTGCGGGCGTCACACCCGTGGGGTCCTGGGGGGACAAGCCGTGGTACAACAGTGACTGCCTGGGGCATCACGCCCGTGGGGTCCTGGGGGGACAAGCTGTGGCACAGCAGTGACTGCTTGCGGGCATCACGCCCGTGGGGTCCTGGGGGGACAAGCCGTGGCACAGCAGTGACCGCCTGCGGGCATCACGCCCGTGGGGTCCTGGGGGGACAAGCCGTGGTACAGCAGTGACTGCCTGCGGGCATCACGCCCGTGGGGTCCTGGGGGGACAAGCCAGGACATAGCAGTGACCGCCTGCGGGCATCACGCCCGTGGGGTCCTGGGGGGACAAGCCATGGTACAACAGTGACTGCCTGCGGGCATCACACCCGTGGGGTCCTGGGGGGACAAGCCGTGGCACAGCAGTGACCGCCTGCGGGCATCACGCCCGTGGGGTCCTGGGGGGGACGTCTGTGACCTCTCCTCAGCCCACAGCTTGCTGCCTTTGGTTGGCATCCTACTCTTGAGGCTTGTCCCTGTCGTCTAGGGTGGCGTTGGCTGTATGTGGTAATTGCCGTGTGACGATGTCATCATTCGTTTACCGCTTCTCCTCATGGTGGGCACTTGGGCTGCTCCCCATCCTGATTTTAACATTTTTGGCCCTTGGTATCACGCTCCCTCCAAATATGTCATACCCTGCCCAGGGCAGGTATTTACTGAATGAGCAGAGGTTGCAGGCAGCAGTCTGTGGCTGCAGTATCCACGTGCCAGAGAATTTCTCCAGCTCAGACAGGCACAGAGGGAAACACTGTGTTTGGATGGTGCCAGATTTTGCTCTGAGGCTGTTTTCTCTTGGCAGCTCCATATGCAAGGACCTGCCTTGTGTTCAGCCTTCAAAACATCCCCAGCGTCTGATGCAAAGTGTCACACGGCCTTGGCTTGCGTATCTCCGATAAGGGTGAGTACACGAATGGATGGATTTTTTTTTTTTCCCTCAAAATTGGCATTGAGGTGTCTACTCCCGTGTTTATCCTGCCTTTTCATTGAACACATTATGACATCTGATGTTCCTCAAGAGACAAGATCTTTTAGGCGGAAAGAGTTCTTTCACGCAGTGATCACGTTGCATGGGTTGTATACACTTGTCGCCAACTTCTTGCCATCCTGAAGAGCCGATAACCGCTCTGTAGATTTCTGAATATTGTGAATGTTCATAGACTTTATAGATTCCCAGAAACGGACTTGCTGGATCAAAGCACACGCTTATGTATTTATGAATGCGTTTCTAATTGAAGGGTAATGGCTTTGCAATATTGTGTGGTCTCTGCCATGCGTCACCATGAGTCAGCCATAGGTTGACATATGTCCCCTCCCTCTGAACCCCCCTGCCGCCTCCCGCCCCATCCCACCCCTCTGGGTCGCCCCAGAGCACAGGGTTTGCGCTCCCTGTGTCACATGGCAGATTCCCACTGGCTGTCTAATTTTACACAGGGTAATGTCGGTGTTCAGTACTGCTCTCAATGCATCCCACCAGCTCCTTCCCCACCTGCCGCGTCCACAGGCTGCTCTCTACGTCTGTATCTCCATTGCCGCCCTGCAGATGGGTTCATCGGTCCCATCTTTCTCCACATATAGCACGAATATGTGAGATTCGTCTTTCTCTCTCTTTCTGACTTACTTCAGTCTGTGTAACAGGCTCTAGGCTCATCCACCTCGTCAGAGCTGAGTCAGAAGCATTCATCTTTATGGCTGAGTAATATCCCGTTGTGTATATGTACCTCAACTTCTTGCCCACTCATCTGTCCTTGGACATCTAGGTTGCTTCTGTGTCCTAGCTGCTGTAAATACAAGGCACACACACGTTTTAGGCTGTGGTGCCTATGTCCAAACACGGGCTTGACCACCAGCTTTTGAGAATGTCCATTTCCTTGGAACCTTTCTGACTTTTTCCTCCACTTTCCTTCCCCGAGCCCTTCTGCGCCGGGCATCTGTTTTGACATCAGAGCTATGACGCCAGGTCTGTTTTGACATCAGAGCTATGACGCCAGGTCTGTGCTGTATTTATCGCACATGTGAACATCCTCCTGTAAACAGTCGACTCGCATCCTTCGCCCACTTTTCCGCTTTCTCTGCCGTGACCCTCCACGTACTGGTGAAATCAAGCCGTCTGCGGTTGCCTCTGTTGCTACATGTTTGCCCTGGGTTGGCCAGTTCGGTCTTAGGTCCCATGGAAGCTCCCCTCGTGCACACGTTTTTCAATTCCTGTGGGTCAGGCTTACAGGTTTGTTACTAATTTTGTGCTCATTGACTTTTTGCCATGTTTAGTAAACCCTCCTTCATCCTGTGGCTTCAAAAATATTCTCTTCCGTTTTCTTGCCATGACCTTGAATCGAAAGCCAGGAGTCCTGTCCTCCGCTCCACACGCTGCTTTCCCTGCTCAGACGGTGCTCTAGTGCCAGACTGCTCAGGAGACCAGCCACTGGGCGCTTGTGGCTGCTGAGCATTTCAGACATGGCTGGGCTGGATTAAGATGTGCCCCTTGGTGGGTTCCACTTGGTATGAATGTGCGTGTTCAGTCGTGTCTGAGTCTGTACCATCCCATAGACTGTAGCACGCCAGGCTCCTCTGTCCATGGAATTCTCCAGACAAGAATCCTGGAGTGGATTGCCATTGCTTTCTCCACTTGGTGTGAATGAAAGGATGTAAAATATCTATCAATAATTTCTACATCAATAACGTGTTGAAACAGTAGAATTTCTATATATTGGGCTACATGCAATGTATTAGTAAAATCAGTCCCACCTCATTTTTTTTTTTAATTTTAGGTGAATTAGGTTTTATTTATGTGGATTGAAAAACAGGTCTGACTTTAGTTTAGTGTCCCTTTTCCGTCACTAACTCGTCTCTGACTCTGCGAGCCCATGGACTGCAGTGCACCAGGCCTCCCTGTCCTTCACCATCTCCCAGAGTTTACTTAGACTCATGTCCACTGAGTCGATGATGCCATCCAGCCATCTCATCTGCTGTCGTCCCCTTCTCTTGCCCTCAAATCTCTCCCAGCATCGGGCTTTTCCAGTGACTCGTCTCTTCAGCTCAGGTGGCCAAAGTATTGGAGCTTCAGCTTCTGCATCAGTCCTTCCAATACCCAAATAATAAAGTCTAGCTTGTGAGAAAAGTCCTCAGCATGCTATGCTCCACAGAGAGAGGATCTGGTTAAAGCTGTCAAATGTGAATTAGAAAGGCAGATTTAGACAATGTTTTATATCAACTGAGACCTCCTTTATATTTCTGAAGGCTGTGCCAGAAGTTGAGCTAAGTCCTTAATCCTTTTTAAAAGTTAGCCTGGAGAATCCCAGGAACGGGGGAGCCTGGTGGGCTGCTGTCTGTGGGGTCACCCAGAGTCGGACACGACTGAAGTGACTTAGCAGCAGCAGCAGCAGCAGCAGCAGTTGCTTTCCAATGTTGTGTTAGTCTCTGCTGCGCAGCAAAGTGAAGCCAGCCCCCTGTGCACAGGTGTCCCCTCTCTTTCGGACCTGCTCCCCATTTGGGTCGCCACGGAGCTCCGAGTGGAGGTCCCTGGGCTCAGCAGTCGGTTCCCATCAGCCATCTGAGTGGAGGTCCCTGGGCTCAGCAGTCAGTTCCCATCAGCCATCTGAGTGGAGGTCCCTGGGCTCAGCAGTCGGTTCCCATCAGCCATCTGAGTGGAGGTCCCTGGGCTCAGCAGTCAGTTCCCATCAGCCATCTGAGTGGAGGTCCCTGGGCTCAGCAGTCAGTTCCCATCAGCCATCTGAGTGGAGGTCCCTGGGCTCAGCAGTCAGTTCCCATCAGCCATCTGAGTGGAGGTCCCTGGGCTCAGCAGTCAGTTCCCATCAGCCATCTGAGTGGAGGTCCCTGGGCTCAGCAGTCAGTTCCCATCAGCCATCTGAGTGGAGGTCCCTGGGCTCAGCAGTCAGTTCCCATCAGCCATCTGAGTGGAGGTCCCTGGGCTCAGCAGTCAGTTCCCATCAGCCATCTGAGTGGAGGTCCCTGGGCTCAGCAGTCAGTTCCCATCAGCCATCTGAGTGGAGGTCCCTGGGCTCAGCAGTCAGTTCCCATCAGCCATCTGAGTGGAGGTCCCTGGGCTCAGCAGTCAGTTCCCATCAGCCATCTGAGTGGAGGTCCCTGGGCTCAGAGTCAGTTCCCATCAGCCATCTGAGTGGAGGTCCCTGGGCTCAGCAGTCAGTTCCCATCAGCCATCTGAGTGGAGGTCCCTGGGCTCAGCAGTCAGTTCCCATCAGCCATCTGAGTGGAGGTCCCTGGGCTCAGCAGTCAGTTCCCATCAGCCATCTGAGTGGAGGTCCCTGGGCTCAGCAGTCAGTTCCCATCAGCCATCTGTTTCACACGCAGAGTCAGCAGTGGGCGCGTGTCAGTCCCGTCTCAGCTCGTCCCACGCCCACTTGCCCACCTTGCTGTCTGTGCGCTTGCTCTCTGCGTCTGGGACTCTCACTTCTGCTCTGCAGAGGAGCTCATCTGTACTACTGTTCTTGACTCTGCGATGTTTGTTCTCCTCGGTCTGCCCTGCTCCACCCTGTGTGATAGCTGCTTCCGATGGCAGAGTCGCGTTCCCTTTTATGGCTGAGTGACCCCAGCTCTTTTAAGACAGATAATAGAAAGTAAAGGCGGTGTGCCGCCTCGGCTGGTAGAATTCTCAGGTTCCAGGTGGCGCCCGTCGTGACCTGGCAGCGTCGCTCCAGGGCCCTCACGACTGCGTCAGCCCCGTATGCGAGACAGAAAGCAGACGCAGAGGCGCACAGCCGAGTCTGGACTCTGGGAGAAGGCGAGGCTGGGCTGTTCTGAGAGGATGGCGCTGGAACACGCATAGTACCGAATGTGAAACAGATGAGCAGCGCAAGTCCGACACGTGAAGCCGGCCCTCAGAGCGGGTGCTCCGGGACACCTCGCAGTGACAGGGTGGGGAGGCAGTGGGGCGGGTTGAGGATAGGGGGCAGATGCGCGCCCACAGCTGATGCATGTCAACACGCGGCAGAATCTGCCACAGGACTGTAAAGTAATTAGCCTCCAATTAAAATAAATAAAATAAAATTTTTTAAAAGACAGCATCTGTAGCCACAGGAAGGATCTGGGCCCAGCTGAAACAAATCGAAGAGGTTCAGATGGCAGAAGCCGTTCTGGCTGGAGACTCTCAGTCCACCAAAGTCGTCTGAATGTCAACATCAGGCCCCGTTGCCAGATAAAACCCCAGTTCAACGACCCACCGCGGAATTTTTCCCCTGATTAATGAGCTGGATGCCGGACTGGAATCTGAGCAATATATACATTGCCATCCAACCCGGGGAGGGGCCGACTTTCTCAGAAAGAGCACAACCCAGTCAGTGTTCTGGAAACCTCTTTCCAGACCATAAAAAGACGAAATGCCAACCATCTGTTTTGTGGAGTGCATCCCTAATTTTTACCCTTCACTGATTTCTTACCCCCCCCCACCCTCTTCATCTTCTGGGGGTCCTGCCCTCTCGGGTCCCACTTCCCATCTCGAGGTTCTCTTGGGGGTCCCAGTGTGCAGATAATAGTTGCATGTGGATATCTCAACCTGTGGTGCCTAATGCCAGCCTACGCCCAGCTGAAGGGAATGCTGTCGTGCGTTCAGAGCAAAGCTGGACACGTAGGAATTCACCTGTGTTTGTTTCCATAACAGCTTTACTGAGATGTCCTTCACAGACTCTATAGTTCATCCAGAATATTCACAGAGTCATATAGTCACCACCACAGTGAATGTTATTGTGTTTAATTACTTTTAGTTTGTTTACCTGGCTGTGGAGGGGCTTAGTTACGGCACGTGGGAACTTTAGTTGCTGCCTTGGGATCTAGTCACCCAACCAGGGATGAAACCCGGGCCTCCTGTGCTGTGAGCTCGGAATCTTAGCCACTTGGCCACCAGGGAAGTCCCATCACAGTGAGCTTTAGGACGTTCTCTCCAGAAAGAAACCTTGGGCTCCTTGGTGGTCCCTGTCCCTTTCCGCTGCCCTGGGCTCTGACCTAGCTTCTCTCTCTGTAGACGGCCTGTCCTGAATCACATACAGCCTTTGGTGGTCAGCTTCTTTTACTTATCGTAATTTTTCAAGTTCATCTGTGTTGTAACATGTTACTACATGTAACATGGGATTTTCCAGGCAAGAATACTGCAGTGGGTTGCCATTTCTTTCCCCAGGGGATCTTTCAACCCAGGGATCAAACCTGCGTCTCCCACACTGCAGGTGGATTCTTCTCCACTGAGCCCCAGGGAAGCCCCCATTCTGATATGTCTCAGCACTGAGTTTCTCCTTACGGATAAATATGTTTCACTGTGTGGATAGACCATGCTTTATCTATCTGCTCATAAGTTGATGGGCATTTCAGGACAATGCTGCTATGAACATTTAAGTACAAGTTTTTGTAAAAAGTTAGGTTTCATTTCTCTAGGAGTGGAAAACCTGGATCAAGCAGTTATCCCATCCATAACCTTTCAAGGGGCTGTCTCTGTCATCCAAAACGCCTGCACTGTTTTACATGCCCACCAGCATTTTACCAGGATGCCAGTTTCTCTACATCCTTACCAGCATCTGTTTAAAGCCGTCTTTTTTTTGCCACAAAGCACAGCTTGCAGGACCTTAGTTCACCCAGGGATGGAGATTGTGCCCCTGCCATGGGAGCATGGATTCCTAACCCCTGGACCACCAAGGAGCTCCCTCAGTCAGTGCAGTCGCTCAGTCGTGTCCGACTCTCTGCGACCTCATGAACCACAGCACGCCAGGCCTCCCTGTCCATCACCAACTCCCGGAGTCCACCCAAACCCATGTCCATGGAGTCGGTGATGCCATCCAACCATCTCATCCTCTGTCACCCCCTCCTCCTCCTCCAATCTTTCCCAGCATCAGGGTCTTTTCAAGTGAGTCAGCTCTTTGCATCAGGTGGCTAAAGTCTTGGAGCTTCAGCTTCAGCATCAGTCCTTCCAAGAACACCTAGGACTGATCTCCTTTAGGATGGACTGGTTGGATCTCCTTAGACTGGTTGCAGTCTAAGGGACTCTCAAGAGTCTTCTCCAGCACCACAGTTCAAACACATCAATTCTTCTGCGCTCAGCTTTCTTTATGGTCCAACTCTCACATCCATACATGACTACTGGAAAAACCATGGCTTAGGGAGTTCCTTCGGAGAAGGCAGTGGCACCCCACTCCAATACTCTTGCCTGGAAATCCCATGGCAGAGGAGCCTGGCAGGCTACAGTGCATGGGGTCGCTAAGAGTCGGATATGACTGAGCATATTCACTGTCATGCAACCCACTCCAGTGTTCTTGCCTGGAGAATCCCAGGGACAGGGGAGCCTGGTGGGCTGCCGTCTTTGGGGTCACACAGAATTGGACATGACTGAAGTGACTTAGCAGCAGCAGTAGCAGCAGCAGGGAGTTCCTTAAATCTGTCTTTTTGATTATAGCCACCCCAGGAGGTATGAAGCAGGTATCTCACTGTGATTTTGATTTGAATTTCCTTGATGGCTAATGATAGCAAACATCTTTTCATGAGCTAATTGGCCGTTTGTCCATCTTCTTGGCCAAACATCCGTTGAGAACCTTTGTTCACTGACCCCATTAGAGCCATCCCGTCCTGGAGCAGCTGGTCTCCCCGTGACAGGTTAAAATTTGAATTTTTGTGTACAGTGTAATCAGGGAAAACAGAAAGGTTACAAGAGCCATTTAGACAGTAACCAGAAAGATCGTTGAGAGACAGCCTTGACTGGACCTACTGATGGATAAGCTTTGTTGAACAGGATGAGATCAATTTTGAACTTTGTGGAGGTTCAAGTGCCCAAACCCACCCAGCTCAGAAAGGCCCCTGGTCAAAGTTACAAGGTTGAAAGATCATCTGGCTTCAGGGAAGGAGGGGCAGGAGGAAAAGAAGGGGACAGAGAGATACCAGGAGAGCGGGCTGGAAATAAAGGATAGAGTTAATTCTTCTCGTGGACCTTTATGAATTTATTTATAAACGGTATTCACATAAAGATGTTACATGCAAAGTAAACCTTAGGAGACTTCCAGTGTGTGTGTGCGCGCGCGCTCCGCCATGTCCAGCTCTTTTCGAGCTGGGCTGTAGCCCACCTGGCTCCTCTGTCCATTGGGTTCTCCAGGCAGTAATGCAGGGGTGGGTTGCCGTTTCCGCATCCAGGGGCTCTTCCCGACCCAGAGATCGAACCCGCACCTCTTGCACCTCCTGCATGGGCTGACGACGTTGAGACCCCGGGTCTAAAACACCACACTGTGGAGGGAGGCCAGGGTGGTGGCAGAGCTCTACTAGAGGATGGGAGGGCTGGGGAGTTATTTAGGGCGTATGGGATGGCTGAAGGCATTACTGCATTGCAGCAGGGGTGTGTGACTGGATCTGAGGTGCCAGTGCACCGGGTCTCTCGTTTCTTACGATGCCCATTGTGAACGTCCCTGGGTGGAAATGTCAGGCCTCTTCTGATTTGGAGTTTATCTGCCACTCCAAAGGGGTTTCTGGGCTGTGGGGTCACTGGGCTGGGAACTGTGGAGAAACAAGCTGATAAGTGTAACCAAGGGAGAGGAGGAGATGGTAGCAGGGAGGAGGAACCAACCCACGAGCCACACCGGGTCCTGAAAACTCCACCTGAAGACACACTTCTGGGTCTGTAGCCTCCTTGAGAGTCTGGGAATTGCCCAAGGCCCTCTCAGTGACTCCCTTTGCTGTGGAAGCTGGGCACAGCTCTTCCTGTTGAGAAAGGAATTCTTACTCAGACAAGAAGCAGCGGCTCCCACGCTCCCACGGCCTACTCCTCCCTAAAGAACTCGCCAAGAACGTATTTTAAGGTAGGAGAAAACCATGCCATGAGCACTGAAGGCTTGGGTCCCCTCCCTATCTGTTTTATGAGCTCAGGTCTGCTGAGATCAGCATATTCACGCACCAGCCATTCATGGAAACCAGGCTGCAGAGACGACACTTGTGAGCACTCCGGAGGCAGCTGTGTGTGGGTTCAAGGGTCCAGCCTTGCATACAGCAGGCGGTTAATCAGTGTTTGCAGAGGGAATTTCTACCTCCCCCACCCCCATGACACCCCCAGCATTCTGTTCCCTAAGAACCATCTTCTCATCATGAAACAAACATTTGTGAGGCTGAAATTTTAAAAAGCCCTTCAGGTCTTTGAGGTATAAATGGTATCTGCTGCAGTCGGTCCTTTTTTATGCGCAGTTTGCTGTCTTTGTCACGGTGCTCAGTCCCGCGACAGCCACTGCAAGAAGATGTTGTGTCCCGTCGCTGAGTGGTGTCCAGCTCTTTGCCACCCCATGGCCTGCCACACACCAGGCTTCCCTGTCCATCACCAACTCCCGGAGTTTGCTCAAACTCGTGTCCGTTGAATGGGTGATGCCGTCCACCTGTCTCATCCTCTGTCACCCCCTTCTCCTCCTGCCTTCAATCTCTCCCAGCATCAGGGTCTTTCCCAATGAGTCAGTCCTTTGCATCAGGTGGCCAAAGTATTGGAGCTTCAGTTTCAGGATCAATCCTTTCAATGAATATTCAGGACTGATCTCCTTTAGGAGGGGCTGGTTTCATCTCCTTACTGTCCAAGGGACTCTCTAGAGTCTTCTCCAGCATTTAAGGGACTTCCTTGGTGGTCCACTGGCTAAGACTCTGCACTTCCACCTCAGGGGGCACAACTGTGGTCTCTGGTTAGGGAAGCTTCCCAGGGGCCACTGGTGGTAAAGAACTCACCTGCCAGTGCAGGAGCTTAAGAGACTCAGGTTCCATCCCTGGAGGAGGGCATGGCAACCCACTGCAGTATTCTTGCCTGGAGAAGCCCACGGGCAGAGGAGCCTGGCAGACTGCAGTCCACAGGGTAGCAGAGAGTTGGATGTGACCCAGTGACTGAGCAGCAGCAGTTTTTAATTGGAGGGAAATTGCTTTAGAATAGTGTGCTGGTCTCTGCCATACTTCAGCATGGGTCAGCCACAGGCATACAGGAGTCCCCTCCCTCCTGAACTTCCCTCCGACCTCCCACCCTGCCCCACCCCTCTAGGTTGCCACAGAGCACCGAGTGAGCCCCCTGCCTCGTACAGCCAAGTCCCACTGGCTGTCTGTTTCACTTGTGAGAATGGACATGTTTCACAGGAGGGGGATTGGGTCTTTTCTCTTGCTCATTACAGTGCTACGTTCTCATCTGATAGGCCATTCTTTTTAAAAAAGAATTATCTGTTATTATCTTGGCATGCTGAGTGGCATGGAGGATCTGAGTTCCCCAGGCAGGGCCCAAACCCAGGCCCTCTTTGGGGGCAGCACAGAGTGCTGGCCACCAGGGCAGTCCCTGACACGCCACCCTTGTGTGTTATGGTTTGTTTCCAATTATCTCACCAGCATGGTGTGACCGTCCCCTCTGTCCACATCTTTGTGTACTTGGGTTGCAGTAACGAGGGATCAATCCTTCCAATCGGATTAGCGGGAAGACCAAAGCAGACGTGTCATGACCTTGGTGCGTACAGTATTGACGAAGTGTCCGTCAGAAAGGTCGCTGTCTGCCTGATGCACGGAGGAGGGGTGGGTCGGTGGGGAGACAGGGACGAGGCTGCACCATTCGCCAGGGGAGCAGGGGAGGAGAGGAGGGGCTGTGGCCGCCCCCAGGGGTCTGGCCTTGGCTGCCCGGACCAGCCCGGGGCCGCTATCAGGAGAGCAGAGGGGGCCGGCACTGGAAGTGCGAATCGTGGCCGGGGGGAGCTTTTGGAACATCCGGGGGCCAGAAGCTCACGGAGCAGCCCAGGGACGGCTCCTGATGAGCGTGGTTTATGAGGCTGACTCCTGGCCGCAGCGCTGAACATACACACATATGTATGTATGTTGCTGACCAGTCACTCAGTCGTCTCCCACTCTTTGTGACACCATGGGCTGCAGCACACCAGGCCTCCCTGTCCTTCAGCATCTCCCAGAGCTTGCTCAAACTCACATCCATTGAGTCGGTGATGCCATCCAGCCATCTCATCCTCTGTCGCCCCTTCCTCCTCCTGCCCTCAGTCTTTCCCAGCATCAGGGTCTTTCCAAAAGAGTCAGTTCTTCGCATCAGGTGGCCAAAGTATTGGAGCTTCAGCTTCAACATCAGTCCTTCCAGTGAACATTCAGGACTGATATCCTTTAGGATGAATCTCCTTGCAGTCCAAGGGACACTCAAGAGTCTTCTCCAACACCACAATTCAAAAGCATCAGTTCTTCGGTGCTCAGCCTTCTTCACAGTGCAACTCTCACATCCATGCATGACCACAGGAAAAACCATAGCTTTGGCTAGATGGACTTTTGCAGCAAAGTGATGGTGTCTCTGCTTTTGAATACACTGTCTAGGTTTCTCATAACTTTCCTTCCAGTGAGCAAACATCTTTAATTTCATGGCTGCAGTCACAGTCCACAGTAATTTTGGAGCCCAAGAAAGTAAAATCTGCCACTGCTCCTACTTACACATATATACACATCTGTATCTCCATTTCTGCTTCTGTGTTCGGGGTGTTTGGTTGTTCTGTTCTGTTTTGGCTGTGTCATGAGGCGTGGGGACTGGGGACCGGGGCCTCTGCGTTGGAAGCACAAGGTCTTAAGCAGTGGGCTACCAGGGAATTCCTATATGTCTATCTCCGTACAAACATAGATATCTTGGCAATTTAGTAGCTCAGTCGTGTCCCACTCTTTGCGACCCCAAGGACTGTAGCCCACCAGGCTCCTCTGTGCCTGGAATTCTCCAGACAAGAATACTGGACTGGGTTGCCATTTCCTTCTCCAGGGGATCTTTCCTAGAAACCTGGGTTTCCTTCACTGCAGGTAGATTCTTTACCAACTGAGCCAGCGGGGAACCCAGACATATATATCTTATACACATATATTTCTATATAAATGTATACCTTATACATAAAAAAATACATAAACATACATGTGACATATTTTTTTTCTCCTCTTTATAAAGAAGGAGAGAATTTCGTTCCCAGAAGAAGCACATTTTAGGTGATACTTCTAAAGCATGCTTATATTTTTCTTTTATGATTACCTCCCTTGTAACCATGCCAAGGTTTTAACCATGGAGAGAAGGACAGACCCCTGCCCTGAAGAGTAACACATGTGCGGTGGGTTCAGTGACCGCTCCCCTTGTGATGTCCATCGACCTGTCTGTTTATCTCTCCTTTGTGGGTGGAGAGACTGACCCATTTGCAAGCAGATTTCAGACCTCCGGGCCCTTTACCCCCGGATGGGTCACCGTCGCCCCCCGTTAGCAGGAACGGTCTCTTGTATAAACACAACGCCATTAGCTGCACTGAGCAAAATTAACAGCAGCCCTGGTGCAAACAGCGGTTACACATCAACCCGCGCTTCTGAAGATAACAGGCTGGAGCCCCTTGTTTACCGAGCTGCTCTGACTTTGTAGGGCAGGCTGATGACTCTGCAGTGCACGTCTGGGTGTTTGAGTATCTTATCCTGAAGGGCTGTTGCAGATCCGGCACACAGTTAATGTTCAATGAGCACTCCACCTGGGTTGTGCAAGGCGTCCCGAGCACGCTCAGGCAACGTGACGCCTGTGCATCTGCTGGGCTCTGCCCTGGCACAACGAGCATGCCAGCCACCTCCCGCAGGCCTCCAGGCTCAGGCGGGCTGGTGGGCACGGCCGCACATGCCTCCACGTTCAGGCGGGCTGGTGGGTACGGCCGCGCCAGGCACTTTAGGGGTTTCTCTCGGTGAATCTCACTGAAACAGTTGCTTTCAAGGCTGTGCTTCCTGCCGTTCCGCACCCGAGAGTCAGCCATGTGTATGCCTGTACGTTCACAGGCATGCCCTAGCTTTGCATTTCCCTGCCATTCAGGTTACCTCAGAGCACTTCCTGCGCTCTGCAGCCTGTTCTCGTTAGTCCCTGGGGTCTCACAGCACCAGCAGTGTGTTCATGCCCTGGGCTCTCACAGCACCAGCAGTGTGTTCATGCCCTGGGCTCTCACAGCACCAGCAGTGTGTTCATGCCCTGGGCTCTCACAGCACCAGCAGTGTGTTCATGCCCTGGGCTCTCACAGCACCAGCAGTGTGTTCATGCCCTGGGCTCTCACAGCACCAGCAGTGTGTTCATGCCCTGGGCTCTCACAGCACCAGCAGTGTGTTCATGCCCTGGGCTCTCACAGCACCAGCAGTGTGTTCATGCCCTGGGCTCTCACAGCACCAGCAGTGTGTTCATGCCCTGGGCTCTCACAGCACCAGCAGTGTGTTCATGCCCTGGGCTCTCACAGCACCAGCAGTGTGTTCATGCCCTGGGCTCTCACAGCACCAGCAGTGTGTTCATGCCCTGGGCTCTCACAGCACCAGCAGTGTGTTCATGCCCGGGCTCTCACAGCACCAGCAGTGTGTTCATGCCCTGGGCTCTCACAGCACCAGCAGTGTGTTCATGCCCTGGGCTCTCACAGCACCAGCAGTGTGTTCATGCCCTGGGCTCTCACAGCACCAGCAGTGTGTTCATGCCCTGGGCTCTCACAGCACCAGCAGTGTGTTCATGCCCTGGGCTCTCACAGCACCAGCAGTGTGTTCATGCCCTGGGCTCTCACAGCACCAGCAGTGTGTTCATGCCCTGGGCTCTCACAGCACCAGCAGTGTGTTCATGCCCTGGGCTCTCACAGCACCAGCAGTGTGTTCATGCCCTGGGCTCTCACAGCACCAGCAGTGTGTTCATGCCCTGGGCTCTCACAGCACCAGCAGTGTGTTCATGCCCTGGGCTCTCACAGCACCAGCAGTGTGTTCATGCCCTGGGCTCTCACAGCACCAGCAGTGTGTTCATGCCCTGGGCTCTCACAGCACCAGCAGTGTGTTCATGCCCTGGGCTCTCACAGCACCAGCAGTGTGTTCATGCCCTGGGCTCTCACAGCACCAGCAGTGTGTTCATGCCCTGGGCTCTCACAGCACCAGCAGTGTGTTCATGCCCTGGGCTCTCACAGCACCAGCAGTGTGTTCATGCCCTGGGCTCTCACAGCACCAGCAGTGTGTTCATGCCCTGGGCTCTCACAGCACCAGCAGTGTGTACATGCCCTGGGCTCTCACAGCACCAGCAGTTTGTATATGCCCTGGGCTCTCCCAGCACCAGCAGTGTGTTCATGTCCTGGGCTCTCATAGCACCAGCAGTGTGTACATGCCCTGGGCTCTCCCAGCACCAGCAGTGTGTTCATGCCCTGGGCTCTCCCAGCACCAGCAGTCTGTGCATGCCCTGGACTCTCACAGCACCAGCAGTGTGTTCATGCCCTGGGCTCTCCCAGCACCAGCAGTGTGTTCATGCCCTGGACTCTCATAGCACCAGCAGTGTGTACATGCCCTGGACTCTCACAGCACCAGCAGTGTGTACATGTCCTGGGCTCTACAGCACCAGCAGTTTGTATATGCCCTGGGCTCTCACAGCACCAGCAGTGTGTATATGCTCTGGGCTCTCACAGCACCAGCAGTGTGTTCATGCCAGTTCCAGCCCTCGGATCCTCCCACTCCTCACCTGTATGCCATTCCAGCCCCCCGGTCCTCTCACTCCCCACCTTCCGTCTTGGCATCCTCACATTTCTTCTCTTCGTCTGCATCTCTGGTTCTGCTTTGAAATAAGATCATCTGTACCATAGTGTTCTAGGTTCCACGTTTATGTGTTAATATATGATAATTTTTTTCTTTCTGACTGACTTCACGGTGCATAACACTCTCTGGGTTCACCCACATCTCTACAAATGACCCAGTTTCTCTCCTTTTTATGGCTGAGGCGTGTTCCATTGTATATCTGTACCGTATCCTCTTTGTCCGTCCCTCTACTGATGGACGTTTAGGCTGCGTCCTTGTCCTGGTGATGGTGCTAATAAACAGCCCTGCAGTGAATATCGGGGTGTGTGTGTCTTCTGGAAGGATGGTTTCTCAGATACAGGCCCAGGAAGGGAACTGCTGGATCATGGGATAGTTCTGTGTTTACTTTTTTAAGGAACCTCCACTCTGTTCTCCATAGTGACTGAGCTTCAGCCTGCTTTTATAAACACATGTACGTACTTATTTAATGTATTCCTTTGGCGGCACCTGCTCTTAGCTGCAGCCTGTGGGATTTCGTTCCCTGAGCGGGGGTTCAGCCTGGCCCCTTAGCCACGGGGCCACCAGGGAAGCCCCTCGAAGGCTTTTCAGAGTAGCCGGCTGCAGAAATGCTGCCATCCCTCCAGCCCCTCCTCCAGGAAGCTGCTGCCGCCTCCGCGTGCTGCGGGCCTCGGTTGGGCAGGGGGCTCAACCTAAAAGCGCCAGGAGTATGACTCCAAGCGAGTGACGGCCGATTTAACCTGGGGAAGGAGGCAGGGCCACGGAGAGGTCACTGCCGGAGATGAGAGAGACGGTCAGGCAGCAGGGAAACCTGGGGCGTTCCGGGCAGAGGCAGCGAGACCGCGATCGACAGGCCCCGAGTCGGGGAAGGCCGCCTCCAAGGCCTTGGGCTCGGGTGAGAGACAGAGGGGTGGAGGAGGTGTCTGTGCTCGACCGTCCCGCCTGTGAGAGGAGAGTTAGATGTGCAGTCAACAGGACCA
>SJXQ01001280.1:554409-581874 GCA_006408695.1 Aepyceros melampus
GCCCCGCTGTCTCCGCCCTCCCCACCCGACCCCTCCTCACGCCCACTCAGTGAAGCCTGACTCTGCCAGCACACGCCGCGGCCCCCCAGGGTCCCCGGCCCTTGGGTTCCTGCCACGAACACTGGAGCGGGTTGCCAGGTCCCTCTGCAGGGGTCCTCCCGGCCCGGGGTGGACCCTGAGTCCCCTGCCCTGGCAGGCGGGTTCTTTACCCCCAGGCCACCAGGGAAGCCCTGTCCAGCTGTGTCCTTGTTGCTGTCCAATCGCTCAGTGGCGTCTGACTCCTTGCGACCCCACGGACTGAAGCACGCCAGGCCTCCCTGTCCATCAGCATCTCCCAGAGTTTACTCAGACTCATGTCCATGGAGTCGGTGATGCCATCCAGCCGTCTCATCCTCTGCTGCCCCCTTCTCCTCCTGCCCTCAGTCTTTCCCAGCATCAAGGTCTTTCCCAGTGAGTCAGCTCTTTGCATGAGGTGGCCAGAGGCTGGGAGCTTCTGAGCTTAGACTGATCTTTATAAAGTACACTTCCAGCCAAGAGCCTCCTGGGCACTCCTGCGTCCTGCCCGGCTCAGCAGTCACCCAGTGTTTGAACACACAGATGCTATTCTTATTCCGCTATAGCTGGGCCAGCACATCAGCAGATGACTGCCGTGACAAAGATAACGAAGGACTTCCCCGGCGGTCCAGGGGTTAGGACCCTGAGATTCTACTTGGGTTCCATCCCTGGTCGGTCAACTAACATTCCACAAGTGGCGCAGCGCGGCCAAAGTAAATAAATAAACAAGCACTAGAAAAAAGAGAAAGCGCTCGGCCTGCCTAGTTGGCAGGGTGCTCGGTCTGGGCAGCGATCGCAGGGAGCCCGCCAACCCTGGCAGAGCAGGGTGCTTGGTCAGCGTGCTGGCGATGCCAGAGGCGCCGGGCGCGCGTCTGAGTGGCAGGGCCCTTGCTGGACCCGCTGCCTCACCGACAGCTGCTCAGACTCGGCAGGGAGGCCGTGTCGCCCACTGGGCTCCCAGTCCGCTTCTCTCTGGGCTGACTTCCTCCCTGTGGCACTGCCTCTTGTCCTCCCGAAGTGTGGACAAGCTTGGGTTTCATCCGACCTGACAGTGCTCGTCTGTGCAGGCCCGTCTCCGTGTGACCCGTCTCAGGGTCAAGCCTCCCCGTCTGTAGAGGTGCATGACGGTGCTTGTCCGTGCAGGCCTGCCTTGGTGTGACCCGTCTCGGGGTCAGGCCTCCCCGTCTGTAAAGGTGTAGATGTGTTTGCTGTTTTCCAGGTGCCCCAGAGGCTCCTCCTCGCCCTGCATCCTGTCCGCACCCTGTACAACAGCTAACCGTTAACCGCCTGAACCCTCTTTTCCACTCACGTTGAGCCCCAAACTCATCCTCGGCCATCAGAACCAGGAGCTGTCTGCTCTGGGAACTGGGTCTTCACTGAACCGAAAAAGTATCCATCTGCAGGATCTACTCCAGCAGAAGAAACCCAGGCAGGCCCCTTGTCCCAGAGAATCTCAGGGAAGTGGGAGAGCAGACAGAAGGAAGTGCAGGAGTGAGACAGTGGTTTATCTGGAAAGCCTGGATATGCGGATTCTCTGTAGCCAGCAGTTCTTGGCCAGGGCAGGATGGGGGGGGTGCACCTTGCCTCTTCCACCTACGGGGATATCCTGCAAGGCTTAGAGACACTCTCGATTGTCACAGCTGGGGTGTGGGGATGGATGCTGTGGTATCTAGTGACTAGAGAGCAGGGACACTACTGAACATCCCACAATGCACAGGACAGCCACCCCCCACCCCCAAAAAGTCTCTCAGTCGCATCCGACTCTCTGTGACCCCAGGGACTATAGCCCACCAGGCTCCTGTGTCCGTGGGATTCAGCAGGCCCGCCTCGGTGTGACCCGTCTCGGGGCCAGGCCTCCCCGTCTGTAAAGGTGTATGACAGTGCTCGTCCGTGCAGGCCCGTCTCGGTGTGACCCGTCTCGGGGTCAGGCCTCCCCGTCTGTAAAGGTGTAGATGTGTTTGCTGTTTTCCAGGTGCCCCAGAGGCTCCTCCTCGCCCTGCATCCTGTCCACACCCTGTACAACAGCTAACCGTTAACCGCCTGAACCCTCTTTTCCACTCACGTTGAGCCCCAAACTCATCCTCGGCCATCAGAACCAGGAGCTGTCTGCTCTGGGAACTGGGTCTTCACTGAACCGAAAAAGTATCCATCTGCAGGATCTACTCCAGCAGAAGAAACCCAGGCAGGCCCCTTGTCCCAGAGAATCTCAGGGAAGTGGGAGAGCAGACAGAAGGAAGTGCAGGAGTGAGACAGTGGTTTATCTGGAAAGCCTGGATATGCGGATTCTCTGTAGCCAGCAGTTCTTGGCCAGGGCAGGATGGGGGGGGTGCACCTTGCCTCTTCCACCTACGGGGATATCCTGCAAGGCTTAGAGACACTCTCGATTGTCACAGCTGGGGTGTGGGGATGGATGCTGTGGTATCTAGTGACTAGAGAGCAGGGACACTACTGAACATCCCACAATGCACAGGACAGCCACCCCCCACCCCCAAAAAGTCTCTCAGTCGCATCCGACTCTCTGTGACCCCAGGGACTATAGCCCACCAGGCTCCTGTGTCCGTGGGATTCTCCAGGCAAGGATACTGGAGTGGGTTGCCATTTCCTCCTCCAAGGGATCTTCCCGACCCAGGGATTGAGCTCACGTCTGCTGCAGTGGCAGGCGGATGCTTTCCCGCTTAGCCACCTGGGAAGCCCCCTCTGTAGAGACACATGAGAGCAGGCTGCCTGCTAGGCCTCCAGCCTCTGAGTGGGACCCACAGGGCCCCAGGCTCTTCCGTCCCTGGGGGTCGCAGCTCCCAGTTAGCACGTGGGGCTCCTGTGAGTCAGCACCCCGTGAACAAGAAGATGCGGTCTCTGCCCTGCAGAGAGGAGAGAAACTTTCACTCCTGTAGATGGATGTTTATTATGCACCTGAGGTATGCTCCCTGGCATCCTGAACCTCCTCACCATCCCCATCACCACACACAGCTGACGTCAGAGCCTGGAAAATTCCAGCCTCACTGGTGCAGTCCCCGACCCCCTCCCTCCGCTGCTCCTGGCTGCAGTTTCCATAGCAACAGCTGGAGCCTGCCTCCTTCTCCACCAGGTAATTACTCCTCAAGGGCAGGGGCAGCACGAGGCGAGGGGGTGCAATGTGTGGGGAGATGGGACAACTCAGCCCCCAGGCCTCCTGCGGCAGCCACTGTCCTGTCCCTTAAAACACACTCGAACAGGAGCTTGGCAGAAGGTCACGGATTTGTCTGCCTGGACCTGCACGGGGTCACGCGCATCTTTTAAGCACCAGTGGCACCCACTATGGTCTCTTCTCCGCTCACTCATCTATTCATTTATTCAGCAAACACGGATCCACTGTCCCCAGAGCCTGTGGCACGAGAGAAAAACAAACCCTGGGAAAGGCACGCTCTCCGGTCCAAGAGCCGAGCTGGTGGTGACATTTGCTCCTTCAAAGAGGAGCGTTTCAGACTCCTTTAGCAGAAGGTTAACGGAAGGCCCACTGCACGTGCACGCCAGGGGTCGCGCAAGGTGTAGAGAATATGTCGCGAAGAATGAGCGTCAGATCCCTGCCCAGAAAGAGAGTAAATGGACAAAGAAGTGCAGTCTGCTTGGCTCAAAATTAGGATTCTGTGCCTTTATTCATTTGACATCCCGGACTAGCGTGAAGTCTGGGGCTCTCCCAGTGGTTCAAGCAGTAAAGAGTCCACCCATAATGCAGGAGATGTAGAAGAGGGTTCGATCCCTGGGTTGGGAAGGCCCCTTGGAGAAGGGCCTGGCAGCCCACTCCGTGCTCTTGCCTGGTGGGGTACAGTCCATGGGTGTCAGACACTACTGAGCACGTAAGGACGCGTGCAGAAAGCATTATGCTTACTTTCTCAAACAGGCAGTTAGTGGGATGTTGAGTACCGTGGAATTTGCCTAGATGTAGAGAACAAACGTATGGACACCGAGAGGGGAAGAGGAGGTGGGATGAACTGGGAGACTGGGATTGACACATATACATATCGATGCGTGTATAAAACAGGTAACTAATGGAGCCTCCTGTGCAGCTCAGGGAACTCGACTCTGTGAGGACCCAACTGAAGGGAATCCAAAACAGAGGCTGTATGTCTGTACACGGAGCTGATTCACTTTGCTGCAGGGTAGAAACTAACACAGCCTTGTAACACAACTCGACTCCAGTAGAAAAAAAAATGCATTTGTTTTTAACAGTGAGTGCTTTCATCAAACAAAATAAATTAAAAAGAATCTGAGTAGGAGGAGAGAGGGCAGCATTTGGGCGGAGAGAGAGCTGGCGGTCTTCAGTGTTCTGCTCCCCATCAGAAAGCCTGGGTGAGTGTTTGTATAATCTGCGTGGAGAGGGGGCTCGGTGAGCACCACTCTCACCAGCCACAGAGGAAACGATAAACCAGCCTGGCCCCCAAAGAGCCGAGACTGTAGGCGGAGGAGAGATCAGGAGCAGCGTCAGACAAAATAAAGTCGCCAAGTGCGTAAGGCCACTTGCAACCCAATGAGAACCAAAGAAACAGTATGTTTTATATGTCCATTTGGTTTAAAAAGAAATGAATTAAAAATATGGGAGAAGGAATTCCTTGGTTTCCCAGTGGTTAGAGCACCACGCTCTTGTAGCCAGGGGCCCGGGTTGTTTCCCTAGTCAGGGAACTAAGACTCCCACAAGATGCACAGTACAGCCAAAAACTTTTAAAAATAAAGCATTGCTAATGTATATATATATATATGTGTGTATATATATATGTGTATATATATATATATATATATGGGTGAAAATAAACTTTAAAGTATAGTATTCAGAATGGACAGAAAGTCTTTATAGGAAAAAATCAAAATGTTAAAAAAAGTTACAAAATAACATTCCAACCTCTTTGTACACCAAAAAAAAAAAAAAAAGACGACATGAAAACCAAACTGGCAAGTCATTTTTCCAGTTGTCAAGTGGACAAAAATGGGAATATAGACAAAGAGAGCTGGTGATTGTGTGAAAAAGAAAAAGCTGATGGCTTCACAGGCTAGTGGGAGAGTGCAATTTGTTACAACCTTCCTGGCAAGTTCTTTGGGCAGAAGGCATCCAGATTTATGTGCACATGCTTTTTGACCCCACAGATGCACCCCTGGAAATCTAACCCCTGCAGACACTCACAGAGGTACACACACCACAGGGTGCTCGGGAAGGACCAGTGGAACAGTCCTCGTCTGTGTGGGGCCTGGAAAGTGCTGTCGCGGCCGGATCTTAGAGCCCAAAGACATAAATGCTTGCGTGATGAGGAAACTGTTCTCAAGGCGGTTTGATGTTATGGTTCCGTGTTACATAGACAAGAACTGGATTAAACTCCTGTATACACATCACTGGGGCTTCCCAGGTGGCACTGGTGGTAAAGAACCTGCCTGTCAGTGCGGGAGAGTTTAGAGACCTGGGTTTCATCCCTGGGTCGGGAAGCTCCCCTGGAGGAGGGCATGGCACCCCACTCCAGTATTCTTGCCTGGAGAATCCCATGGACAGAGGAGCCTGGGGGGCTACAGTCCGTGGGGTCACAAAGAGTCGGACACGACCGAGCAACTCAGCACGCATAAGGCCAACTTGCAGAGCAGCTGGACAGTGTCTAGCAGAGCTGGTGATGGGCATTCCCCGACCACTCAGAAAACCCACCTTGAGGTCTGTGCCCAGCACAGACTCTCACCATGTGGAAGGAGACGGGTTCATTGTGACCCTCACTCAGCTGACAAATGTTTGTTGAGCAGAATCCACGTACTGGATGGTCACAGGTGCTGGTGACATCCAGGGTTGCTTGTCATAGCAAGGGGGAAAAAAAAGAAAAGAAAAAGACACATCGTAAAGGTCCACGCATGGGAGAACAGGCAGATTAACTGATGCCTGTGGATCCATGGAGCTGATGAGCAGTTGAAAAGCAAGAGTGAGGGGCTTCCCTGGCGGTCCTGTGTTCCCAGTGCAGGGCGCCTGGGGTCCATCCCTGGTCAGGGGACTAGATCCCACTCACTGCAAGTAAGAGTTCGAGGGCCACAGCGAAGCCCCGGCTCAGCCAAATAAATAAAACCAGATACTGAGAACACAGCAGGAAGTTGCGCTGGCACGGATACACCAGCATGTGTGACATAGACAGCTGGCGGGAAGCTGCTGTGTAGCCCTGTGATGACCTGGGGGTGGGGCGGGGTGGGGAGTGGAGGGAGGCTCAGGGGGAGGGGCCCTGTGTATACCTGGGGCTGGTTAGAGACCAGCACAACATTATAAAGCGATTACCGTCCAGTTAAAATCTGCAGCTGTTCAGTCTCTCATTCGTGTCCAACTCTTTGCAGCCCCGTGGACTGCAGCACGCCAGGCCTCCCTGTCCATCACCCACTCCTGGAGTCTACCCAAACTGATGTCCATCGAGTCAGTGATGCCATCCAACCATCTCATCCTCTGTCATCCCTTTCTCCTGCCTTCAGTCTTTCCCAGCATCAGGGTCTTTTCCAGTGAGCCAGCTGTTTGTATCAGGTGGCCAAAGGATTAGAGCTTCTGCTTTAGCATCAGTCCTTCCAATGAATATTCAGGGCTGGTTTCCTTTAAAATTAAAAATAAGTAATTAAAAAAAAAAAAAAAAAGCGAGGATGAGGAAATGTGCCGAAGTGGCTGGATGATGAGTAAACCTCCTCCCACCCCATGTCTCTTGCTCTCTGCTCCCAGTTCTCCAAGATGTTGTCCTCACATCTTCCCGAAATGTTTTCTCTCCTGTCTGTTCACTGGCATCTTTTGGAATCTGCGGACAGGTTCCCCTCGGAAGGTGGGCTGCTCGTGTGCGATCGTGCTCGAAACAGTGGGCCGCAAGGGGTGGATCTTCTGCTCGACAGACTTGGGGAGGAGGGCGGAGCCCAGCATGGCCAGAACAGACTTGAGGGAGCGTGGCACACACTAGCATGGCCCGCCTCGATATCTGCCTGCTCCGTATGCTACACAGAACACTGCATTTCATGCTATGAACACTGCGTGTCATATACGACATAAAATAGGTAGCTAGCAAGGGCCACTGTAGACCGCAGGGAACTCTGCTCTGTCATGGCCTGTGTGGGAAAAGAATCCAAAAAAGGGTGGATATATGCAGCGCTTCCTGTGATGTGTGTGTGTGTGTGTGTGTGTGTGTGTGCACACACCCGTGGACACATGTGCACGCACTCAGTCAGCCCTGTCCAATTCTTTGACACCCCATGGACTGCGGCCCACCAGGCCCCTCTGTCCATGGGATTCTCCAGGCAAGAACACTGGATGGGTGGCCATTTCCTTCTCCAGGGGGATCTTACCGAGCCAGGGATTGAACCCGGGTCTCCTACACTGACAAGCATATATATTCTTCACCACTGAGCCAGCTGGGAAGCACACTTAGAGGAGTAAGTTTACCTAACTCTAGAGCTTGGTATTTAGAAGCTCACTTGCTCCAAGATATACCTTTTCCAACTCTAAAGATGTGATAAAGATATTGTGGCCTTCAAAAACTATATGTGTGTATAAACTGATTATGGTATGGATATATGTGTATATATAACAGAGTCACTTTGCCGTATACCTCAAAAATGGCGCAATTGTAAATTATTTCCTTACGAAGCAGAGACTCACAGACTTAGAATGCACGTGTGGTTGCTGGGGGGAAGGATGGGGAAAAGTGAGAGTTAGGGAGTGTGGGATGGACATGCACCCACTGGTGTGTTCAGAATGGAGTACCAGCAAGGCCCTGCTGTAAGCACAGGGAACTCTGCTGGCGTTGTGCAGGAGCCTGGATGGGAGGGGAGTCTTGGGGAGAGTGGACACGTGTATATGCTGAGTCCCTCCGCTGTCCACCTGAACTATGGCAGCATTGTTAATCGGCTTAACCACCACTCCAAAACAAGAAGTTTAGAAAGAGGAGGAAGCCCCTGCTTCGGGATAGCCAGGCTTGTGGACCCCGATGTCGTCTGACTTCAGAACTGGAAAGCTCCAGCCCAGCCGCAGTGGCCCCCTTGCCCTCCTCTCCGCCTCTGATCAGGCAGCGGTTGCCACGGCAACGGCCGGCCTCGCCGCGCATCAGGTGCAGGCTCTTGCAGGAACACCGATGACAAAGCATGAAGCCGGGGTCCGGGCGAGGGGGCGGCGGGCCGGGGCCGGGCGGGTCCACACCTGCCACCCCTCCGCTCCGGCTCCGTCCCCGGGTCAGGCCGGCCTTTGTGCACATTCCGACGCGGCATTAGACAGGGGTCACTGCAGAAGAAAAGGGAAGCGGGCTGCCCGGGTCCCCGCAGGCCTTGGAGAACTTGCAGGCCTCCTGCCAGAGCCAGGGGCATTGTTACCCGCCTTTCAACGCCCAGCGATCGGGTTCATTCAGCATATGATCGAAGCCCGCTGGGGCATGCTGGGGCCGCCGCTCTCCCTGCAGCCAGAGATACAGTGTTAGGGAAATATGGGTGTGCGCCCAAGACCCTCACGTCTGAGGTTTCTATCACGACGGGTGCATTGACTCAGCAAGCAGCCTCTGAGGGCTCGCTGGGTGCCAGGTACGCACGGAAGAGGTGTGCGGATGAAACAGAGACACAAAGACCTCTTCCTTGGGCCTGACATACGCACACTGCTGTATGTAAAACAGATAACCAATAAGGACCTGCCACATAGCACAGGGAACTCTACTCAATACCCTGTAACGGCCCACGCGGGAAAAGAATCTAAACAAGAACGGACACGTGTGTATGTGTAACTGCGTCCCTTTGCTGGGCGTCTGAAACTAAACCAGCAGTGCAGATCAGCTATTGTGGGCTAGTTGTTAAGTCGAGTTCGACTGTTTACGACCCTGTGGGCTGTAGCCCGTCAGGCTCCTCCATCCACGGGATTCTCCAGACAAGAATACTGGAGTGGGTTGCCATTCCTCCTCCAGAGGATCTTCCCCACCCAGGGACTGACCCTGGCTCTCCTGCACGGGAGGCGGATTCTTTACTGCCTGAGCCGCCAGGGAAGCCCCTGGAGGATGGGGTGCCTACCCCCGCTGGCTGACTGCACTCTGCTAGGCGCCTGCTGTGTGCCTTCCCGTCAGCCCTCATGACAACCCTGAAAGCTGAGGGGAGCTCTCCCCCGCACCCCGCCGGTTCACAGATGAGGCCCCCGAGGCTCACAGAGGAAGACGGGAGGTCTTCTGGCATCTGGTCGGATGTGGGGACGTGGGCTCAGGCTGGCCACATCCTCATCCATCATGCCGTTCCTCTGTCGTCACCAGAGCCTCAGTTTCCTCCTCTGATCAAGAGGGCCCGTGAGGTCATGGACAGCCCTGTGGACTTTATCAGTTAGCCACTGCAAGTATTAGTATTGGCTTCCCTGGTGACTGAGTGGTGAAGAATCCACCTGCCAATGCAGGAGACCTGGGTTCCATCCCTGGGCTGGGAAGACTCCCTGGAGGAGGGCATGGCAACCTGCTCCAGTATTCTTGCCTGCAGAATCCCATGGACAGAGGAGCCTGGCCTGCTATGGGGTCAGTCAAGGGGTCGCAAAGAGCTGGACACGGCTGACTGAGTGGCTAGACAACAAGTTATTAGTAGAGATGATATCCTTCCTCTGTATGAGCAGGCTTGTAAGGTAAATGGCGGTGACAGGCCCTCTTGACACATTCCACAGGTGGATTTCTGTCTCCCATACAGGAAGCGCTCAGTGCTCGTTAGCTTGGTGTTTGCAGCAGAAGTAGGAAACTCTTCCTTGTCTTGCTCAAGGCTGGAGGGTCACGGGGCTGCAGTGTATGTCTGGGCGGGCTGTTCACTGCACAAGGTGCAAGTGAGAGACTCGGAATCCACACCACCCTGAGCCAGCCCACTGTGCCTCATGGTGCAACGCTGCGCCCTCCCAGAGAGGCGGCATCTTTGCTCCTGCACGCGGAGGCAAAGGCCTGGGTGAGCCACGTCCTGGAGGCCGGCACTCCTCGGGACCTTGGGACACTAGGTCCAGGAGAGGCCGGTGTCTAACAGCCTGCATTCTTGGCAGCAAGCTGCCGAAACCATGGGGGCAGACTCCAGCTGCTCAGAGAGATGTGGGGGAGATAGCGGGCGGATCTGAGGGAAGCCAGGCAGGCTTTGGGTTCCCAGGTGAGGTTCTGGAGCCAGACTTGTCAGAGACAGACTGGCCTCAGGACTGGCCCGGGGAGAGTGCGGGGGCCGCCGATCCCGGGCTCGGGAACCCACTGCTGCCTCTGCCATCTTTGGCCGTGAGCACTCACGCTTCAGAAGGCATGCTCTGCTGGGCCGCTAATGGGCGTGCATTGAGGGGAAAAAAGGAGAATCCTTACCCACAGCGAGAGAACCAGGAGGAAGAGAGAAAGAGGAAAGAGCAGGAGAAGAGAGAAAGAAAGAAAGAAAGGAGAGGGAGAAGGGGAAGAGAAAAAGAAAGAAAAGGGGAGAGAGAGAGAACAGGGATCCGCTTCACCGTGTTTCTGTAGATGAACGTACAGACATGCGCAGAAGGCACAGTGACAGAATCAGAGAGGTTTTTCTCATGTGTTATGGTTCAAGAGATCCACTTCTGTGTCTTAGTTATGTCAGTTACTCTTGATCTTTTACTGTAATTCGACATCATAGCGCACTCTGGAAGTGGGCTGCAAACGCCCGAGGCCCTCAAGGTCCCAATAAACTCACTCGTTGCAGGGAGTGAAAGTGTCAGAGTATCAGAGTCAAGATTTTGTTTCAAGCCCAGAAAAGTTGAGAGAAACTGGTTGGTAAGTGGCTCCAGGCATGTAACCTACAGGACAGACAGCTAGTCTTCTATATGTTTACGGTTTGGGGGGTGCGTGTCTCCCAGAATACTGGCTGTGTTTCACTGTTTCCGAGAAGGCCGTTCACTTTCTGAGTGAGAAGGCAAATACAGGGAGAGCTTGGGCTCCGGTCTGGCCTTTCGCTCATTAATCAGGGAAAATCCTGAGGTAGATTGATTATCTGGCACACAGGCTCAATGGGGACGTTCTGAGAGCTCCGTCCAAAGGGCCACGGGTTTCCAGGAGAAACTTCTCCCCCGTATGAACCGTCTTTTCAGTCGGATGCTGGCTCGGCTTCCTCCGTGAGCAACCGCAGCCAGGACGGCGGTGAGGAACAGAGTTTCCTCTGTGTGGGCAGCAGCGGTCTCCTGTCTGCAGCTCCACACGAGGCTCGCTGCGAACGTTCTTATCGTCATGGACAGGCGAGGAGCTGTTTCAGCAGGTCGCGAAAGCACGCAAGCATGAAGGGAGAGGACATAACCACATAGAAACCATGGGATGCCACCTCACACCCATTAGGATGGTAACAATTTCTTTAAAAAAAAAAAAAACAAAACCAGAAACTATGACTGGCCCTCCATATCCGCAGGTTCGCCAGCTGTAGATTTAACCAACCGCACACGGATTCAGTCCCAGCTTGGCTGAACCCGTGCTTACTGGAGAGCCACGCCTGAGGGACTCGGGCAGCCTCGGAGTTCCGATCCGCAGAGGTTCCAGAACCAATGGGGGACCATGCCGAGTCCTAGAGAGGAGGGAGAGACATGGGAACCCTTGCCCACAGTTGTGGAAAACAGTTTGGAGGTGTGGCTCCAACAGGAAGGAATCTGCCTGCAACGCAGGAGACGCAGGTTCTATCCCTGGGTCTGGAAGATCCCCTGGAAATGGGAATGGTAACCCACTCCAGTATTCTTGCCTGGAGAATTCCATGGACAGAGGAGCCTGGCAAGCTACAGTCCATGGTGTGGCAAAGAGTCAGATACAACTGAACAAGTAACACTTGGACTTTCAAAAAAACCACTGTCGGAATTGCCACATGGGGAATTCCGTGCCTCCACTGCAGGAGACAGGGGTCCAGTTCCCGGCAGGGAATTAATGTGGCAGGGCCAGAAGAGCAAGGAGTGCCATATGGTCCTAGAATTCTGGCCCCGGGTGTACACTCAGGAGAATCGGGAGCAGCATCCGGGCGAGATGTTCACCCATTTCACAGCAGCAGTCTTCACGTGGCCAAAAGGTAAAAACCGTCGAGTGTCCCCCAGGGGGTGGACAGATGAATGACGTGTGCCACCCGTTCAGTGGAACATGACTCATTCTTGAAAAGCAAGGAAACTGACACAGGCTACAACATGGACGAACCTTGAGGACGTTCTCGCTGTTCAGTCGCTCAGTCGTGTCTGATTCTTTGCAACCCCATGGACTGCAGCACGCCAGGCCTCCCTGTCCATCACCAACTCCCAGAGTTGCACGGACTCATGTCCACTGAGTCAGTGATGCCATCCAACCATCTCATCCTCTGTCGTCCCTTCGCCTCCTGCCTTCAATTTTTCCCAGCATCAGGGTCTTTTCCAATGAGTCAGCTCTTCATATCAAGTGACCAAAGTATTGGAGCTTCAGCTTCAGCATCAGTCCTTCCAATCAGTATTCAGGACTGATTTCCTTTAGGATAGACTCGTTGTTGAATCTCCTTGCAGTCCAAGGGACTCTCAGGAGTCTTCTCTAGTCTTCTGAGGACATTATGCTGTGAAATAAGCCAGGGAAAAAAGACAAATCCTGCATGAGTCTGCTTGTGTGGGGCACCTAGAACAAAGTCATAAAGACAGAAAGCAGGGTGGTGATTTCGAGGGGCTGGGGAGGGAGAGTGGGGTGTTCATGCTTAATGGGGACAAAGTTCAGTTTTGCAAGATGAAGAGGGTTCTAGAGATGGACAGGCTGATGGTCACACAAGAGTGTGAATAGATTTAATGCCACTGAGCTGTGTGCTAAAAACTGGTTAAGACGGTAAAGTCTGTGTGATCTGTACTTTGTCACAACTTAAAAAAAAAAGTTAAATAGTGTGTGTGGCTACGTAAAGGGGAAAACTGCAGTTAACAGAGCTAGCAAGGAAACACTGCAACAGGTTAAATTCACTCCTGCAGACGTGGTAGTCAAGGGAACTGATATCACGACGAAGAACATGCTTTTGAACTGTGGCGCTGGAGAAGCCTCTTGAGAGTCCCTTGGACTGCAGGAGGTCCAGCTCCTTTCTCCCTGTGGCAGTGGACACATCCACCCTGGTGAGCTTTTCTGGCAATGTGTTAAAGTCTAAAATGGGCGCATCTTTTTTTTAATTTTGTTTTTAACTGAAGTGTGGTTTTTCACAGTGTGGGGCCAGTCTCTGCTGCTCAGCAGAGGTTCACGCGTGTGTCCAGGCCTTCTCTCTTTCCTGGTCTTTTCCGTTGTGGTTTATCGTGGAATATTGAATACAGCTCCCTCTGCTCTTCAGTCGGACCTCGTGGTCCACCCTTCTCTTAACAGTTTGCCTCTGCTCATCCCCAACTCTGGCCCGTCTCTCGGCGTGTTCTCACGTCACTGAGCCTGTTTCTGTTCTGTAGATAAGTTCATTTCTGCCATATTTTACATTCCACATGTCAGTGATGGCGCATGGTGTTTGCTTTTCTGGGTCTGGCTTGCTTCAGCCGGCATGACGGTCCTAGGTGCATCCGTGCCGGTGCGCATGGCATGCTTTCATCCCTTCCTTCCTACAGCTGAGTAACACTCGCTTGTGCGTCTGCACCGTGTCTTCTTTACCCATTCCTCTGCTGATGGGCATTGAGATTGCTGGCATGTCTTGGCTATTGGGACGGCTGATGCCGTGAACACTGGGCTGCATGTATCTTCTCAAATCAGAGTTTTCTCCAGATACGTGCCCAAGAGTGGGATCGCTGAATCATATGGTAGTTCCAGTTTTAGTTTTCTGAGGAGCCTCCGCATTCTTCTCCATAGTGGCTGTACCAGTTCACATTCCCATCAGCAATGGAGGAGGGCTCCCTTCATTCCACACCCTCTCCAGCGTTTATTATTTGTAATGGACTGGTTCCAAAGAGGAAAATTGTCACCCTGCTTATTTAACTCATATGCAGAGTACATCATGAGAAACGCTGGGCTGGAGGAAGCACAAGCTAGAATCAGGATTGTGGGAGAAATATCAATAACCTCAGATATGCAGATGACACCACCCTTATGGCAGAAAGTGAAGAGGAACTAAAGACCTCTTGATGAAAGTGAAAGAGGAGAATGAAAAAGTTGGCTTAAAGGTCAACATTCAGAAAACTAAGATCATGGCATCCGATCCCATCACTTCATGGCAAATAAATGGGGAAACAGTGGAAACAGTGTCAGACTTTATTTTGGGGGGAGGTCCAAAATCACTGCAGATGGTAATTGCAGCCATGAAATTAAAAGACACTTACTCCTTGGGAGAAAAGTTATGACCAACCTAGATAGCATATTGAAAAGCAGAGACATTACTTTGCCAACAAAGGTCTGTCTAGTCAAGGCTATGGTTTTTCCTGTGGTCATGTATAGATGTGAGAGTTGGACTGTGAAGAAGGCTGAGCACCAAAGAATTGATGCTTTTGAACTGTGGTGTTGGAGAAGACTCTTGAGAGTCCCTTGGACTGCAAGGAGATCCAACCAGTCCATTCTGAAGGAGATCAGCCCTGGGATTTCTTTGGAAGGAATGATGCTAAAGCTGAAATTCCAGTACTTTGGTCACCTCATGTGAAGAGTTGACTCCTTGGAAAAGACTCTGATGCTGGGAGGATTGGCAGGAGGAGAAGGGGACGACAGAGGATGAGATGGCTGGATGGCATCACGGACTCGATGGACGTGGGTCTCGGTGAACTCCGGGAGTTGGTGATGGACAGGGAGGCCTGGTGTGCTGCGATTCATGGGGTTGCAAAGAGTCGGACATGACTGAGCGACTGAACTGAGCTGAACTGAATCTGTACCCTCACATTGTAAGAAGCTGCAAGTTATAAAAGCTTTCAGTGAGAAATAGAATCCGTGCTGCAGGTGCCTGCAGGCCGCGGAAGAAGCTCGGTCCCTACAGCTCCTGTGTCAGTGCGCGGCGGCGAGGCCATCCCGGGGCCACTCCACATTGCAGGGTTCACTCAACGTTCAGCCGTGCTCCCAAGCCGGTCCTCAACCCTCACATCCTGTCCTATTTTCATCCTCCTACCGGGGAGCTGACAGTCGTCCCTTTCTCCATTAGACATCTGTGTTTTGGGTATGCTCGCCCCAAAAACTCCATTTGTGAGCAGTTACTAAGAGGGCAAGTCTTCCCCAGAATCCAACAGAGACAGCCTTGTAAGGAGGAAACATTCCTCAAGGCGCAGAGCGAGTGGGTGCGGGCGGCAAGCGCGGTTTGTTCTCTCCGCACCCTCCTGTCACCTCGAGAAGGTGCCGAGATGTTCCTGAGCCCACACGCCCCTCCCTGGAGCCCCACGCCCCTCCCTGGAACCCCGCGCCCGGCTCCCGCCCCTCCCGCCTCTGCCGTTCCCATGGCAACAAGCCGGAGGCCTGGTGTCAGAGGTCTGCAGGGAGAACAGCCTGCAGCAGTGGACGACAGAACCAACCGGTCTGTGGAGGACTCAGGCCCGAGGAACGTCCCCACAGGCGTGTGTGTGTGTGTGTGTGTGTGGTGGTGAAAAGTCACATCATATAAAACCTACTATTTTAACCGTATTTAACTGTGCAGTTCAGCACAGCAAGTACCTTCACCTTGATGCGCAACGCTCGCCATCGTCTCCGGAATGTTTCCGCTCCCTAAAGGGAAACTCTGTGCGCATTAAGCACCAAGCCCCCCTTCCCAGCTTCTCCCCCGCCCCGGCTCCTACCCTGTACTTTCTGACCCTGTGAATTTGACTGCTCTAGGCACCTCTTGTGAGTGCAGACAGGTACCTCGTGTGTATCGGAATGCACTTTTAAGATTAATATATGTCCTCTGGGCTTCCCACGTGGCTCACTGGTAAAGAATAGAAGAGCCATGGGTTCGGTCCCTGGGTGGGGAAGATCCCCTGGGGAAGGGAATGGCAACCCACCCCGGTGTTCCTGCCTGGAGAATCCCATGGACAGAGGAGCCTGGCGGGCCACAGTCCACGGGGTCGCAAAGCGTCAGACACGACTGAGTCACTGGCAGTACATGTACTAACAAACAGACTGCTCCCACTTCATTTTCCCCTGTGCCACCCAGCAGGCCTTCACAGCCGAGCTGGACCTGTGCTGCCCAGCAGGTCGTCACAGCCAAGCTGACCTGTCCTTGGCTGCAATTGACCTGCATCCTTGGACGTGTGTAGACTTACATGTCACGGTCTCCTGTGAGCCCCTGAGGCATTGCTTACTTAAGTCATTCATTCATTCATCCATCCACCTGTCCAACCATCCACAAACGACGCATTTTACCCCGACAGTCATGGCTGACCCTCTTCCAGGAGGTGAGGCTCCAGCAGTGATTTTCAACCAGGAGTGGGGGAGATTTTGCTTCTCCAGGAGGCCTTTGGAAATAAATTTTGGTTACCACAACTTAAGGTATGTTGTTAAGTGGCTAAGTTGTGTCCGACTCTTTGCGACCCCGTGGACTGCAGCGCTCCAGGCTCCTCCGTCCAAGGGATTCTCCAGGCAGGAATGGAGTGGGCAGCCATTTCCTTCTCCCGGGGATCTTCTCGACCCAGGGATCGAACTCCTGTCTACCTGTATCTGCAGGCAGATTCTTCACTGCCAAGCCATCAGGGACGCCCTTAAGGAGGATGAGAGCTGTTAGCATCTAGTGCCTAGAGGCCTGAAGGCGCTGCCGAAACAAACACCCTGTGATGTACAGGACAGAACAACACACACTCAGACACACACCAGAGGATTATGAATCTCTAGTCAGGGAGCTAAGACGCCACACGGCTCCTCATGGTGCCAAAATAGTAATGAAAGAAACCTTATTGGTCAGTTTGCTTCTATTAAAACCAGGAAAGCAGAATGATAGTCATGCTGGTTTTCTTCTCTTTTGTAAAATTAAAATATTTAAACATGAGATATTGTTGTCAGTTTTAACTTGCCTGCTTCTCAATATTCAGGAAATATTAGTCATTAAAAAAATTACATAAAAACACATTTACAGGGGTGCTCATTTTCCCTTTACTTCAAGCTTCAGTATGGTTCAGCACACACTGGGCTTTAAATTTTTGATATTTTGTTCTTTTTTTTTTTGGTATTCATTTTGGTTTTATAAAATACAGTGTTAAAATAATATTTATCTTGGTGGTGAGGTTTTTGGCTTTTTAAATTATTTCTCTCCACCATGGGTGGACTTTTTCAATTTTTACTCTTTCTTTGGCTGCATGGCCTGCAGGATCTTAGTTCCTCAACCAGGGATTGAGTTTATGCCCCCTGCATTGGAAGCACAGGTCTCAACCACTGAGCCACCAAGAAAGTCCCCAGTGATGAGGTCTTCGCTGCCTCTGTAAGTCAGCCTCATCCTGCTCCCAGCTCGGCCTTTGAGAATGTGATCTTCAAGCTGAGATGTGAAGATTGAGAAAGAACCAGTCACGGGGATTATGAGGAAAGAGAAAAATCCAGTTTGAGGGCAGAAGAAGTTTTGAGGGGAGGACAGGGAGCAGAGTGGGGAGGGTCAGGGACCGGGAAACGCAGGCTCTGCGGTGGGAGGCAGATGGGGCTGGGATGCCAGCGAGCCTATGGGCACCTCTCAGCCTCTGCGTCGCGGGGCTGCTGAACGAGGCTGAGTTGGGCGGCGGGCTGACATGGTGGGATGTGTCTGCAGACGGTCTGGGGCTTGCTTCAGGGAGGACAGACTGCCTGAGGAGCTGGAAAGACCCCAGCCCTCAGGATGTCATGGTATGCCAGAGGGAGACGGTGGCCCCCAGACCAAGGTGGAGGCAAATAGAGAGAACCCTGTTGGGGCTTGAAGGCTGAGCTGAAGCTCAGGGGTTTGTGCTGGTGGAGACAGGTGCGCGTGGTGTGGCCAGGATGAGAGGAAGGGAGGATGGCCTCTGTTTTCATGAAAGTATGGTTGACCCACAGCGTTGTTCCAGTCTCTTCTGGACACTGTTGCTGGGAGTGTAAGTCTGGGCAGCCAGTACAGAGAACAGTATGGAGGTTCCTCGGGAAACTAGAGACAGAGTCACTCTGGGACCCAGCAGTCCCGCTGCTGGGCGTATATGTGGGCTGAAGTGTAGTTCAGTGAGCGGCACGCACCCCAGTATTCACAACACTGTCCACAAAAACCAGGACATGGGGGTCCACCCACAGACGCATGGATGAAGAGGACGTCGTGTGCGCGCACACACAACACACACACACACACACACGGAGAACGAATCAGACATTTAGAAAGGAAATGGCGTCTTCTGCAGCAGCATGGATGGACCGTGAGATGCTCTTACTGAGTGAAGTAGGTCCACAAGAGAAAAACAAATACCATGGGATATCACTGATACGTGGAATCTAAAATATGGCACAGACGAGCTTATCTACAAAGCAGAAGCCGCCTCACAAACACAGAGATCAGACCTGTGGTTTCCAAGGAGCAGGTTTGGGCAGGATGGAGGGGGAGGTTGGGGTTAGCAGGTGCAAAGTATTACACATAGGAGGGACAGGCAGTGGGGCCTACTGTGGTGCCGGGAGCTGTGTGCAGTCTCCCGCGATAAACCACAGTGGAAAACAGTGTGTGAAAAAGAAGGGAAGGAATGGCTTCTGCTTCGAGTCTTTCTGTTTCGAGTTTGGGTTTTTGTGTGGAGGCTGGTGCCACACATGGGCTTCCCTGGTGGCTCAGACGGTAAAGAATCCACCGGCAATGCAGGAGGCTCGGGTTCAGTCCCTGGGCTGGGAAGATCCCCTGGAGAAGGGCACGGCAACCCCCTCCAGTATTCTTGCCTGGAGAGGCCCATGGACAGAGGAGCCTGGGGGCTCCAGTCCATGGGGTCGAAAGAGTGAGACATGACTGAGTGACTGACACTTTCCCTTTCCTGGAGCCGTGACTAGAGGACAAGAAGGCTGGGGGTGAGGAGCCGATTTAGAAGGAGACAGGTTTTGTCCAGGGACACGTTAGCTTAGGACGTTCATCAGTTTGCCCACGTGCGGAGAGGTGTCAAGGAGGCCAGGGTTCAGGTGGAAGATCCAGGCTGGAGGCACAGGTTAGCATGGAGGCGGTTTTTGCTTTTAGTACACTGGGCTCTGGGTGAGAGGGTGGCCGGGAGTGGAAGCCAGCCCCCAGTTGGCCCCAGCCTCTTGGTCCGCAGGCCCTGGTGTGGTCCCTGCGCAGGACGAGCGGGCTGAGCTGAGCAGCCTGCAGGGCTGTGTGGTCTCCCAGGTGGGTGTCAGCGGCAGCGCTCTTCCTTCCCGCACGGTCTCGGCATCCCTGCCAGCCCGGCGCCCTGGCACGCAGGCCCCCGGGGAGCCCTCTGCGAGGAGAGAGATGAAGTAGCTCCAAGGGAGGGAAGCATAAAGGATGTGTCTGTCCACTGAGATTTTTTTTTCAAATGTGGGACCTGAAGGTTTTTTTTTGGTTGACGTATTAGTTGATTTACAAAGTCACGCTAGTTCTGGGTGTGCAGCAAAGCAATTCAATCCTATATTCAGGGTGTATAGTCTTTCTCCAGACTCTTTTCCATGATGGTTTATTACGGGACATTGACTATAACTCCCTGTGCCTTACGGTAGCTCCCTGTTGTTTCCATGTCTGTATCTGCTAATCCCAGACTCCTATTTATCCCTCCTCACTCTCCCCTTTGGGAGCCATAGTTGCTTTCCTGTCCGTGAGTCTGCCTCTGCTTTGTGAGTATGTTCATCTGTGCTGTATTCCGGATGCCACATGTAAGTCACATCATGCACTGTCTCTCTCTGTCTGGCTGACTTCACTGAGGATGATAATATCTGGGTCCAGTCACGTTGCTGCAAATGGCATGACTTCATTCTTTTTCATGGCTGAGCAGTATTCCATCGTATGTGAATATTCATTGGAAGGACTGTAGCTGAAGCTGAAGCTGAAGCTGAAGCTCCAGTACTTTGGCCACCTGATGTGAAGAGCTGACTCGTTGGCAGAGACCCTGATGCTGGGGATGATTGAGGGCAGGAGGAGAAGGGGTCGACAGAGGAAGAGATGGTTGGAGGGCGTGAATCTGACTAAACTCCAGGAGATAGTGGAGGACAGAGGAGAATGGCGTGCTGCAGCCCCCTGGGTCGCAAAGAGCCGGACACGACTGAGCGCCTGAACGACGAGGACCAGCCACGCCTCCTTCATCCATTCGTCTGCCGAGGGACATTTAGACGGTTTCCATGTCTTGGATACTGTTCACAGCAACAAAGCGTTAAATTTAAAAACGAGGGTACACAGCATCACAAATCCTCCTAAACAGTGGCCAGCAGTGCAGAACTGCAGGCAGCCTGCTCTCGTGCTGGCGTTTCCAGGCTGTGGGTCTGAGAGAGGTCACTCTCTGTCTAAGCCAGGTTGGACTGCATTTCTCATCTCTCAGAGCCAGGTGCATCCTGACAGGTTTGTCTCTCTGCTTTTAAGCCTCCGCCTTACTGAAGTTAAGCTCCATGGAACCAGGGCCTGCTGCCCGGTTATTCTTTGGCGCCGTCTCCCCAGGGTCTGATCCTGCTAAGGAGATGCCGTGTTTGCTGCTGCTCCGGTGGTGTTCAGTTGCTCAGTCTTTGCGACCCCATGGACTGCAGCATGCCAGGCTTCCCGGTCCATCACCATCTCCGGGAGCTCGCCCAAACTCGTGTCCATTGAGTCAGTGAGGCCATCCCGCCATCTCATCCTCTGTCGTCCCCTTCTCCTCCTGCCCTCAATCTTTCCCAGCATCAGGCTGTTTCCTAGTGAGTCGGCTCTTAGCATCAGGTGGCCGAAGTGTCAGATAGGATTATTATGTGCAACACTGCATTCCTTTAAATTGTGTGGTTTTTTGCCTGGCCAGGCCTTCGTTGTGGCGTGCACCGTGGCACGTGAACTCTTGGTCGTGGCATCGGAGGCCTAGTTCCCTGACCTGGGACCCAGCCCCAGCCCTGCATCGGGAGTGAGCGCCCTAGCCACTGAACGTGGTTGTTCGGTCACTAAGTCTTGTTGGGCTCTTTTTGAACCTGTGGACTGCAGTACACCAGGCTCCCCTGTCCTTCACCACCTCCTCGAGTTTTTTCAAACTCAGGTTTGTCTCCATCGAGTCGGTGATGCCATCCAACCATCTCATCCTCTGCTGCCCCCTTGTCCTCCTGCCCTCAGTCTTTCCCAGCATCAGGGTCTTTTCCAGTGAGTCAGCTCTTCGCATCAGGTGACCAAAGTATTGGCGCCTCAGCTTCAGCATCAGTTCTTCCAGTGAATATTCAGAACTGATTTCCTTTAGGGTTGACTGGTTTATCTCCTTGCATGGTTTGCGTAATTAACGTCTAACCCACAATACACTCTTGAATCACCTTGAGACATGGTGTGGTTTGCTCACCACCAAATCCTTTGACCCTCAGCAAAGTGCCAGACTCAGAGTGGACCCTTGGGAGGGACTGAATTAGTGTATTCTGAGCTCCGTGAAAGTGGAAGCTGGGTCTTTTTTTTTCCCTCTCATCATTTTACTTCCTGTGCCTAGCAGACTGTAGACACTCCGTAAATGCTGGGAGGGGATGAGTGTATAAACAAATGAGAAATGAATGGATTATAGACAGTGGGAGGCAGATGATATGTATGCCACCGGCTCCTGCAGCCACTCCTGGGCTGAAAACCGAGAGCCTGCAGAAGCCCGGGGGCCATCTTTCTGCCCATCTGCAAAGGCTCGGGAAGCCTTCGAAGGGCATCAGAGATGCCTCAAGACGACTCATGACAGGCACGCAGAGCGGCACGGCTGTTGCGGAAAACAGTATGGAGGGTCCTCAAAAAAATACCAAGCACAGAAGCGCCGCGTGATCCAGCCATTCCACTCCAGAACTGAAAGCAGGGTCCCGCCCGTGTTCGTAGCAGGATGACCCACGATAGCCAGGACGGCGGAGCAGCCCACACACCCACTGACAGCTGAGTGGACAAGCAAAACGCAGCGTGTGAAATGGAGAACCAACCAGGATCGACTGTGGAACCCAGGGCGCTCTGCCCCACGTCACGAGGCAGCCTGGACTGGAGGGGAGCTTGGCGGAGAATGGACACGTGTGTATGTGTGGCTGGCTCCCTTAATTGCTCACCTGAAACGGTCACAACATTGTTAATGCGCTATACCCCAACATAACATTTTTAAAACATTCAATTTAAATGTTTTAACTAAAGTTTTAAGCATCACAGTGTACGCATTTGATGAAGTATTGCTGTTCAGTCGCTCAGTTCTGTCCACATTTAACTCAGATGTCCATCATATCCACTGCTGTGGGCAAGAATCCCTTAGAGGAAATGGAGGAGCCTTCATGATCAACAAAGGGGTTGGAAATTCAGGACTTGTGTGCAACACAAAAATGACAGAATGATCTCAGTTTGTTTCCGAGGCAAACCATTCAACATCACGGTAACCCAAGTCTATGCTCCAACTGCTAACGCCAAAGAAGAAGAAGTCAAATGGTTCTATGAAGACCTACGAGACCTTCTAGAACTAACACCAAAAAATAAAAAAAGATGTCCTTTTCATCATAGGGGACTGGAATGCAAAAGTAGGAAGTCAAAAGACGGAATATTATTCAGCCTTAAGAAGGAAGGGAATCTGAGGTGTCTTACAAACACTGAGGACTTAGCTAAGTGAAATAAGGCAGTCACAGAAGGACAAATCTCACGTAATCCCAATGATACAAAGCACCTAGATGAGTCAATTCACAGAGACCCAGTGGGGGGTGTCAGGGGCGGGCAGATGGGCCCAGAATTCCTGTTTGGGAAGACGGAAAAGTCCTGGGGATGGATGGTGGCGTTCTTTTCAAAACAGTCTGAATGTACTCAGTCATACACAGCCATGCACCTAAAAATGGTTCCACTGCTAAGTTTCCTATGTTTGAAAGTGTTAGTCGCTCAGTCGTGTCTGACTCTCTGCGACCCCGTGGACTATAGCCCACAGGCTCCCCTGTCCATGGGATCCTCCAGGCAAGACTACTGGAGTGGGTTCTCATTCCCTGCTCCAGGGCATCTTCCCCACCCAGGGACTGAACCCGGGTCTCCTGCACTGCAGGGTGATTCTTTATCACCCGAGCCTCCAGGGATATATATATAGTTACCACAATAAAACATTTTTCCTTCTAAATGTGCTTGAATTCCTGGTGTGACATCTGCAACTTTAAGAGCGTTCTCCTCACACCATCCTGGTGGGCTTGGCCTCAGCAGCTGCGTTTCCCCTCTGGAGCATTTTCGGGGCTTTGGCATCAGAAATGGGGACTTGCGCTGTTGCCGTGGAAACTGGAGCAGCATGGAGAAGGGGAGGGGGCTGTAAGGGAGCAGAAAGAGCCTGGAGGCGGGGACTCTCCAAGCCCTAGACTCACACTGTGTGTCTGCTTTGTAGTAAATGAATGGATGAAAATGCGGCTCTTTGTCCCCGGCACAACAGTAGCCCTTCCTTCCCCAGAGAGAAGCCCTGGAACAGGGGTGCACCCACAGAGTTCCTCCCAGGGCTGGATGCTGCACGAGGTGGTTTTCTCCATGGTCCTCCTCAGAGTGCAACTTGCCTGCGGAAAAAGTTCCCTCCGTCGTGTCCGACTCTTTGTGACCCCATGAATCGCAGCACGCCAGGCCTCCCTGTCCATCACAAACTCCCAGAGTTCACTCAGACTCAAGTCCATCGAGTCCATGATGCCATCCAGCCATCTCATCCTCTCTCGTCCCCTTCTCCTCCTGCCCCCAATCCCTCCCAGCATCAGAGTCTTTTCCAGTGAGTCAACTCTTTGCATGAGGTGGCCAAAGTACTGGAGTTTCAGCTTCAGCATCAGTCCTTCCAAAGAACACCCAGGACTGATTTCCTTTAGAATGGACTGGTTGGATCTCCTTGAAGTCCAAGAGACTCTCAAGAGTCTTCTCCAACACCACAGGTCAAAACCATCAGTTCTTCAGCACTCAGCTTTCTTCACAGTCCAACTCTCACATCCATACATGACCACTGGAAAAACCATAGCCTTGACTAGATGGACCTTAGTCGGCAAAGTAATGTCTCTGTTTTTGAATATGCTGTCTAGATTGGTCATAACTTTCCTTCCAAGGAGTAAGTGTCTTTTAATTTCATGGCTGCAGTCACCATCTGCAGTGATTTTGGAGCCAGAAAAAATAAAGTCTGACACTGTTCCCCATCTATTTCCCATGAAGTGATGGGACCAGATGCCATAATCTTCGTTTTCTGAATGTTGAGCTTTAAGCCAACTTTTTCACTCTCCTCTTTCACTTTCATCAAGAGGCTTTTTAGTTCCTCTTGACTTTCTGCCATAAGGGTGGTGTCATCTGCATACCTGAGGTTATTGATATTTCTCCTGGCAATCTTGATTCAGCTTGTGCTTCTTCCAGCCCAGCATTTCTCATGATGTACTCTGCATAGAAGTTAAATAAGCAGGGTGACAATATACAGCCTTGACATACTCCTTTTCCTATTTGGAACCAGTCTGTTGTTCCATGTCCAGTTCTAACTGTTGCTTCCTGACCTGCATATAGGTTTCTCAAGAGGCAGGTCAGATGGTCTGATATTCCCATCTCTTTCAGAATTTTCCACAGTTTCTTGTGATCCACACAGTCAAAGGCTTTGGCATAGTCAATAAAGCCGAAATAGATGTTTTTCTGGAACTCTGTTGCTTTTTCGATGATCCAGCAGATGTTGGCAATTTGATCTCTGGTTCCTCTGCCTTTCCTAAAACAAGCTTGAACATCAGGGAGTTCATTCACATATTGCTGAAGCCTGGCTTGGAGAATTTTGAGCATTACTTTACTAGCATGTGAGATGAGTGCAATTGTGCGGTAGCTTGAGCATTCTTTGGCATTGGCTTTCTTTGGGATTGGAATGAAAACTGACCTTTTCCAGTCCTGTGGCCACTGCTGAGTTTTCCAAATTTGCTGGCATATTGAGTGCAGCACTTTCACAGCATCATCTTTCAGAATTTGAAACAGCTCAACTGGAATGCCATCACCTCCACTAGCTTTGTTCATAGTGATGCTTTCTAAGGCCCACTTGACTTCACATTCCAGGATGTCTGGCTCTAGGTAATGTTAGAAGACTGGAAACACACACATACACACACACACACACACACACACAGAGGATGACTGCGGAGAAGAAAGCATTAAAATGAGAAATTAGAATGAGAAGCAAGGGTGCATTTCTATAGCGTAGACAGTCCGTGTGTTACCCGTGAGACACGGTTGCTGGATGGGGGTTGACCGCCTCCCCCCAGCCCTACCCCCGGCCATCTCTGGGAAGGAGTCTCTCTCTTTCTCCTCATACAGAGTCTGAGAAGTGTGGGCCCACAGTGCATATTTATTTATAGATATTTATAGGATAAATTATTGGATGGAAGCGCGCCAGGCAGACCCTAATCTCTACAGGAAAAAATACAGTAAAGGAGGAAAAAATAATTTTCTCTCTGCCCTCTGAGTTCTTGGCTGAGACCCCTGTAATAAAAGATTAATGACAGAGAAAACAGAAGTTTATTACCATGGGAGAGAATCGGGGGGAAATGAATGGCTCCCTGAGGGGGCCTAGAGTTTAGGTTTAAATACCATCTTAATAGGGGACGTGGGGCTGGATGATGTGAATGACCTTCAGGAGAGATGAATGGTCCATTAGAAGAATGTTGTTGTTGAGTTGCTAGGCCGTGTCCGCCTCTCTTTGCGACCCCATGGGCGGTAGCCCACCAGGCTCCTCTGTCCATGGGATTCTCCAGGCAAGAGTGCTGGAGCAGGTTGCCATTTCCTCCTCCAGGGCATCTTCCCCATCCAGGGCCGAACTCGATGCTCTTGCGTCTCCTGCACTGGCATGGCAGTTCTTTACTGCCAACCCACGAGGGCAGCCCCCTTAGAACAGACAAGCAACACAACAGACAGGCGCTGACGAAGTTCGCCAGGTCGTGGTGGCTGCTTCGAGCCTCCCCTCTGTGAGTCAGAAGTGGTCTTTCCTGGGTGATGAAACTCCCTGGAGGGGACTTGTGACCAGTGGGCTGCTTCAGGAAGACCCCTCTTCCGGCCAGGCTCGGGGAAGGCCTGTCCCTGCGCTTCCGGTTGCCCAGCGCCTGCAGCTCGAGCAAAGTGACGGAGCCCCGCTGCTGGGGAGCCTGTCCTGAGCGCCTCACGCCCGAGCCGGGGGCCGGCCCGCTCCGCAGACCGTGTCCTGTGCACTGACTCACCCGAGCAGACACCCAGGAAGCATCTGCTGGATGAACCAGGGAGAGAGCAGCCGAGAGTGTGAGGAGGCCACTCCGTGTGCGTGTCGCAGGGTCCCTGTGGGAACGTGGGGCTCTGTGGACGCTGGGGGCTCAGGGCTGCACTCTTTCCCGTGCTTGGAGTATCAGAGGATACGCTTAGAGCGTGGGGAGGGGGCGCAGCATGGAGGGGCCTCTCCACCCTCACGCAGACTGGCTGCTCAGCCCTCCCATCAGCCTGCTTCCTGCTCCGGGCTCTTGGGTACCTTAGCAACCCAGGCAAGCTCAATCTGTTGCCATGGAAACAACTGCCAAGAGGAGGAGGGGGACGTAGCTGAGAGCAGAGTGGGCCTCGGAGGGTGGAATATTCTAGAATCTTGTATCAGACTGAGGGTGCATTTAAAATCCCAGCCGAGACTCCTCTGGTTTCACGTTCGTTGTCTGTGAAGAACTAGAAATGCGTGTTCTCTGGAGCGCTTCTGAGGGGAATGTAGAATGGTGGAGCTGCCTCGGAGCACCATATGGAGGCGCCTCGGAAAACGAGGCACAGAACACCCACGGGTGGATGTGCGCCCAGCGGTGTCCGACTCTTTGCGACCCCACGGACTGTAGCCCGCCAGGCTCCTCTGTCCATGGGGTTCTCCAGGCAAGAATCCTGGAGGGGCTGGCCATTTCCTTCTCCAGGGGAGCTTCCCGACCCAGGGATCCAGCCCTGATCTCCAGTGTCTCTTGCATGGCCGGCGAATTCTTTCCCCGCTGAGCCACTGGAGAAACCCCGGAGCAGCAGGGAGTTCCATCTCTGAGCGTGTAAACCCCAGAGGATTGAAAGCAGGGACTCGGATGTTTGCGCACCCGTGTTCACAGAAGAATTGTTCACAGCACCCAGCAGGCGTGGGCAAGCCAAGTGTCCATCCACAGCTCGATGGACACGCAACGTGGTGTATCCTCGCAGTTAGTTCAGTTCAGTCGCCCAGTCATGTCCGACTCTTTGCGACCCCATGAATCGCAGCACACCAGGCCTCCCTGTCCATCACCAACTCCTGGAGTTCACTCAGACCCACGTCCATCGAGTCCGTGATGCCATCCAGCCATCTCATCCTCTCTCGTCCCCTTCTCTCCTGCCCCCAATCCCTCCCAGCATCAGAGTCTTCCAATGAGTCAACTCTTCGCATGAGGTGGCCAAAGTACTGGAGTTTCAGCTTCAGCTCAGTCCTTCCAAAGAAATCCAGGGCTGATCTCCTTCAGAATGGACTGGTTGGATCTCCTTGCAGTCCAAGGGACTCTCAAGAGTCTTCTCCAACACCACAGTTCAAAAGCATCAATTCCTCGG
>SJXQ01001280.1:583439-699735 GCA_006408695.1 Aepyceros melampus
CTGGCTTGGAGAATTTTGAGCATTACTTTACTAGCATGTGAGATGAGTGCAATTGTGCGGTAGTTTGAGCATTCTTTGGCATTGCCTTTCTTTGGGATTGGAATGAAAACTGACCTTTTCCAGTCCTGTGGCCACTGCTGAGTTTTCCAAATTTGCTGGCATATTGAGTGCAGCACTTTCACAGCATCATCTTTCAGGATTTGAAACAGCTCAACTGGAATTCCATCACCTCCACTAGCTTTGTTCGTAGTGATGCTTTCTAAGGCCCACTTGACTTCACATTCCAAGATGTCTGGCTCTAGGTTAGTGATCACATCATCATGATTATCTTGGTCATGAAGATCTTTTTTGTACAGTTCTTCCGTGTATTCCTGCCACCTCTTCTTAATATCTTCTGCTTCTGTTAGGTCCAGACCATTTCTGTCCTTTATCGAGCCCATCTTTGCATGAAATGTTCCCTTGGTATCTCTGATTTTCTTGAAGAGATCTCTAGTCTTTCCCCTTCTGTTCTTTTCCTCTATGTCTTTGCATTGATCGCTGAAAAAGGTTTTCTTATCTCTTCTTGCTATTCTTTGGAACTCTGCATTCAGATGCTTATATCTTTCCTTTTCTCCTTTGCTTTTTGCCTCTCTTCTTTTCACAGCTATTTGTAAGTCCTCCCCAGACAGCCATTTTGCATTTTTGCATTTCTTTTCCATGGGGATGGTCTTGATCCTTGTCTCCTGTACAATGTCACGAACCTCATTCCATAGTTCATCAGGCACTCTATCTATCAGATCTAACCCTTGCAACGGAATATTTATCCCGCCCCCAAAGGAAGGACATTCTGACAGAACGCGAGGGCACAGGGGAGCTTGAGGACATCATGCTCAGTGAAACCAGTCAGTCACAGAAGGGCAGATCCTGCGTGACCGCTCTTACGTGAGGCCCCTAGACTGCAGTAGAGACAGAAAGCCGGGTGGTGGGGGCCGGGACTGGGAGGGAGGGGGCCTTACTGCGTGGAGGGGACAAGGTGTCAGCTGGGATCTTCTTTTCACAGTTATTTGTAAGTCCTCCCCAGACAGCCATTTTGCATTTTTGCATTTCTTTTCCATGGGGATGGTCTTGATCCCTGTCTCCTGTACAATGTCACGAACCTCAGTCCATAGTTCATCAGGCACTCTATCTATCAGATCTAGACCCTTAAATCTATTTCTCACTTCCACTGTATAATCATAAGGGATTTGATTTAGGTCATACCTGAATGGTCTAGCAGTTTCTCCTACTTTCTTCAATTTAAGTCTGAATTTGGCAATAAGGAGGAGTTCATGATCTGAGCCATAGTCAGCTCCCGGTCCTATTTTTGTTGACTGTCTCTTTTAGTGACCTTATTTACTGATTTCATTTCCAGTAACTAACATGGCATGTGAGTTACTTTATTCCTTCTCTCAAGCTCATTAGGAATTTTAACATGTGGGGAACTTGCTAGAAGCCCGGTGGTTGGGATTCCTTGCTCCCACCACCCGGGGCCAGGATTTGATCCCTGGTCTGGGGACTAAGATCCCTCATGCTTCTCGGTGTGGCCAAAATAAATAAATAAAAACTAAAGTATCAGTTAAAAAGGGATTTAAAAAATATAGATAGGCGCATCAGAAGTTTTCAGCTCGTAGATGGACATTGATGGGCTCTGGTTTTATAGAAGGAAGAGTTTCTCGCTTGTCTCTGTGCTCCAGGATCCAAGCGAAGGGCCTGTGATCCGGGAAGACGCGAGTCTGCGCCCGCCGGCCTGGACTAGTGGAGGCTCTGAGGCTGACGCTCCTTTGCTCTTCCTCCCTTCAGCCTCTCAGAGCGTCTGTAAAAAGCGTTCTCCACTCTGTGTCTCCTCCAAATCCACAGAGACCGTGGCAGGTCTCTGCGGTCCAGAGCTCCAGGTTAAGCCTGCCTCCCTCTCACTGTGCCAGCAGCTCAGAGCAGCCAGACCTGCAGAGACAAGCAAGGGCGGAAGCGGTGGGCGCCTTGCTGAGGACCGGGTCCCCCCGTGATGGCCTGAGCGGCCTTCCTCCAGTTCCCGGCATCTCCTCCTCTGGGCAGGAGCCCAGGCTGCCTGGAACCAGAGCCTCCTCCAGGTCAGCGTCAGCAGGAAGGAATCTGGACCTCTTTATCCTTCAGCCATCGAATGAAGAGACCCCACGCGATCCTTTGGGGGTGAGGAGAAGAGACCCCAGAAAGAAGCTTTCTCTTACAGAACACCCAAGCTGTGCCAGGTACTGACTTGAGACACTTTAGATGTGTTAGCTGATTTAACCCTCGCTCAGGGCTTACGTCCACATCGCATATTAATTCACAAGGCACAGACGGGTCCGCTGGCTTAGTGCAGACGAGACCGTTAGTGTAGAGAGGTGTCTTGGGCTCCTCTGCCTCTCTGCTTCGAGGGCCTGTGGCAAGCGGGGGCGCCCTCCAGTCACAGCGCCTGGGCTTCTCCCATTGCGGCTCCCGGGCGCTGAGCACAGGCTCCGTAGCTGTGGCTCATGGGCTTAGCTGCCCCACGGCACGTGGGAGCGTCCCGGACCGGGGATCGAACCCCTGTCTCCTGCACTGACAGGCGGACTCTTTACCACTGGGCCACAGCAGAGACCGAGAGATACCTTGTTACTCGTGCCTGTCTGACCTCAGAGTCCTTGCCCCGGAGCACCGTGTCCTCCCCCCAGAGGTCTTGCGTGTAGTGTCTGCTAGTGTATATGATGCAGTGATGACAGGGGAAAGGCCATAGCTCCCAAATGACAGAGGCGGTGTTGATGGACTGAGGGACACTTCTAGAGTCACATGACGGGAACTTCTCGAACACTTTGAGGCTGAAGCCGGGTCCGTTCGTGTCCTTACGTCTCCCACTCATGCTGCACTGCTTCTTTGCACAAAGCCTTTACCTAATAAACATTCATGAAGCGAAGCAGGATGAAATACTGCCAAGAGGGAAGGGGCTTCTGGAGGGGAGAATAGCTACATGTATATGTGTGGTTGAGTCTCTTTGCAGTTCGCCTGAAACTACAACACTGTTAATCGACTATACCCTAATGCAAAGTAAAAAAAAAAAATCAAAAATTTCTACCAGTCAAGAGTCAGTTTTATGTGACGTCCTTGGTGGTCCAGTGGTTAAGACAAGACACTTCCACTGTGGGGGGCCTGGGTTTGATCCCTGGTTGGGGAACTAAGGTCCCACGTGCCATGTGGCATGGGTAAAAAAGTAGAGAAAGAGCTTTCCAATGAGAGAAAGTCCAAGTTTCATTCAAGGTGAAGGTGGTGAAGTCGCTCAGTCGTGTCCGACTCTTTGCGACCCCGTGGACTGTAATGTACCAGGCTTCTCTGTCCATGGGATTCTCCAGGCAAGAATACTGGAGTGGATTGCCATTTCCTTCTCCAGGGAACTTTCATTCAGGACAATAGAATTTGAAGCCAGTTCTGGGTTTAAACTCTGAGGCCAAGCTTAACTGCCACTCACTACTGCTCCTTTTTCTACAGCATAGACATTATATTGTTCAAGGGGTCAATGATTACTTTTAATTTGAATAACATAAAACAGGCTTGAAGAGGTTAAGTAGAATATGCAAGGAGGCGATGGAGGCAGAAAGCACTGTGGCCTGAATTCTTCTGAGAGTGAGTTTTTATTCAACATTATGTTTCCTTCAAAAGTAGCATAGATGTTAAAAACTATCCATGAATAAAAATATTTGGGGGGATGGAACCGTCTCTGAATACCCTAGTTCTGGGATTCAGGATGCTAGCGTGAGGCTTTGTTGGGCGTGTTTGCAGTTTTTCTGTAAGTTACCCGTGGGCATTTTGGTTAACCTGGAGTCCTAAGTTAGGGAAGATGACCGTGACCGCTGTGCACTGTTATCCGTGCCAGACGACTGTGAAAGCCTGATTTCCCAAGGTGTCGTGCCGACCGCTCCTTCCCTACCTCTCCATCCTCATCCTCTGCTCCTCTTTGTTGCGGTCTAAAGTGGAATCATTTATTTTGTTGATAATTGCCACAACTCATAAGTCTGAGTTACCCTGAAGATATGATATTCCTTACTAGATACGATTAGCAAATGGAACATTTCTGTTGTCTGCAGAGATCAACAGAAGCCTCAGGAGACAAAGATGAAGCTTCTTACATGGAAATCATGCATTCTAATTGTCAGTGTCTTAATACACTCTAAACTCTTCATAAAAAGAGTTAATGCAAATAGCCTCAAATGTGCTTCCAGTTATATTTCAATGTGTTCTTTCCTAGACAAACAGATTGCACACGCGTGAACAATTTACGAAGCCTAGTGGCTCTATGAACAATTATAAACAGTGCTATTCATTGAGCACGGGCTTCCCAGGTGGCTCAGTGATAAAGAATTTGCCTACAATGTAGGAGATGTGGGTTTGATCCCTGGGTCAGGAAGATCCCCTGGAGAAGAGAATGGCTACCCACTCCAGTATTCTTGCCTGGAGGAGCCTGGGGGGCTACAGTCCACGGGGTCCCAAAACAGTTGTATATGACTGAGCAACTAAACAGCAACATGTGTTGGGCGTAAACATAAGAGCGACGGGAAGTGTGAATAAATGGGCACGATACATCTGCAGTCGAGAGCACCACAACCCAGCTAACTGTAATCTTGGTGATGGCTACTGAATCCTTGCCCAGCCTCTAAGATTGCCAGATGTACCCTGACTGACATAAATTAGGGCTACATACGTGTGAAACTTTGAGCTCTGTATCTTACATCCCTGTAGGATATTTGCCCACAGAGCCCAGCTTCAAAGACCTCCTCAGGACCCGTGAGCACTGACCTCTCTCTCATCCCAGGCTCTTGCCACTCGCTGTCCTTTCTGCCCGCAGGGCTGCTCCCCTCCGCTCTGCACATGTACCGATCTCGCACCCTCTGCGTCTCTGTTCAAACAGTGTCTTCCAGGGTCCTGTCCCTCATGGTCAGAACTAACGTAGCCAGATCACCTGGCCCCCATCTAGTTCTCAGAAGTTGTCTTGGAATTTAGACTTCGTTTAGTAAAGTCTGTTTCCACCTATAACTCTGAAGCCCACTGAAATAGACACATTCCCTTCTAGGGCCCGATGCAATCTTTCCCACCAGGTACTGTTAGAAGTTCTCAGTCCTACGGGGCTCTGTGAAGAATACACGAGTTAACACACGGACCTTCCTGCTGCTGGGGCCAGCATACAGGAGGCACTCAATAAATGTGGGACCGTGTTCATCAGCATCGGCATTTCTTAAACAGTTCTTCGTTTAGTTTCGGCTGTGCTGGCTCTTTGTTGCTGTGCTTGGACTTCCTGTAGTTGCGACGAGCAGGGGCTACTCGCTAGGTGTGGTGTACGGCTTCTCCCGCCAAGGGCTTCTCCTGTCGCAGAGCGTGGGCTCGAGGGTGCTGGGGCTTCGGGAGTCTGCAGTTCCCGGGCTCCAGAGCACAGGTTCCATCCCCGGGACATGCGCTTAGTTGCTCCGTGGCAGGTGGGATCTTCCCAGAGCAGGGATCGAACCTGTGTCTTCTGCATTTGCAGGCAGGTTCTTTACTGCCGTGCCATCAGGGAAGCCCCAGTGTTTGTTAAATAAATCCAAAGCCTCCACCAGAGGTTTCTTTTCCCCGCGTGCACATTACCTAGAGGGTGAAGCCCAAACGCACAGTCGTCTTTGCACTCAAGCCGCCTGTTAGCATTCCCTGTGGGTCCACTCATCTTCATCACACCACAGTCGTCACCCCCAGACGCTGTGCTGGGATCTGAGGACCAAACAGACAGGTCAGACCTGCTCTCGTCAGGATCTTCACGATGTCTTCGGACAGCTTGGAAGATACCTCCTGTGGAACTGGGGGTTACGACGCCGCCACACCAGAAAGTATCCTGCAGCTTTTCAAGGGACGAGGTCAGCTCCAGGCTGACACGAATCAGCTTCCAGACGTGTTATTAGTGAGCATTCAGGATGCAGAACATGTGTCTCGGATGTTGCTCTTCTTGTTTATCGGGCCCACGCACCTACAAACGATGGAGATGACAGGATCTGTTTCTTGGGACCTCTCCGGTGGTCCAGAGGTAAAGAATCTGCTTTCCAGTGTAGGGTACATGGGTTCAATTCCTGGTCGGGGAGCTAAGATCTCACATGACTCGGGGCTAGAAAGCCCAAGCTCCACAGCAAGAGAAGCCCGCGTGCCACAGCAAAAACAAAAGAAAAGAAAACAGAAACCGAACCAGGGTCTATTTCCTGAGGATCCCCCAGGAGACTGGTCAGGTGCTCGCCTCAAAGGAAGCTCTAAGGACAAGGTGTCAGCGGCTAGAGTGACGTTGACTTGATTTTTTTTAACCTTGAGATGTATTATCTTATAAGAGTAAATGGTAAGATACAATGCTTATCACTAATGAGAATGGACAGAGAGAGACTGCCTCTGACCATAGGTAAGAACACTGATGTGACGGTGCTCAGACCACAGAAGGGCTTGGGACCAAACATGGCAGCTGCAGGTTTGAACATCGTCTGGCTGGTATTGGTCGAAGAGAGAATGGCTGAGCGGCTCCTTGCACACCGTCTTCTGTTGATGGGATCACTTAGTATTGTGCAAAACAGTGGTCACTGTGGAGAAGGGCTGGGAAGGCTTGGTCCACGGCAAGTGGCTGAAGGACACGAGACGCTTCACATTTGCAATTGCGATTCCTTTGCTCAGAGTGCCGTCCCTATCTTTCCCCACGTAGGGCTCTCTCAGCTCATTTGTTACACCGTTGACCATTTTAGTTTCTGTAATCCCCAATGCCTTATCTCAAGGCCCTTCATGCACTTCACCACAACCTTAATCCCTTCAGAATGGCCTTGCCTTTTATTGGCTTTTTCCTTCATTATCTATTTTTCTCACAAGTCAGCACACTGCAGATACGGACTGTGTCTTTCTTCTTCACTCATGTATTCTTGAAAGTGTAGCTGCTCAGTCACGTCTGACTTTTTGCGACCCCCATTGTCTGTAGTCTGCCAGGCTTCCCTGTCCATGGGATTCTCCAGGCAAGAATCCTGGAGTGGGGTGCCATTTCCTCCTCCAGGGGATCTTCCTGACCCGGGGATCAAACCCAGGTCTCCTGCACTGCAGGCAGATTCTTTACCATCTGAGCCAGCAGAGAGCCTAAGGAACCAGTTAAATTTAGGAAACCAAGCCATGGGGAGTGCTGAGTCTGGAGACAGATTTTGAGGCTTCAGCTTTTAGGTGTCATTTTCGGCTAAAATTGGCTGATGCTCCGGACATTGTCAGTAGTGCTGCCCTGAAAATAGGCGTGCAAGTATCATTGAAAATGAAGGTTTTCTTGGGATCTAAGGCAAGGAGGGGGCTGGTTGGCCAGGTAGTGACTCTGTATTTAGTGTTTCTGGCCGGTGGTCGGAGCGAGGTGATACCTCATTATAATTTTGATTTGCATTTCTCTGAGATTTCAGGAGGTGAAGTTTTTCCACTAATTTTTTTTAAGCAGCGTGAGTAAAACTGACCTCTCCAGAGTGGACTCTTACCATCTGCTCAGTTTTGAATCTTCCTCCAGGAGCTCCCCGAGGATCTTTGTTGAGGGCAACTGTTTTCTCCATCTGCCCTCTTGGCTGGTGAATATGAAGAGCCCAGTTAAGAGATGTTTTCAGCTCTTGTGCCATGTCATTTTCTGTTCTTTTTTTTAGTGATTTAGTTTTGTTCCCCCTTTGGAGTAAACTTGATTTCTGTTGTTCTGTTTGTTTGGGTTTACAGGAGCTTGATTCAGTTCTCACAGGTGTATGTCTGCTCTGTTCTTTTTAGGGGTCTTTTCCCACACGGGTTCTCTCAGCGTGCTCACAGGTGTATGTCTGCTCTGTTCTTTTTAGGGGTCTTTTCCCGTTTGGGTTCTCTCAGCGTGCTCAGTAGATGTCCTTGTGCCATTCAGCAGGTCCTTTTGGATCATCTTTGATAATAGGTAGTGTGTGTGTGCTAACCCTATCTCTTAATGCCTCCCTTCCCCTACCTTTTATTTTAATGATCATAAATGGTTTTTCTGAGTCTGTGTGTAAATGGACCGGCTACTCTTCATGTTTCTATTGATTTTTCTATTTTGGTTGATGCTATTAAATATTGTCAGTAGTGCTGCCTTGAAAATAGAGTTGCAAGTATCATTTTCCATTACGATTTTCTCTGCATCTAAGGCAAGGGGTGGGCTTGCCAGATCACATGCTGGCTCTACGTTTACTGTCTTAAGGAATCGCTACACTGTTTTCCCTCCCAGCTGCACCCACCATTTCCCTCTCCACCCACACTATAGGCAGACTCCCTGTTCCCCTCCCCCTCGGCAGCACTGAATCTTCACAGATCTTTCGGAGGATGGCCATTCTGAACAGTGTAAGTTGAAACAACACTGCAGTTTTGATCGCCATTTCTCTAACAGTGAGACTGAGCATCTTTCATGGGCTTTATGGCCATTTGGAGCCTTTTTTAAGACAAAGGTCTATTTAAGTCTCTGGCCTGTTTTTCTATTGAGTTGATTGGTTTATGATACTAAGCTGAATGAACTATTTGTTTGTTTCGAGATGAATAAATTGTTCTTAAATTTTATCATAACCATTTCCCCTCATTTGAGTGTTGTCTTTTTCTTTCATTTATAATTTCCCTTGCTGGCAAAAGCTTCTGAGGTTACTTTTGTTGAGTTTTGTTATTTTTCATTTTTCTAAGAGTAAAACCAAGAAGTTGCTGTGATTGATTTTAAAACCTGTTCTGCCCATATTTTCCTCAAGTTTAGAGTATACATGCCTCCATTTAGCTCTTTAATATATTTGGAGTTTCTTTTCTGTATAAGGTTAGGGAGAGACATAATTTTATTCACTTTTCCCTTGTTTAAGAAATCTCCATGCTGTCCTCTGTTCTGGCTGTTAATTTACATTGCCAGCATCAATATAGGAGAATTCATTTTTCCCCAAAACCTCTCCAATTGTTTACTGTTAGTAGAGTTTTTCTTTTAAGGTGAAAGAGTATTTTATTTAAAAAATTGATTTATTTAATTGGAGGCTAATTACTTTACAACATTGTAGTGGTTTTTGCCATCTGTTGACATGAGTCAGCCATGGGTGTACATGTGTTCCCCATCCTGAATCCCCGTCCCACCTCCCTCCCCATCCCATCCCTCAGGGTCATCCCAGTGCACCAGCCCTGAGCACCCTGTCTCATGCATAGAACCTGGACTGGCGATCTGTTTCACATATGATAATATACATGTTTCAATGCTATTCTCTCAGATCATCCCACCCTCACCTTCTCCCACAGAGTCCAAAAGTCTGTTCTTTACATCTGTGTCTCTTTTGCTATCTTGTACATAGGGTCATCGTTACCATCTTTCTAAACTCCATATATATGCATTAATATACTGTATTGGTATTTTTCTTTCTGGCTTACTTCACTCTGTATAATAGGTTCCAATCTCATCCACCTCATTAGAACTGATTCAAGTGTGTTCTTTTTAATAGCTGAGTAATACTCCACAGTGTATATGTACCACAGCTTTCTCATCCATTCATCTGCCAATGGACATCTAGGTTGCTTCCATGTCCTGGCTATTGTAAACAGTGCTGCGATGAACATTGAGGTACACGTGTCTCTTTAAATTCTGTTTTCCTTGGTGTGTATGCTCAGCAGTGGGATTGCTAGGTCATATGGCAGTTCTATTTTCAGTTTTTTAAGGAATCTCCACACTGTTCTCCATAGTGGCTGTACTAGTTTGCATTCCCACCAACAGTGTAAGAGGGTTCCCTTTTCTCCACACCCTCTCCAGCATTTATTGCTTGTAGACTTTTTGATAGCAGCTATTCTGACCAGCATGACACGGTACCTCATTGTAGTTTTGATTCACATTTCTCTGATAATGAGTGATGTTGAACATCTTTTCATGTATTTGTTAGCAATCTGTATGTCTTCTTTGGAGAAATGTCTGTTTAGTTCTTTGACCCATTTTTTGATTGGGTCATTTATTTTTCTGGTATTGAACTGCGAGTGCTTGTATATTTTTGAGATTAATTCTTTGTCAGTTGCTTTGTTTGCTATTACTTTCTCCCATTCTGAAGGCTGTGTTTTCACCTTGATTATAGTTTTCTTTGTTGTGCAAAAGCTTTTAAGTTTAATTAGGTCCCATTTGCTTATCTTTGCTTTTATTTCCATTACTCTGGGAGGTGGGTCATAGAGGATCCTGCTGTGATTTATGTTTTCCTCTAAGAGTTTTATCGTTTCTGGTCTTGCATTTAGATCTTTAATCCACTTTGAGTTTATTTTTGTGTACGGTGTTAGAAAGTGCTCTAGTTTCATTCTTTTACAAGTGGTTGACCAGTTTTCCCAGCACCATTTGTTAAAGAGATTGTCTTTTCTCCATTGTATATTCTTGCCTCCTTTGTCAAAGATACAGTGTCCATAGGTGCGTGGATTTATCTCTGGGCTTTCTATTTTGTTCCATTGATCTATATTTCTGTCTTTGTGCCAGTACCATACTGTCTTGATGACTGTAGCTTTGTAGTATAGTCTGAAGTCAGGCAGGTTGATTTCTCCAGTTCCATTCTTCTTTCTCAATATTACTTTGGCTATTCGAGGTTTTTTTTGTATTTCCATACAAATTGTGAAATTATTTGTTCTAGTTCTCTGAAAAATAACATTGGTAGTGTGATAGGGATTGCACTGAATCTATAGATTGCTTTGGATAATATACTCATTTTCACTATATTGATTCTTCCGATCCATGAACATGGTATATTCCTCCATCATTTGTGTCATCTTTGATTTCTTTCACCAGTGTTTTATAGTTTTCTATGTATAGGTCTTTCGTTTCTTTAGGTACATTTATTCCTAAGTATTTTATCCTTTTTGTAGCAATGGTGAATGGAATTATTTCCTTAATTCCTCTTTCTGTTTTCTCATTGTTACTGTACAGGAATGCAAGGGATTTTTGTGTATTAATTTTATATCCTACAAGTTTACTATATTAATTGATTCGCTCCAGTAATTTTCTGGTGGTGTCTTTAGGCTTTTCATGCAGAGGATCATGTCATCTGCAAATAGTGAGTTTTACTTCTTCTTTTCCAATCTGGATTCCTTTTATTTCTCTTTCTTCTCTGATTGCTGTGGCTAAAACTTCCAAAACTATGTTGAATAGTAGTGGTGAGAGTGGGCACCCTTGTGTTGTTCCTGACTTTAGGGGAAATGCTTTCAGTTTTTCACCATTGAGGATAATGTTTGCTGTGGGCTTATCATATATGGCTTTTATTATGTTGAAGTATGCTTCTTCTATGCCTGCTTTCTGGTTCACAAATCTACAACATCTCTCTTCATAACACCCATTTCCAAGAGAATTTGGGTTTGCCAGTGTCTGAGTTCCCAATACACTGTGAACATATTCCCAATATTGTATACTACATGTCTTTGCAGGAATCAGGATGTCGATAAACTTTGTCTCTCCACAGATGGAGATATCCCTGGAGTTGGGCAACATGACGAGGGTCCAGGAATTCATCTTGCTGGGCTTGTCCACGAGCCCAGAAACAAGGGAAGTCCTGTTTGCCGTCTTCCTGACCCTCTACCTGCTGACCCTCCTGGAGAACGCCCTCATCGTCTTCCTCGTCTGCAGCCACACCGAGCTCCACACGCCCATGTACTTCTTCCTGGGCAACCTGAGCTGCCTGGAGACGTGCTACGTGTCCGTGACCATGCCCAGCCTGCTGGCGGGGCTGTGGACGGGCCCCTGCCACGTGCCCTTCCCAGCCTGCATGACCCAGCTCTTCTTCTTCATCGTCCTCATCTGCACAGAGTGTACCCTCCTGGCCTCCATGGCCTATGACCGCTACGTGGCCATCTGCGCCCACTGCGCTACCCGCTGCTCATGCGGCCCCAGGTCTGCCTGGGCTTGGCCGGGACTTCATGGCTTGGTGGGCTGCTGGTCTCGGCGGCCAAGACAGCGTGCATCGCCAGCCTGTCCTACTGCGGCCCCAACGTCCTCAACCACTTCTTCTGTGACGTCTCCCCGCTGCTCAACCTGTCCTGCACCCACGTGGCCCTACCGAGCTGGTGGACTTCCTCTCGGCCACCATTATCTTCTGCGGGACACTGCTGGTCGCCCTGGCCTCCTACTCAGCCATCGGGGTGACAGTTCTCCGCATGCCTTCGGCCGCCGCCCGGCGCAAGGCCTTCTCCGCATGCGCCTCCCACCTGGGGGTGCTGGGCATCTTCTACTCGGCCACTCTCTCCATCTACGCCCGCCCCAGCCACGTCAGATCCATGGGCCTCAACAAGGTGCTGTCCGTCATCTACACGGTGGCCACGCCCATGTGCAATCCGGCCACCTACTGCCTGCGGAACAGGGAGGTCCAGGCAGCCCTGATCAGAACTCTCTGCTGGACTTGACCCTGGTCTTGGGACATTAACCCCATACCTCCTAATTTACATTTTCTCGTGGCTTGAAACACTTACTTAAGGGATGTTGAAAAAAGAGTCGCATACTGAAGGAATACATTTCTCACAAAGAAAGTGAAAGTGTTAGCCGCTTAGTCGTGTCCGACTCTTTGTGACCCCGTGGAGTGTAGCCCCTCAGGCTCCTCTGTCCATGGAATTCTCCGGGCAAGAATACTGGAGTGGGTTGCCATTTCTTTCTCCACGGGAACTTCCTGACCCAGGGATTGAATCCAGGTCTCCTGCATTACAGGCAGAGTCTATGCTGTTAATATATATTAGAGCTATCCAGGAAGCCTTAATATATATACGAGTTTGAAGCAATCCATGACAAAAGCGTAGCTACCCAAGAGAAATGTGAGCATTGTCTATAAGAAAGCAGACCATCAAGGATGCCTGATAAGGGCTGGTGACCCTCGTGACAAGATGCTTCACTTTATGAGTAAGCCAGGGAAGTAAATTTAACCAGCTCATCAGCTTTATTCAGGGAACATTGATGAATATTTATTTCCTAAATGTGTCTATATGTCCCCACAAGTAGAAATAGATATGTACAAGGACATTCATTGGATCTTCGCTTGTAATAGGAAACAGCCTACATGTCCATACAGTGCGTAGATTAAAAATAAGTAATTCATTGTAAGATAAGCATTAGGCTGTTAAAAAGAAATCAATTTGTATGTTTTGACATGGATATTTGGTTTATATTTATATGTTAAGTTAAAAATAAAATAAATATAGTATGAAATACTTTTGTATTTTTTAAAATTAACTTTTAAGTTTACAAGTGTCTGTTGAACCAGAAGACCATTTTCTCTGCTCTTCTGATGCCTTGGTGCTTCTCAGACCAAGTTGTGAACATGTGTTTCCATGCTAACGTGCACCCTAGGATTGATTCAGTGAAGGCAGGAGCAGTTTCTCCTTCATCTTTTTTTTTTTTTTTTTAATTTTTGGCTGCACCCCATGGCATGAGGGACCTTAGCTTCCAGACGAGGAATGGAACCCATGCTCCCTGCATTGAATGGCAGAGTCTTAACCACTGGACAGCCAGGGACGCCCCTCTCACCCATCTTTATACTCAGGATCCAGGCTCAGGGCTAGGCATTTGGGAAGGGATCTGAGAACGTGCAATGGCCTCAACTAAGGGCGGGTCTGAGGCTAACTCTCCTCTCGTGTGTGCATGCACTAAGTCTCTTCAGCCATGTCTGCCCCTGCGACTCCGTGGACTGTAGCCCCCCAGGCTCCTCTGTCCATGGGATTCTCCAGGCAAGAATACTGGAGGGGGTTGCCATGCCATCCTTGAGGGGATCTTCCCAACCCAGGTATCTAACCCGAGTCTCTTACATCTCCTGTGCTGGCAGGTGGCTTCTTTACCACCAGCGCCACCTGGGAAGGCCTCACCTCCCCTTAAGCCTCTGAAAAGTTATCAAAAAAAAAAAAAAAGATTCCTCTTCTCCAATTCCACAGAGGTCGGGGAAGTCTCTGAGGTCAAGAGCGCCAGCTTAAGCCCGCCTCCTTCTCGCTGTGAGGGCAGTCACCTTAGCAAGTCAGAGCATGCAGAACAACGGAGAGAAATGAGGGTGGGGTGGTTGGCTGGGGCGGGTGCCTCACTCAAGACCAGGAGCAAATCCTTCCAAGCTGGACTGAAAGGCCATCCTCTGTTCATTGGCATCTGCTCCTCTGGGCAGGAGCCCAACCTGCCTGAACACCAGAGCCTCCTTTGGGTACAGCATCAGCAAGAAGGGACCTGTACCTGCTGTCTTTAAGCCATCAGGTGAGGGAACAAACTCCTTATGGATGCGGACAAGGAACCATGGAAAGACGTGTTCCTTTATAGAACCCCCAAGGCGTACCTCGTACCAACTCTAAAACTTTCTACCTGTCTCTATAGAGTGCATGGACATGTTCTCCCAGATGAGACTTCTCTGGACAAGTACGTCAAGTGGCTTCTTGAAGAAAATCCATCTAGTAAGGGAGAGAGATCCTCCCAGTCACATCTGTCTGCCTCCGAAGTGGTTTTCAACCACCATGTTTTACCATCCCAAGAGATCAGGTATACAGTAGCTACTATTACATGGAATTGATTAATTCTGAGGGAAGAAAACCTACCTCTATGTTACAGATATGGGGAAGGAAGCTAATGGATAAAGTGACTTTCAGTCACTGAAAGTTCTCAGTGTCGTCATTGCTGTTCAGTTGCTAGGTCGTGTCCGACTCTTTGTGATCCCAAGGACTGCTCCCTGTCCTTCATTATCTCCTGGAGTTTGCTCAAACTCATGTCCATTGAGTCGGTGATGTTAGTTCAGTCTTAGGCTGTTAGAACAAATTAAGGGAAGCAATTGATGGCAGATTGCAGTACCAAATAAATTAGAATTTTTGTCACTTAGGCTCTGAGAAGCGCTGAGCCCGCTGCCTGGCCCATAGAAAGAGCTTAATATGTAGTAATCACGTTGGCTACTACATTTACGGTTATAACCTGTGTGCTGACTGGAATATGAGCATTAAATGTTTACAATAACCAGGACGCGTGAATAGAGTGGATGGATTACAAATACTATAGTTTTCTCCTGTTCCCTTGTTGGTCGTATGACCTTAGGCAAGTCACTTTTACTTCCTGAAGTTCAGTGATCCCCCTTGAAAAATAAGATAATGAGAGCAGTTCTTACAGGTTCTTTGGGCAAACGAATAAGATAACATGAACGATTCCTAGCACAGCGCCAGGAAGGCCATGTTCAAGGCGAGACTCAGAAGCACGCCGGGCTTTGACTGCAAAACTCTGTCACCGCCAAGGCTTCCCGTGGGCCAGCCTTGGCCAGCTGTCCATCCTCATCTCTCTCTGTTCTTTGTGTTCTCTAAGCCTGGTTTAAAGTGTGTCCAGTAATTTTCCTGAAGCGTCTTGGCTGTGGACATCTTTGCCCCCCAAGCATTTTTGCCGCAATGACTTTCACTGCATAGCCGATTGTCCGTTTCGCCATGTGTGTGTTTAGTCACCCTCTGGCGTCTGACTCTTCACAGCCCTTTGGACGGTAGCCCGCCAGGCTTCTCTGTCCATGGGATTCTCCAGGCAAGAATACTAGAGAGGGTTGCCATTTCCTTCTCCAGGGATCTTCCTGACCCAGTGATGGAACCAGCATCTCCTGCGTCTTCCGCATTGGCAGGCAGATTCCTTACCCATGAGCCATCAGGGAATAAAAGAGCAGGTGACCGGCTGACAGTCTGACATAAAGTGACTCAGCACCAAGTCTGCCTCAGCTGTGCCTGCCCCTGGTGCTGCCACTTCCTGGCTGCGTGGTCTTGGGGCAACGCATTGACCTGTCTGGGTGTTTTGGCACAGAACTGAGAGGGTAACAGGTGGGAAGGCCAGAGGTCCCCAGGCAGCAGGCGGACAGAAACTGCAAGGGGCAGATGTTTTTTCCCCTTTTCTGCTAATGAAGCTGGTTCCGCCTAAGAGTCCCATTTTTTTCTTTTCTCAAACCTTGGGCTGATAATAGCTCAACAAACCAGTACTCATGTCAATTGTTTTATGGCCAGGGATGACACACCTTGTGCTGTTCCATCTCAAAAATGCATACTGTGGGAGAGGGGCCTGGTGAGACACCTTCAGCCTTGAGGTGTTTCTTTTACCTGATTAGAAGCTTGCTAACAGACATAAAATGCTTCGTTAAAAATGAGCAAGCACGCACTCTTTCTGTCTGCTTTGATGTCTATTTCAGAAGCTTTCCCTTTGTCTGTTATACTTCAATAAAACTTTGCCACACAAAAATCTCCAAGCAGTCAAGCCTCGTCTCTGACCCCAGATCACAATCCTCTCCTCCGGAAGTCATGAATCCTGGCCTAACACACAGCTCTCAGTGGCAGCCTTTCAGAACCAAGAATACAACTATGGTTTCTGGCAGTTTACTGGCTTGTAGTAAGGGCTCAATGGAATTACAGATGCTTCCATGATTAGACTGTGTACCCCAGTTTATATCAATAGTTTGCTCTGTGAGCCTCAAGTGCCTTACGGATAATGGTGGGGAAATGCTGCACATGTCTGTATATGATCACGCTGATTGAATACAGAGCTTACATTTTCCACCTTCTGCTGAAAAGCCAATTCATTTTTGTGGGAATCCCTCTGTGATTCAGACAGGAAGCTGCCCCTTTGTCCTTCTTAAACACTGTAATTGAGAGTCATATAATCTATAAAATAAGATCACATTAAAGGTAGAGGACTATTTTTACAGAAAGAGGGAACTGACTGTCTTGGATTTTTATTTAGAATACTTCTAAATTCCTGTGTGGGCTTCCCTGGGGGCTCAGTGGTAAAGAATCCGCCTGCCAACGTAGGAGATATGAGTTCAATCCCTGGGTCTGGAAGATTCCCTGGAGAAGGAAATGGCACCCCACTCCAGTATTCTTGCCTGGAGAATCTCATGGACAGAGGAGCCTGGCGGGCTACAGTCCATAGGGTAGCAAAGAATCATTCAGGACTGAAGTGACTTAGTATGCAAGCAACTGGAGGCAAGTGTTATTTTTCCAATTTTCAGTTGGCATAGTTTGTGTTAGGACCTAGAGTCACTACGGAGAATAAGCAGAGTACCCGAGATGTCTGCTTTCATGGATGTAAAGTGTCTTTCTCTGTAACAGTCAATTTCCAAGAGAAGTTGGGCAGCCAGTTCACTAGGGCACCCACACACTATGAACGTCTTCCTAACATGTGTATCTTTTTTTTTTTTTTATTTTCACCATTGAGGATAATGTTTGCTGTGGGCTTATCATATATGGCTTTTATTATGTTGAAGTATGCTTCTTCTATGCCTGCTTTCTGGTTCACAAATCTACAACATCTCTCTTCATAACACCCATTTCCAAGAGAATTTGGGTTTGCCAGTGTCTGAGTTCCCAATACACTGTGAACATATTCCCAACATTGTATACTACATGTCTTTGCAGGAATCAGGATGTCGATAAACTTTGTCTCTCCACAGATGGAGATATCCCTGGAGTTGGGCAACATGACGAGGGTCCAGGAATTCATCTTGCTGGGCTTGTCCACGAGCCCAGAAACAAGGGAAGTCCTGTTTGCCATCTTCCTGACCCTCCACCTGCTGACCCTCCTGGAGAACGCCCTCATCGTCTTCCTCGTCTGCAGCCACACCGAGCTCCACACGCCCATGTACTTCTTCCTGGGCAACCTGAGCTGCCTGGAGAGTGCTACGTGTCCGTGACCATGCCCAGCCTGCTGGCGGGGCTGTGGACGGGCCCCTGCCACGTGCCCTTCCCAGCCTGCATGACCCAGCTCTTCTTCTTCATCGTCCTCATCTGCACAGAGTGTACCCTCCTGGCCTCCATGGCCTATGACCGCTACGTGGCCATCTGCCGCCCACTGCGCTACCCGCTGCTCATGCGGCCCCAGGTCTGCCTGGGCTTGGCCGGGACTTCGTGGCTTGGTGGGCTGCTGGTCTCGGCGGCCAAGACAGCGTGCATCGCCAGCCTGTCCTACTGCGGCCCAACGTCCTCAACCACTTCTTCTGTGACGTCTCCCCGCTGCTCAACCTGTCCTGCACCCACGTGACCCTGACTGAGCTGGTGGACTTCCTCTCGGCCATCGTCATCTTCTGCGGGACGCTGCTGGTCGCCCTGGCCTCCTACTCGGCCATCGGGATGGCGGTGCTCAGCATGCCTTCAGCCGCCGCCTTGGAGCAAGGCCTTCTCCACCTGCGCCTCCCACCTGGGGGTGGTGGGCACCTTCTACTCAGCAGCCCTCTTCATGTGTTCCTGCCCCAGCCGCGTCAAGCCCGCTGACCTCCACAGGCTGCTGTCGGTCATCTACACGGTGGTCATGCCTGCCTGCAGCCTGGTGGTCTACTGCCTGCGGAACAGGGGGGTCCACGCAGCCCTGCGGAGAACCCTCCATCCCTGCAAGGGCTCCTCAGCAAGAACTGACATCTCCCACTCCTGACTTTAAAACTTTCACGGCCAAAACACACACACACACACACACACACACACACGCAACTTCCAAAGCCAAATAGAAACCCAGAGGGAAGTATTTGCAATACAGCATACAAGGATTCTTTACATAAAGGAGAAACATATGAAGACTCGAGAGAAAAACACAATGAAAATCATCACGAACAAGCAGATTCTTGAAGGAAACACATAGGTGGCTGATAACCTGCCCCTCAAATGTACATCCTCTCCAGTAATCCAAGAAATGGAAATTTACTCCTGCCCACTGGAAAAAAAATAAGTAATATTTAAACTTAAGTACAAGTTTTTATTGTTACATTGTGAAATTTGGAATAAACATTATTTTACTGAAAATTTTTGCAAATAATGCCAATGCCCACCAACCCGAAATTATTCAAATGTTACGTTATATGCTATGCTGTGCTGTAGCTCATTCATATCCAACTCTCTGCGACCCCATGGACTGCAGCCTGCCAGGCTCCTCTGTCCTTGGGGATTCTTCAGAAAGTAATATTGGAGCGGGTTGCCATGCCTCCAGGGGATCTTCCCAATATAGGGATCGAACCCAGGTCTCCCACATTGCAGGTAGATTCTTTACCGTTTGAGCCCCCAGGAAAGCCCATGAATACTGGGGTGGGTAGCCTGTCCCTTCTCCGGGGGATCTTCTTGACCCAGGAATCGAACCAGGGTCTCCTGAATTGCAAGCAGATTCTTTACTAGCTGAGCTACCATGGAAGCCCATTATGTTATATATACAGTGTGAAATCAAATGCATTCATTAAAGAGATTATACCAGATACTGTCATGGGGAGATGGTATGCTGTTGAGTTAAACATGAAAGAAGCAATATAAAAGTATGTCAAAGATTTGTAAAACAATAATAATAAATAGACTAATTGTAGTAGTTATTTAAGTTAATATTTGCCTAGAAATTTAGACCATAAAGGAGGCTGAGTGCCAAAGAATTGATGCGTTTGAACTGTGGTGTTGGAGAAGACTCTTGAGAGTCCCTTGGGCTGCAAGGAGATCCAACCAATCCATCCTAAAGGAAATCAACCCTGAATATTCATTGGAAGGACTGATGCTGAAGCTGAAGCTCCAATACTTTGGCCATCTGATGCGAAGTGTAGGCTTATTGGAAAAGACCCTGATGTGGGGAAAGAGTGAAGGCAGGAGGAGAAGGGGGTGGCAGAGGGTGAGATGGCTGAATGGCATCACTGACTCAGTGGACATGAGTTTGAGCACTCTCTGGGACATGGTGAAGGACAGGGAAGCCTGGTGTCTGCAGTCCCTGGGGTCACAAAGAGTCAGACACAACTTAGTGACTGAATAAAACAACAATGCCTAGAAAAAGGGCTTTCCAAGTGCCTCAGCGGTAAAGAACCTGCCTGCCAATGCAGAAGGCATGGGAGACGTGGGTTCACTCCCTGAGTTGGGAAGATCTCTTGCAGAAGGAACTGGAAACCCACTCCAGTTTTCTTGCCTGGGAAATCCCACGGACAGAGGAGCCTGGTGGGCTACAGTCCATGGGGTTGCAAAAGAGTCAGACACAACTGAATACACACGCAGGGGCTTAGAGGACATCTAGAAAGGGATCCGAAAAGGTGTTTATCAGTTATTAGCTGTGCTTTTAGGTGAGAGGCCTCAGAGCACTTGTATTTTCTATTTTATACATTTGAATATTTTGCAATTTTCCAGGATTACCTTTATAATTGAAAAAATAAGCATATTATAAGAGAAAACAGAAATTCCAAGAATGAACTTCTGTAGAATGACCTACTCATCATACTGGCATATTTTTATTTTAAGTAATAAAAATTCATGCTGACAGAGCCTCAAGAGAACTGATCCTGTTCTTGTGTGGTCTGTGAGAGTTCATGTCGCTATGTTTTAGAAGGGCAGTTTACTAATAAATAATAAAAGTCTTGGGAGTCTGGATGGCCTTGCCTTCATTAATTCTACTTTGGGAATTTATCCTGGAGAAGAAGGGGAAAGATACGGGCGAAACCGACCTCCTACAAGGCCTTCTCTGCTGGTCCAGTGGATGAGACTCAGTGCTCCCAGTGTAGGGGCTGGGCTGAAACCCTGGTCAGGGAAATGGATCCCACCTGCTGCAGCCAAGACCCGGTGCAGCCATTAAAGAAAACACCTCTGAAAAGCTGGCCTACGCTGTCACCCGTTCTAAACCGTTTGTGCACAAATAACCCAGCGCTGCTGCTGCTGAGTCACGTCAGCCGTGTCTGACCCTGTGTGACCCCATAGGCGGCAGCCCACCAGGCTCCCCCGTCCCTGGGATTCTCCAGGAAGATCACTGGAATGGGTTGCCATTTCCTTCTCCAGTGCATGAAAGTGAAAAGTGAAAGTGAAGTCTCTCAGTTGTGTCCGACTCTTCGAGACCCCATGGACTGCAGCCTTCCACTCAATAATTCATCCCCCAAGGGCAACAGAAATGGCCAATAAACTATGCAATAATGTTCCACTTCCACTTCTACTAAAGAAATGAAACCCAAAGTAGTGGAATGAAAGCTGGTAGCAGAACATCTTTTAATATGCTCACAGAACATTAAAAGGAAATCCTCTGAGAAAACGCAGTGTTGGTTGGACGTGGGGGCAAGTTACCCTCCCAGACAGCTGTGAGCATGTAGATTGAGGCTTTGTTTCTGGAAAGCAGTTTGCTAATATTTACCAAATTTTGAATTCATGTGCACTTTGACACAGCTGTTACCGTTTTTATCTTCATGCTCTGGATTTTGAATAGCCTTGGATTCTGTTCGCCAAAATTTCCAGCCCTTTGTCCTCCAGGCTCTTTCTGCCTGGGTGGGATGATGTGAGTGGCCAGTCCTAGACCAAATCACTTAATCCCTGGCACTTTAATCTGGAATGCTACCGGAATCATTCTCATACATGTATTTTTATAGGTCAGTGTTTTAATCTTCCTGTAAGAAATCTGCAGAAGTGGAGATTCTGCGTCAAAATGTAGGCAAAATTCAAATACCAGTTTGTTCTCCAAGAGGGTTTCAGCAATCTGTGCCTCCACCAGCAGTCTATGACTGAGAATCACCGTATTTCAAAGCCACCTCAGCTGTTAGTCGCTCAGTCGTGTCTGACTCTGCGACCCTCCAAGGATCCCAGGCTCCTCTGGAACCCCATGGAATTCTCCAAGTTAGAATACTGGATTGGGTTGCCATTCCCTTCTCTAGGGGATTTTTCCAACCCAGAGATCGAACCCAGGTCTCTTGCACTGTAGGAAAATCCTTTACCGTCTGAGCCACCAGGGACACCCCAACCTCAGCTCGGCTTTAGGTGTCAACAGTCTCTTGAATCTTCCTGATCTGCTACAGTGATGGTAAAGCATCATAACTAGCATGTTTGCTGAGTGTGAAGGAGATGTGTTAGATAGATTCACTGGTCATTTGCATGGTCTCATCTATAAATTGCCGTTTATAATTGCCCTGCGTACCCTGACATACATATATTTTGAAAGTAGAATATCGGTCATTTGAAAGAGCTTGACAGTTCTTTAGGAAGTTAAATATAGCCTGAGCAGGTGTGCTGCGTGCTAAGCTGTTTCATTTGTGTCTGAATCTTTGTGACCCTATAGACTGCAGCCCACCAGGCTCCTCTGTCCATGGGATTTCCCAGGCAAGAATGCTGGAGTGGGTCGCCATTCCCCCTCCAGGGGATCTTCCTGACCCAGGGATTGAACTCACGTGTCTTATGTTTCCTGCATTGGCAAGCAGGCTCTTTACCACTTGCACCACCTGGAAGCCCCTAGCATTAGTATATAACCCAGCAACTCCACTCCTAGGCATATACCCAAGAGAAAAGGAAACGTGTTTCCACAGAAAGGGTGGTCTAAATACGTTTACAGCAGCGCAGTCCCTAACAGCTAAAAAGTGAAAGCAACTCAAGCGTCTTTCAGCCGAGGAATGGGCAACTAAATGTAACGGAATGTTATGCAACCATAAAAAGGAATAACGTGCTGAAGTGTGCTGCAATATGCACAGACCTTGAGAATATTATGCTAAATGAAAGAGGCGGCGCTTAAAAGTCCACATAGGATCTGCTTTCAATTATGCAAAATGCCTAATCAGGCAAGTCCATACAGAGAGAAAGACGAGTGGCATCTTAGGGCTGGGGGGTGGAATAGGGGATTGGGAGTGACTTCTGGTGTGTACAGATTTCTTGTTTAAAAAATTGGAATATAATCGCTCTGCAGTGCTGTGTTAGTTTCTGCTGTTCAGCAGCGTGAATCTCCCGTGTGTATGCATGTATCGCCTCCCCCTTGAGCCTCTCGCCTCACACGCCGCTCCACCAGGTCCTCACAGAGCGCTGAGCTGAGCTCCCCTGCCGCGCAGCACCACCGCACCAGCCACCCGACTTGCTCAGGATGCTGCGTGTGTGTCCGTGCCCCTCTCTCCGCTCATCCCACCCTCCCCTTTGCCCCTCTGTGCCCACAAGTCCCTTCTCCACATCTGCGTCTCTATTCCTCCGCTGGAAATGGGTTCATCTGCACCGTTTTTCCAGATTCCGTATGTGTGCGTTAATGTACAACATTTGTTTCTCTTTTTCTGATTTACTTCACTCTGTATGACAGACTCTCGGTTCATCCAGATCTCGACAAATGACCTGATTTCGCTCCTTTTCGTGGCTGACTAATAGTCCGTTGCACGTCTGTACCACACCTTCTTTATCCATTCATCTTGGTGTGATGAAAACGTCCTGGAATCAGATAATGGTACTGGTTGCACAGCGTTGTGAATGTGTTAATAGCCACTGAATCATACACTGTCATACACACTGTGTGAAGATCAAGTATGGACAGCTTGAGTTCTCCACCCTGCCCCTGGCTGGTCAGCCTCAGGACCCACGTAGAGCTCTGCGGAAAGCTGCCTGGACCTCCCTGTTCCGCAGGCAGTAGATGACCGGATTGGACATGGGCGTGGCCACCGTGTAGATGACGGACAGCACCTTGTTGAGGCCCATGGATCTGACGCGGCTGGGGCGGGCGTAGATGAAGAGAGTGGCCGAGTAGAAGATGCCCAGCACCCCCAGGTGGGAGGCGCACGTGGAGAAGGCCTTGCGCCGGGCGGCGGCCGAAGGCATGCGGAGCACGGCCCTGGCAATGGCCACGTAGGAGGCTATGGCCACCAGGAGCGAGCCCCAGAGAATGACGATGGCCGAGAGGAAGTCCACCAGCTCGGTCAGGGCCACGTGGGTGCAGGACAGGTTGAGCAGCGGGGAGACGTCACAGAAGAAGTGGTTGAGGACGTTGGGGCCGCAGTAGGACAGGCTGGCGATGCACGCTGTCTTGGCCGCCGAGACCAGCAGCCCACCAAGCCACGAAGTCCCGGCCAAGCCCAGGCAGACTGGGGCCGCATGAGCAGCGGGTAGCGCAGTGGGCGGCAGATGGCCACGTAGCGGTCATAGGCCATGGAGGCCAGGAGGGTACACTCTGTGCAGATGAGGACGATGAAGAAGAAGAGCTGGGTCATGCAGGCTGGGAAGGGCACGTGGCAGGGGCCCGTCCACAGCCCCGCCAGCAGGCTGGGCATGGTCACGGACACGTAGCACGTCTCCAGGCAGCTCAGGTTGCCCAGGAAGAAGTACATGGGCGTGTGGAGCTCGGTGTGGCTGCAGACGAGGAAGACGATGAGGGCGTTCTCCAGGAGGGTCAGCAGGTAGAGGGTCAGGAAGACGGCAAACAGGACTTCCCTTGTTTCTGGGCTCGTGGACAAGCCCAGCAAGATGAATTCCTGGACCCTCGTCACGTTGCCCAACTCCAGGGGCCTCTCCATCTAAGCGCAAAGCACACTGCAAAGTAGCTCACAAATCTGCCTCTGTACACCTCGCCTCGCCCAGATCCCAGCCATCACGCCACCTGAGTAAATGCGACACCCTCTTCTCTGGCCTCCCTGACTCCATTCTTGCTGCTACAAGCCTCCAAGAAGTAGCTGATGGAGCCTTTGAAAAACACAGTCCTCTAGGGTCACTCCTCTGCTTAAAGCTTTTCATCTCTCCCCCGTCATTCTTAGAACAAACCTCATGTTCCGCATCAAACTTTGCCAGTTGCTTGGGGGTTTTTTGGGGGGAGCGGTGGGGAGGGCTTTTTCAAAATTAATCTGTTATTGGAGTAGACTCGCCTTACAGTGCTGTGTTAGTTTCTACCGTCCAACAAAGTGAGTCAGCCATGCGTGTACAGACCCTCCCTCCCGCCGGGACGTCCTTCCCAGTCAGGTATCCACAGAGCACTGTCCCTGCGCTATGGTGGGTTCTCACCACTTGCCTGTCTTACGCACAGTATCAGTAGCGGATAAGTGTCGATCCCAGCCTCCCGGGCCCTCCCACCCCGCCACTGCACACGCCCGTTTGGTATCCACACGTGTGTGCTCGTGTCTGTCTCTATTTCTGCTCTGCAGATGAGATCATCTGTAGCACTCCCCTATATTCCACGCACACGTGTCAATATGCGGTATCTGTTGTTCCCTCCCTGGCGCATTTCACTCTGTGCAGCCGTCTCTAGGTTCATCTCTGCAGACGGCCCTATTTCATGCTTGCTGTGACCGAGCGCTCTTCCCCTCGTGCGTGTGCCTCATCTTCTCTATCCTTTCCTGTCGACAGACGCTTGTGCTGCTTCCGTGTAGTGCTTGTTGCTGCAGTGGACACTGGGGGCGCACATGTATTCTCAATCATGTTTTCCTCTGGGTACATGCCCAGGAGTGGGATTGCTGGGTCACATGGTAGCTCTATTTTTAGTTTTTTAAGGAACCGCCATACTGTTTTCCCAGTGGCTGTATCAGTTTTAACTCCCGTCATGGTTCCTCTTCTTCCATCTATCAAAGCCCTACAGGGATGCTTCCATTTCCTCAAACGTTGCCAGGTCTCGCCAGCCTTAAAGAGTTCCCACATGTAGTCCCTTTTGTCTGGAATACTTTCTCCCCCTTCTTGCTTTTCCCATTTCTGGGAATCCTAGACATCTTTGGCATAATCTTTCAATGTCTTATCTTCAGATAAGCCTTCCTTAAAAAGTTCTCTATCAAACCGTGTGTCTTTATTTTCTATCTGCATATTACAAACCAGCTGTTGTAATTTTAAATGCTTGTCTGTTTGCTCAGTTGTTCAGTGTCTCTCCAGCTGGGTTGCAGGCCTGGGGGAAGGAGCTAGGTCTGTCTCACTCAGAACTCTACCCTGGGGGCCTGGCAATGAGCACGTTGCCGGGTACATTATAGGGGCTCAGCGCGTGTTTATTCAACGTGTGATGGACCCAGGGTGGGTTCAAGGGCACCACATCTCCTAGGACGTGCAGAACCCCAGGGTTGGGGGTGTTGGCTGGGAGCACCTGATCTCGGCCTCGGTGACTGCGTCTTCAGGCTCTGGTGGTTGTTGATTTGAGAGGGAGTTGACACAGTGGGCGAAGAGTCCTCACCCTGACTCAGGATTCCTGCCTCGTCTGCTCATGTCATCCCAGAAACATTTTGGGAGCATCGACACGTGCTCTGCCCGGTGCAGAGTGGGTGTGAAGGCGAGCAGACGCGGCCCATCGAGCAGGAGTTCTCTCTGCGTGTGAGTGCGTGCGTGTGTTACTCACTCAGCGGTGTCCAGCCCCTTGTGATCCCATGGACTATACCCGCCAGGCTCCTCTGTTCATGGGATTTCCCAGAATACTGGACGGGATTGCCCTTTTCCTTCTGCAGGGGATCTTCCCGACCCAGGGTTGGAACCCAGGTCTCCTGCTCTGCAGGCAGATTCTTTCCCACTAAGCCACCAAGGAAGCCCAGCTTTCTATCTAAGTGTCCCTTACTGGCGAAACTTGGGCAAGTTAGCTAACCTGTCCTACCCTCAATAGACTTTCAAGGGAAACAAAGAAGATATATGTAATTAGCTTCATCTCAGAGGATCTAATATCTGCATCATTATATAAAGTCAGACTTGGATCTGAACATTCAGTCTCCACTAAATAGCTGTGTCCATGGGGTCGCAAGGAGTTGGACATAACTTAGCAACTGAACGACAATGACTGAATAGGCGTGAGGTTTAGACAAGCTATAGGTTCTGTGAAACCGCATATGCGAGTTGGGGATGATGTCAGCACTTACAGAGTACTCATGGGGTTGCCATGTACCAAGTTCCTGGCACAGGGCACACACCAGTGTTACCTGTTAACACTGAATAGTACGCGGGGCTTTCTTGGTGGCCCAGTGGTTATGGCCCCATGCCTGCTTCCACTGCCGGGGGCATGGCCTTGATCCCCGGTCAGGGAACTAAAATCCCACATCAGTGTGGCCCCCCCAAAATTAAAACTAAATAAATAGTATGCCATCCAAATATAGGTATCATCTCTCATTAATTATTACTAATGAATAATAATTGGATGAATAAATGAATTAAAATAATAATAATTAATGAATAATTGATAATTATTAATTAATAATTTCCTAGACTTCCCTGGTGGCTCAGAGGTTAAAGCGTTTGCCTCCAATGCGGGAGACCTGGGTTCGATCCCTGGGTCGGGAAGATCCCCTGGAGAAGGAAATGGCAACCCACTCCAGTATTCTTGCTTGGAGAATCTCATGGACTGAGGAGCCTGGTGGGCTGCAGTCCATGGGGTCACAAAGAGTCGGACACGACTGAGTGACTTTACTTACTTACTTACTTACTTATAGATATACATTATTTCATCAACACGGGTTGCGACCATTCTGTGAGTGACGTGTTATGCGCTGTGTTTTGCAGATAAGGAACTAAAGCTTGGGAGAGGTGAAGAGACTTGCTCAGGGTCACAGCTGGGTCTCTCTAGTCCTGAAGCCAGGGATCATTTCTCTAGACCCTGCCGCTTCTCCGTGTGAAACGACTCGCATGTGCTTGAACCTGTCCAAACTGGATTGCAGTCCTGACTTACTCATATAACCCATTTTCACAGAGGAAGCACTCGTGCACACAGCAAGAGAGGGCAGAAATTTGATGACGGGGTATCTATTTGCACAAGGAAGGGCTGAGGGAAACTGCTGACATTTTAACTGAGCCTTGAAGCGTTCTGAAAGTGAGAATTCTGAAAGTTAGAAAACAGACACAGAGATGGGCAACCCAGCGAGAAGGAACAGCTCCAGCAGAGACATAAAGCTGTGATCAGAAGTGGACCTGAGTCGCTTAGCTTTGTGGGAAGTTCAGCCCTGCTTCTCAGCTCCCAGCCCAGCTGTTCCTTTTCCAGCGTGCCTGAGTGACATCTTGGTACAACAGAAAGAATTCAGGCTTCAGAATCATGTGGACCTCAGGTCCAACTCCAAATTCTCTATACTTACTGGGATCACATCAAGCATTTTTACTTACTGAACTTCAGTTTCTCCGTTCATAAATCAGGAACCATATTTATTATAAGTTTGTTGTTGTTCAGTTGCTAAGTTATGTTTGCCTCCTTGTAACCTCATGGGCTGCAGCATTCCAGGCTTCTCTGCCATTCATATCTCCCAGAGGTTGCTCAAACTCATGTCCATTGAGTCGGTGATGCCATCCAACCGTCTCATCCTCTGTCACCCACTTTCTCCTTTTGCCTTCAATCTTTCCTAGCATCAGGGTCTTTTCGAATGAGCTGGGTCTTCATATCAGGTGGCTGAAGTACTGGAGATTCAGCTTCAGCATCAGTCCTTCCAATGAATATTCTGGACTGGTCTCCTTTAGGATGGACTGGTTGAATCTCTTTGCAGTCCAAAGGACTCTCAAGGGATTTCTCCAACATCACAGTTCAAAAGCATCAATTTTTTGGCACTCAGTAGCTCAGATGATAAAGCTCCATCTGCAATGCAGGAAACCCAGTTTCAATGCCTGGGTCGGGAAGAGTCCTCTGAAGGAGGAAAGGGATACCCACTCTAGTATTCTTGCCTGGAAAATCCCATGGACAGGGGAGCCTCGTGGGCTATAGCCCATTGGGTCACAAAGAGTTGGACATGACTGAATGACTAACATACACAGCCTTCTTTATGGTCCAAATCTCACATCCATACACGAGTACTGGAAAAACCATAGCTTTGACTAGACGGACCTTTGTTGGCAAAGTAATGTCTCTGCTTTTTAATATGCTGTCTCCGTTGGTCATAGCTTTCCTTCAAAGGAGGAAGCATCTTTTAATTTCATGGCTGCAGTCACCATCTGCAGTGATTTTGGAGCCCAAGAAAATAGTCTGTCACCGTTTCCACTTTCCCCTATATCCTTGCAATGAAGTGATGGGACCAGATGCCATGATCTTAGTTTTTTGAATGTTGAATTTTAAGCCAGCTTTTTCACTCTCCTCGTTCACCCTCATCAGGAGCCTCTTTATTCTTCTTTATAAGTATATCATAGGATTATTTAGAGAATTTATGGAGATAATTCAGGGGAGCCACTCGGCAAAGCACCTGACACAGAGTAGTTTCTGTATGCACCATTTCCTGTCTTACCTTCTTTACACTTCCTTCACTTTGTTCCCCAGCCAAGGAAATACCCAATACCTTACCTGAAAATCTCGAGTAAGATGAGTCTATAGAATGGGTACAGTTAAGTCTCCTTCCTTTCTTGATGTCTCTGCCTCAGTGACGAGATGGCCAGAGCATCCACCTGGGGTCAGAGTTTTCAGGAAGGGGCCAGAGGGTTCAGCAATCAGAAGACAAGGGCACCTCCTTGAATTCATGCCCACGTGCAGGGAGCTGACCTCGGTCCTGAGCAGGAGTTCCCAGCAGACCCACCGCACACCATAACCCACCACGTCCTCCAAACTGCATGTGTCTGGACACTGCCAGGGTGCCTTTGTCCTGCTTGCCGACCAGCAGGGAAAACATCTTAAACCAAAGCTGAGGCTCTCTGACACCTCCCTTCCCTGATCTCTGTGGAATTACAGAACCGATGGGAGTTTTTTTTTTTTTTTTCTCTAAATTTCAATTGGACGAGAGATAAGTAGGCAAATGCACCCCTGACTTGCACTCCATCTTTAGACCGTATCAGTAAGCAGTCACTGATAGCCTACTGTGTGCTAGAACGCCGTCTGTATGCTGGGAACACAGAAACCAACAGACTCCACTTCTGGCGAAGGTCTGTAGTGGAGGCAGGCAAGGGTGTAGATGAGGACCAGAAGTCAGCAAAGTGGAGAGGAAGGAGACTCGGCTAGTTATGGGGACTTAAGGGGAATTTTGGCTTCCGTAGTGGCTCAGAAGGTAAAGAACCTGCCTGCTAATGCAGGAGAACCAGGTTCGATCCCCAGGTCGGGAAGATCCCCTGGAGGAGGAAATGGCAACCCACTCCTCTATTTCTGTCTGGAGAATTCCATGGACAGATGAGCCTGGTGGGCTACAGTCTTTGGCTTCACAAAGCATCAGACATGATTGAGAGACTAACACTTAAAAAACACTACAGCAGATTTTTTTAAAATGTAGTAACTGAATAAAGGTTGAGAAAGACTTCTGAGATTGCCTTCACTCAGCACAAGTCAAGAGACACTTTTTATGCAAGGCAGGCACACAGTAGGTCACATGTAAGTTCTTTTAAGCACTCTCCTCTTTGTCTTTGTATGAACTTAGAATTTCTCAGCGTATTTTAGCTTACATTATATGGGCCCAGGCTATGACCCTGCATAAGTCCCCATAACTAGATAAGTCTCTTTCCATAGTCTTGGACGCCTTCCCAGGCCCAACACCTAGTTTCCTTTCATAATTGTTACCTTGGCTTATTCTGATCCATTTACTTGGAATCCTCTCCCCTGTTTCCTTTCCTCCTGCAGAAATATGAGTCTTCTCTTTTTGGTTTGTTCATTTTGCTTTGGTCTGGCCACACTATGTGGCATGAGGAGCTTAGCTTCCCAGCTAGGGGTTGAACCTGCACCCTCTGCAACGAAAGCGTGGGTTCTCAACCACTGGAGCGCCAGGGACGTCCTCTGAGTCGCCTTTTGAGGCTGAATTATTTGGGAAAGCTACCACTAGCCTCCTTTATCACTGACCCCAATCATCTCTTTTCTTTTCTTAATGGAATTTCCATTGGCAAAATATGCCTAACAGAATTTACCATTTGAGCCGGGTTATAAGGTCCGTTCGGTCAAGGCTATGGTTTTTCCAGTGGTCATGTATGGATGTGAGAGTTGGACTGTGAAGAAGGCTGAACGCCGAAGAATTGATGCTTTTGAACTGTGGTGTTGGAGAAGACTCTTGAGAGTCCCTTGGACTGCAAGGAGATCCAACCAGTCCATTCTGAAGGAGATCCGCCCTGGGATTTCTTTGGAAGGAATGATGCTAAAGCTGAAACTCTAGTACTTTGGCCACATCATGTGAAGAGTTGACTCATTGGAAAAGACTCTGATGCTGGGAAGGATTGGGGGCAGGAGGAGAAGGGGACAACCGAGGATGAGATGGCTGGATGGCGTCACTGACTCCATGGGCGTGGGTCTGGGTGAACTCCAGGAGTTGGTGATGGACAGGGAGGCCTGGCGTGCTGCGATTCACGGGATCGCAAAGAGTCAGACACAACTGAGCGACTGGACTGAACTGAACTGATAAGCATACAGTTCATGACACTGGTGGTGGTGGCGGTTTAGTCGCTGAGTCACGTCTGACTCTCACGTCTGACTCTTGCGACCCTGTGGACTGCAGCCCACCAGGCTCCGCTGTCCCTGGGATTCTCCAGGCGAGAGTGCTGGAGCGGGTTCCCCTCCTCCAGGGGGTCTTCCCGCGTCTCTCACACCTGCTGCACTGGCAAGTGGGGTCTTTACCACAGGCCCCACCTGGGAAGACCCAGGTGATATCATGTGCTTTAGCAGTTGAGGGCTTGGTATGAATTTTCTACCAATATAAAAAGGTTGGACACGTATCAAAAATATTTGAGGGTTTTAATTCTTCCAATTACGAAGCAATTTTTTTTGAGGGGGTGGGTGGGGCAGTGCCCACAGCTTACAAAATCTTAGCTCTCTGACCAGGGGTTGAACCCAGGCCCAAGGCAATGAGAGTTCCAAGTCCTAACCACTGGACTGCCAGGGAGTTTCCAATATTTTCTTTTTATAAGAAGTCTGAATCTTATGAAACCATATGGCAGAAAGTGAAGAAGAACTAAAGAGCTTTTGATGAAAGTGAAAGAGGAGAGTGAAAAAGTTGGCTTAAAGCTCAACAACATTCAGAAAACTAAGATTATGGCATCTGGTCCCATCACTTGATGGCAAATAGATGGGGAAACAGTGGCTGACTTTATGTTTTGGGGCTCCAAAATCACTGCAGATGGTGATTGCAGCCATGAGATTAAAAGATACTTAATCCTTGGAAGGAAAGTTATGACCAATCTAGACAGCATATTAAAAAGCACAGATATTACTTTTCCAACAAAGGTCCATCTAATGAAGACTATAGTTTTTCCAGTGGTCAGGCAAAAAGCGGTGGCTGCGTGGGCGCAGAAGGGCTGAGAGGAGCTATTCCACGCGCAAGGTCAGGAGGGGCAGCCGTGAGGAGATACTGCTCGTCCGAAGTAAGAGAAACCCAAGGAAGATGGTAGGTGTTGCAAGAGGGCATCAGAGGGCAGACACACTGAAACCATACTCACAGAAAACTAGTCAATCTGATCATACTAGGACCACACCCTTGTCTAACTCAATGAAACTAAGCCATGCCCTGTGGGGCCACCCAAGACGGGCGGGCCATGGTGGAGAGGTCTGACAGAATGTGGTCCACTGGAGAAGGGAATGGCAAGCCACCTCAGTATTCTTGCCTTGAGAACCCCAGGAACAGTATGAAAAGGTAAAATGATAGGATACTGAAAGAGGAACTCCCCAGGTCAGTAGGTGCCCAATATGCTACTGGAGATCAGTGGAGAAATAACTCCAGACAGAATGAAGGGATGGAGCCAAAGCAAAAACAATACCCAGCTGTGGATGTGACTGGTGTTAGAAGCAAGGTCCGATGCTGTAAAGAGCAATATTGCATAGGAACCTGGAATGTCAGGTCCATGAATCAAGGCAAATTGAAAGTGGTCAAACAGGAGATGGCAAGGGGGAACATTGACATTCTAGGAATCAGCGAACTAAAATGGACTGGAATGGGTGAATTTAACTCAGATGACTATTATATCTACTACTGAGGGCAGGAGTCCCTCAGAAGAAATGGAGTAGTCATCATGGTCAACAAAAGAGTCCAAAATGCAGTACTTGGATGCAATCTCAAAAACGACAGAATGATCTCTGTTCGTTTCCAAGGCAAACCATTCAATATCACAGTAATCCAAGTCTATGACCCAACCAGTAACTCTGAAGAAACTGAAGTTGAATGGTTCTATGAAGACCTACAAGACCTTTTAGAACTAACACCCAAAAAAGATGTCCTTTTCATTATAGGGGACTGGAATGCAAAAGTAGGAAGTCAAGAAACACCTGGGATAACAGGCAAATTTGGCCTTGGAATGCGGAATGAAGCAGAGCAAAGATTAATAGAGTTTTGCCAAGAGAACGCACTGGTCATAGCAAACACCTTCTCCCAACAACACAAGAGAAGGCTCTACACATGAACATCACCAGGTGGTCAACACCAAAATCAGACTGATTATATTCTTTACAGCCAAAGATGGAGAAGCTCTATAGAGTCAGCAAAAACAAGACTAGGAGCTGACTGTGGCTCAGATCATGAGCTCCTTATTGCCAAATTCAGACTGAAATTGAAGAAAGCAGGGAAAACCACTAGACCATTCAGGTATGACCTAAATCAAATCCCTTATGATTATACATTGGAAGTGAGAAATAGATTTAAGGGTCTAGATCTGATAGATAGAGTGCCTGATGAACTATGGATGGAGGTTCATGACATTGTACAGGAGACAGGGATCAAGACCATCCCCATGGCAAAGAAATGCAAAAAAGCAAAATGGCTGTCTGGGGAGGCCTAACAAATAGCTGTGAAAAGAAGAGAAGTGAAAAGCAAAGGAGAAAAGGAAAGATATAAGCATCTGAATGCAGAGTTCCAAAGAATAGCAAGTAGATATAAGAAAGCCTTCCTCAGCGATCAACGCAAAGATATAGAGGAAAAAAACAGAATGGGAAAGACTGAAGATCTCTTCAAGAAATTAGAGTTACCAAGGGAACATTTCATGCAAAGATGAACTCAATAAAGGACAGAAATGGTATGGACCTAACAGAAGCAGAAGATATTAAGAAGAGGTGGCAAGAATACACAGAGGAACTGTACAAAAAAGCTCTTCATGACCAAGGTAATCACAATGGTGTGATTACTCACCTAGAGCCAGACATCCTGGAATGTGAAGTCAAATGGGCCTTAGAAAGCATCACTACAAACAAAGCTAGTGGAGGTGATGGAATTCCCATTGAGCTGTTTCAAATCCTGAAAGATGATGCTGTGAAAGTGCTACACTCAATATGCCAGCAAATTTGGAAAACTCAGCAGTGGCCACAGCACTGGAAAAGGTCAGTTTTCATTCCAATCCCAAAGAAAAGCAATGCCAAAGAATGCTCAAACTACCGCACAATTGCACTCATCTCACATGCTAGTAAAGTAATGCTCAAAATTCTCTAAGCCAGGCTTCAGCAATACATGAACCGTGAACTTCCTGATGTTCAAGCTGGTTTTTGAAAAGGCAGAGGAACCCGAGATCAAATTACCAACATTGCTGGATCATGGAAAAAGCAAGAGAGTTCCAGAAAAACATCTATTTCTGCTTTATTGACTATGCCAAAGCCTTTGACTGTGTGGATCACAAGAAACTGTGGAAAATTCTTTAAGAGATGGGAATACCAGACCACCTAACCTGCCTCTTGAGAAATCTGTATGCAGGTCAGGAAGCAACAGTTAGAACTGGACATGGAACAACAGACTGGTTCCAAATAGGAAAAAGAGTAGGTCAAGGCTGTATATTGTCAACCTGCTTATTTAACTCACATGCAGAGTACATCATGAGAAACACTGGACTGGAAGAAGCACAAGCTGGAATCAAGATTCCTGGGAGAAATATCAATAACCTCAGATATGCAGATGACACCACCCTTATGGCAGAAAATAAAGAGGAACTAAAGAGCCTCTTGATGAAAGTGAAAGAGGAGAATAAAAAAGTTGGCTTAAAACTCAACATTTAGAAAACTAAGATCATGGCATCTGGTCCCATCACTTCATGGCAAATAAATGGAGAAATAGTGGAAACAGTGTCAGACTTTATTTTGGGGGGCTCCAAGATCACTGCAGGTGGTGATTGCAGCCATGAAATTAAAAGACACTTTCTCCTTGGAAGGAAAGTTATGACCAACCTAGACAGCATATTAAAAAGCAGAGACATTACTTTGCTAACAAAGGTCCATCTAGGCAAGGCTATGGTTTTTCCAGTAGTCATGTATGGATGTGAGAGTTGGACTGTGAAGAAAGCTGAGTGCCAAAGAATTGATGCTTTTGAACTGTGCTGTTGGAGAAAACTCTTCAGAGTCCCTTGGACTGCAAGGAGATCCAACCAATCCATTCTAAAAGAGGTCAGTCCTGGGCATCCTTTGGAAGGAATGATGCTAAAGTTGAAACTCCGTACTTTGGCCACCTCATGCGAAAAGTTGACTCATTGGAAAAGACTCTGATGCTGGGAGGGATTGGGGACAGGAGGAGAAGGGGATGACAGAGGATGAGATGGCTGGATGGCATCACCGACCTGATGGACATGAGTTTGAGCGAACTCCGGGAGTTGGTGATGGACAGGGAGGCCTAGAGTGCTGTAATTCATGGGGTTGCAAAGAGTTGGACACGACTGAGGGACTGAACTGAACTGAACTGAACTGAATGGATGTGAGATGGACTATAAAGAAAGCACTGATGGACATGAGTTTGAGCGAACTCCGGGAGTTGGTGATGGACAGGGAGGCCTAGAGTGCTGTAATTCATGGGGTTGCAAAGAGTTGGACACGACTGAGGGACTGAACTGAACTGAACTGAACTGAATGGATGTGAGATGGACTATAAAGAAAGCTGAGTGCTGAAGAATTGATGCTTTTGAACTATGGTGCTGGAGAAGACTCTTGAGAGTCCCTTGGACTGCAAGGAGGTCCAACCAGTCCATCCTAAAGATCAGTCCTGAATATTCATTGGAAGGACTGATTTTGAAGCTGAAACTCCAATACTTTGGCCACCTGATGCGAAGAGCTAACTCATTTGAAAATGCCCTGATGCAGGGAAAGATTGAGGGCAGGAAGAGAATGGGACGACAGAGGATGACGTGGTTGGATGGCAACACCGACTCAATGGACATCAGTTTGGGTAAATTCCGGGAGTTGGTGATGGACAGGGAGGCCTGGCGTGCTGCAGGCAATGGTGTTGCAAAGAGTTGGACATGACTGAATGACTGAACTGAAAAAATAAAAAGTTTACCTTCCCTGACAGTGAAGTGAAAGTGTTAGTCCCTCAGTTGTGTCCGACTCTCTGTGACTCTGTGGACTGTAGCCCGCCAAGCTCCTCTGTCCATAGGATTCTCCAGGCAAGAGGACTGGAGTGGGTTGCCATGCCTTCCTCCAGGGAATCTTCCCGACCCAGGGATGGAACCCAAGTCTCCTGCACTGCAGGCAGGTCCTTTACCACTGCCCCACCTGGGATGCCAGTGGGTGCCCTGTAAACTGCAGGGGACTTCTTACTGTCTAGCTGCCCCTACAGGCTGCGAGTTTTCTTGGAACTGGTCTGCGTCTACTTTTTCTCTGTGTTCTCAGTGTCTAGAGGAACCTGGCACAGCATAGGGCTGTGTGTGTGTGTGTGTGTGAGTTAGAAGTCTTTGATTGTAAGCAACAGAAATCGACTCTATCAGGAGCAAAGGAAGTGCAGGCCTCCACGTTACAATGGGCAGAGTCTGGAGGGGCCCCTGAACTCTACATATTCCTTCCAAGCCCTCCCCCTTTTCTTCTCACCCTTTCTGTGTGGGAACTATCAGGACTCAGCTCCTTGGGTCCTTCGCCTCTCAGCATATATAGTCAGGTCCCTTGGGTCACCCTGCATGCTTTGGACTCTAAGCCCTTCACCAGGCTGCGGCTCATGTTCTTCCTGTCCAGTCGCTCAGTCGTGTCTGACTCTTTGCGACCCCATGGATGGCAGCATGCCAGGCTCCCCTCCTTCAGCGTTTCCTGGAGCTCACTCAGACTCATGTCCATCGAGTCGGTGATGCCATCCAGCCATCTCATCTTCTGTCGTCCCCTTCTCCACCTGCCCCCAATCCTTTCCAGCATCAGAGTCTTTTCCAGTGAGTCAACTCTTCGCATGAGGTGGCCAAAGTACTGGAGTTTCAGCATTAGCATCAGTCTTTCCAGAGAACACCCAGGGCTGATCTCCTTCAGAATGGACTGGTTGGATCTCCTTGCAGTCCAAGGGACTCTCAAGAGTCTTCTTCAACACCACAGCTCAAAAGCATCAATTCTTTGGTGCTCAGCTTTCTTTATGGTCTAGTTCTCACATCCATACATGACTACTGGGAAAACCATTGCTTTGACTATCAGGCCTTTGTTGGCAAAGTGATATCTTTGCTTTTGAATACTCTGTCTATAAGTTTGTCATAGCTTTTCTTCCAAGGAGCAAGTATCTTTTGATTTCATGGCTAACAGACAGGCAAAACACCCAGGCATTCCCTATCCCCTTGCCAGGTTTTAGAGTCTAGTATTGTTGCAGCTGCTGGATTCAGCTGTGCCTGAAGCCAACCACATCCTCCATTGCACTGAGCACCACTGAGCATGCCCTGTACTTCACGCAGCTTGCTTATTGTCTGACTTTCCACCACAGTGTAATAAGCTCTGCGAGGACAGGGCTTCAGTGTATGTCGGTCACTACTGTATCCCCAGTGCTTAGAATGTATCCACAGTGCTTAGTGCCTAGCACACAGTCAGTTCAGTTCAGTCACTCAGTTGTGTCCAACTCTTTGCGACCCCGTGAATTGCAGCAGGCCAGGCCTCCCTGTCCAACACCAACTCCTGGAGTTCACTCAGACTCATGTCCATCGAGTCGGTGATGCCATCCAGCCATCTCATCTTCTGTCGTCCCCTTCTCCACCTCTCAAGACACACAGTAGGCACTAGATAAAGAGTTGTTGATGGAATTAGTAAATTGCTTAATCTAACTTCAGCAAAAGTATTGAATCTATTGGAAGTTTATGAGGTGCCTGGTCGAATCTATGGAAAAGCCAAATCATTATATCTCAGACAACACAGAACGGCGGCAACTCCAAGGACCCCAAGACTGAATGACTCTCTTCAGGAATGTTTCTGATGACTTGGATTCAAACATTTTGCATCCTTGAGGCAGAAGAAAGAAGAAGGAATTGGCCACCCCTTGGCCAAAGGAGGACAGGGTGCCATGGTAGGATATCTTGCCTGCCTAGAATACTTCCTTGTCTCTGTAAGAATGCATGCGGCTACAAGAAGTCAGATGTCTTTTAAAAGTGGTGAAAGCTGGGACTCCCCTTTGGTCCAGTGGCTGGCTACTCACTCGCAATGCAGGGGCCCGGGTTGGATTCCTGGTCAGAGAACTAAAGATCGCGAATGCTTCAACTAAGACCCGTCTTAGCCAAATAAATGATTTTTTTTTTACAGTGGCCTGAGTCATAGAATGAGAAGAGTCAGAGGCTGGAGGGGATACCTCAGAAGACGCCGCTGACACCGGACTGCTATCCAACATACACAAAGAACGCTTCTCACTCGACCACAAGGAGAACAGCCACCCGATTTTAAAGCTAGGCAATAATAGACATCTCACCAAAGACATACAGATGCCACATAAGCACATGAAGGTATCCTCCACATCATATGTCTTAGGAAATACACATTAAAACAACGAGATACACACCTGTTAGAATGACGAAACTTCAGAACAGCAGCAACAGCAGGTGCATGGATAAACTGTGATAATGGAACGTAAACGGTTTGCGTGTGGGCACACTTTACAGGCCACCCTGTGTCTCTGCCACGTCGCTTCCGTCGTGTCTGACTCTTCGTGACCCTACGGCCCATGGCCCACCAGGCTCCCCTGTCCATGGGATTTTCCAGGCAGCAGTCCTGGAGTGGGGCGCTTCCTCGGGGGCCCAGTGGTTGGGAGTCCGCCTTGCACTGCAGGGGCCGCTGGCTCTGTCCCTGGTCCAGGAGGGCCCCGCGTGCCGCGGAGCGGCGGTGCCCGTGTGCCACAGCCACAAGCCTGCCCTCTGGGGCCTTGAGCCGCACCTGCTGAGCGCATGCACCTGGACTGTGCGCCCCAGAGCTGGCGAGGCCGCCGCAGCGAGGGGCCTGCATGCCGCAGCTGGAGAGAGTTCCCTGCACAGCAGCAAAGGCTCAAAATAGCCAGAAGAGATGTATATCTTCTCAGTAGGAAGAAAGAGTCCTGGAGCAGGCTGCCATGCCCTCCTGCGGGGGATCCTCCTGACCCAGGGGTCGAGCCCCCGTCTCTTCTGCCTCCTGCACTGGCCGGCGGGTTCTTCGCTGTCACAGTGTGCCAGCGTACTTCTTGTAATGACCACCTGTGAAAGCCAGAAAACGTAGGGTCCCTGGTTTTGTTCCCCAAGCCTGAGGCCTAAAGGACAGCAGACAACCATCAGCCCTCGGGGAAGGTGGGCAGTGGGCAGAGATTCAGTTCCTTGAGGGCAGGCAAACTGAGGGCCCCACGGGGTGTTTTTGCCAGAACTTTGTGTTGTTGTTACGTAGTCGCTAAGTTGTGTCTGACTCTGCAACCCCATGGATTGCAGCACGCCAGGCTTCCCTGTCCTTCACCGTCTCAGTGTTCACTCAAACTCACAGGCCCTGACTCAATGCCGTCCCACCTCCTCGTCCTCTGTCGTCCCCTTCAGAACAGAGTCGTGAACAGCAGAAGAGATATCCTATGCGGAGCCCCCCAGGAGCGGAAGCCGAGCTATCTACTGTATAACGTGACTCAAACGGGACGGGAGGGGCGGAGTGGGGGCCTCGAGAAGGCTTCATTAAAGATTCGTCGTGGGAACCTTGCGTGCTGTCCTCAGAGGATATCTCAGGGGGATTGGGTTTTATTTATTTATTCTTCTTTTTTTTAATATAATTTATTTATTTTAACTGGAGGCTAATTGCTTTACAATATTGTATTGGTTTTGCCATACATCAACATGAATCTGCCACGAGTGTACACATGTTCTCCATCCCGAATCCCCTCCCACCTACCCCCCCACACCATCCGTCTGGGTCATCCCAGTGCACCAGCCCCAAGCATCCTGTATCCTGTGTCGAACCTGGACTGGCGATTCATTCTTATATGATAATATACATGTTTCAATGCCATTCTCCCAAATCATTCCACCCTCTCCCTCTCCCACAGAGTCCAAAAGTCCGTTCTAAACATCTGTGTCTCTTTTGCTGTCTCGCATACAGGGTTATTGTTACCATCTTTCTAAATTCCATATATATCTGTAAGTATACTGTATTGGTGTTTTTCTTTCTGGCTTACTTCACTCTGTATAATAGGCTCCAGTTTCATCCACTTCATTAGAACTGATTCAAATGTATTCTTTCTAATGGCTGAGTAATACTCCATTGTGTATATGTACCACAGCTTTCTTATCCATTCATCTGCTGATGGACATCTAGGTTGCTTCCATGTCCTGGCTATTATAAACAGTGCTGCGATGAACATTGGGGTACACGTGTCTGTTTCAATTCTGGTTTCCTCAGTGTGTATGCCCAGTAGTGGAATTGCTGGGTCATAAGGGATTGGGTTTTAAGTGACAATTTGCCAGAGAGGAGCAGAACAGTTTCAGGAAGGAAGATAGGGCTAAAGTGGGTGATAAATAGGACCCAGCAATGAGGGCCTGGGAGGCCTGACTCCAAGTTTAAACGTCATCCGTAAGGCAGAGGAGAGTGGAAATGTGTCATGATCAAATGGGAGTGTTGTAGTAAACATTTGCCTCAGGATGGTAACCAATATCAGGGACTGACCCCAGTCAAGGCTTCTTGTAACCAATGCTTTAGCTATTTAAACTTTGAACTTGCGAAACACCGCAAGAATTGTTCGATGAACACCTGTCCACCCTGACCGCTTTGCCAGTTGTTGACACGTTTCTGCGTTTTCTTTATCTGATCTCACAGCACTGGTCCTCAGCTGACTCCGGCCTGAAGTGACGTCTCTCTGATTCTGACTGGCTGAGCTTGATCCCTGTGGGGTCCCCTCCACCGGGTAGGAGGGCATTTGACAACTTTAAGAACCAGTGTTTATCTTCACAAGTTGGGGAGTGTGTGACCCGCTTCCAGTGGGTGGAGGCCAGGGATACAGCGGGACGTCCTACGATGTGCAGACAGTCCCTGCGACAAGAGTCAGCCCGGTCCGAACGTCAGAAGCGCTAGGACTGAGAGACGCCACTCAGGTACCGTCCCCTTTCGGTGAACAACTGGAAACAGTGGCAGGCAGCACGCCTGTTCACTCTTAGACACTTCCGAGGCTCTCCCAAGGACGAGGGCACTCTCCTTCATAACCACGCTCGTCTCTCCTAACATTCACGCAGTTCAGCCATCCAATGTGGTGTTATTTTAATGCCATATTAGAATGTCTTTGGTTGTTCCTATGTTTCTGCACCTATTTTTTAAAATGAAAGACCCAGAATAGGATCAAGGAGCCACGTTGCATTCACCTGTCATGTTAATTTGGCTTCTTTTAATCTAGGATGGCTTTTGTTTTGTAATTTTTTTAAAGTTACGAGGTAGTTTTATAGATTGTTGGTTGAGTGAATACAGAAATAATGTCTTTTTAATATATATATATTTAAACTTAATTTTGTGTTGGGGTATAGGTAATTAACAATGTTGTGATTGTTTAGGGTGAGCAGGGAATCAGCCATACATATCCAGGTAACCATTCTCCCCCAAACTCCCCTCCCCATCCAGGCTGCCACATAGCATTGAAATTTATCCTTAAGTGAAGGGTAATTGCTTTATAATGTTGTGTTGGTTTCTGCTGTACAACATGTTGCAATATTTAGTTTTTAAAGAATTTCATCCATTTTGTCAGATTCGGGTTATATATTTTTGGCAGTAACACTGCATATTTGGTACATCGTGCCTGGGGACAGAGGATGTGGCGCATTTTTATCTCTAGTTCCACTTCTCTGAAAGATGTGCCACTTGTCACCAATAAAGAGCTCGTGTGTGCTGGGTGGGGGTCAGGTCTTTCCCGCTAGAAAGAGGACTTTTCAGGGGCAGGGGCCATGGCGAGCTCGTCAGAGATGCCCAGTGCATTGCCAGGGCCTGCTTTGAGTAGACGCTCAGTGCGTGTCTGAAAGGCGGAGAAGCAAGGGTGAAACCATGAAGCAGGTGGGTGAGGTTACTATCACTCATTCCATTCAGTAAATGCTGGTGGCTCATATGCTACCTTAGACGAGGTTCTACTTGCTGGAGTTGCAGCAGGGAACAGGTCAGCCAAAAACCCTGGACCTTACTCTCTGATGGAGGGGGGTGAATGCAGACAAGTAAACAAGAGTTTCTCAGCTTCAGCGCTAGTGAAATTCTCAGTGGGGTCATTTTTTCTTGTGGTGGGGCTGTCCTGTGCATTGCAGGATGCTGAGCGGCCACCCTGGTCTCTGCCCATTAGAGGTCAGGAGCAACCCCTCTTTCCAGCTGTGGCAACAAAGAACATCTCTAGACATTGCCAAGTTCTCTGGGGAGCAGAGGCACCCCTCGCTGAGAACTGCTGCAGCAAAGGAACAAGTAAGACCATTCCAGAAACTTAATTACAAAACAGAAGCAGACTCACAGACTTAGAGGACAAACTTAGAGTTCCCAGGAGAGAAGGATGTGGGGGAAGGGATCGTTAGGGAGCTTGGGATGGACATGTACACTTGGCTGTCTTCAAAATGCTAACCAGCAAGGACCCAGTGTAGAACACAGGGAGCCCTGCTCAGGGTTACGTGGCAACCTGGATGGGAGGGGGGTTTGGGGGAATGGACGCGTGTGTATGTACCGCTGAGTCCCTTTGCTCTTCACCTGGAACTGCACAACACTGTTCATCAGCTGCACTCCAATATAAAATAAAAAGTTTAAAAAATCATACATAAAGGTTCTACATCGAACCAATACATATAGATAATTGTAATAATGTAATTTGTCATGAAATACTGAAAACTATATCTATGCAGATATTACAAAATATTTCTAGGATATTATAGAAATAAATGAGTTTGTGCCGTAAAAAAAGTTAAAAGAAATAAGTTCTGCGTTTCAGGCACTGTCATTCAACAAGTTTTCATCAGGTGTGTGGTGAAAGATGCAAAGAGGGAACCAGACAGTCAAGACTCCATCTTCACCTGCGGGTCCATTTTACAAAGGCAATTGCTTCTTGTAAAGACTAAATATCTCTGATTAAAAAGCCGCAGCACTGGGCCAGGTAGGGGGCAATCTCTTCCTGTCTGCGCACTCTGAGATGCGTTTTCTCACACAAAGACAGAGCTGCTGCCCCTGGGGAAGAAGTGCCTGCCAAGTCCTCAGCTTCTCTGCTAACGAGCTCAACAAATCAAAAAGTTTCTTCGCAACTCCCAGGCCCTTCTCTGCTCACCTGATTCTAATGAGCTCAGAGGCCCTGGTCCTCAGCAGCCATCAGAGGTGAAACGGAGCCAATTACACCAGTCGCATCTGGCTCTTCGTGCTGTAGACACAGCCCTGCACGGCTGGGTGGAGGGATCTCTCCCAGCGCTGGGCTTGTGAGCAGAGTTCTCATCCTTGGGGACCCACCGGTTTAAACTATGTGAGGCTTTTCTTAGCAGTAAAATGATAGGTGGTTACGAGGAGCTAAATTGACTTGGGGCGGACGGAATTTTCAACTCGTGTTAGCAAGTGGTCTCACTGGACAGCAGGATTTGCAGAGGGAGGTTGGTTGAGGTCCGTTGGAATCAGCCTCTATTGTGTGCTCTTAATCGAGTGACATCACCTCTCTGTAGACACTGAACTTAATATTCAGCTCAAACAGCAACGCTGAAGGTGTGCACTCTCTAATAGAAATGAATTCCCGAGTGAGAACACCAGACCCGTGGCTTTAATTGACATTCAGATGTTGACAGCTCCCCAGAAAGTATACCTCAAGTCAGGGCCTCCCCCCAGCTCCCAGTGCCAGCTCCCCAGAAAGTATACCTCAGGTCAGGGCCTCCCTCCAGCTCCCAGTGCCAGCTCCCCAGAAAGTATACCTCAAGTCAGGGCCTCCCTCCAGCTCCCAGTGCCAGCTCCCCAGAATGTATCCTCAGGTCAGGGCCTCCCTCCAGCTCCCAGTGCCACGTAGCCTCTCTGACTCAGGGTTCCCACTTGGCATGTCTAACGGATGTCATAAGGCCGCCTCTATCTAATTTAACACTTTTAAAATTTTTACTTGGAGGATAATTGCTTTACAGGGTTGTGTTGGTTTCTGCCATACATTAACATGAGTCAGATATATGTACACACACACACACACACACACACATGCACGCGCGCGCACCCTCCCCCTTGACCCTCCCTCCCACGTCCCACCACATTCCCCCCAGGTCATCCCGGAGCCCTGGGCTGAGCTCCCTGCTTCATACAGCTAGTTCTCACCGGCTGTCTGCTTTACTTATGTGCACAAGTCTCACTGCTCCTGTCAAATCGTCCCACCCTCTCCTTTCCCCTCTCTGTCCCCAAGTCCGTTCACTGTGTCTGTGTCTCCTTTGCTGCCCTGCAAATAGGTTCATCAGTACCATCTTGCTAGACTCTCTCTCTCTCTCTCTATATATATATATGTGTGTGTATAAATATGACCAAACATGCCCCCCCTTCAGAAGGGGAGCCAGTGTTAGTCACTCAGTCGTGTTTGACTCTTTGTGACCCCATGGACTGTAGCCCGCCAGGTTCCTTCATCCGTGGGATTTTCCAGGCGAGAATACTGGAGTGGGTTGCCATTGTCTTTCTCCAGGGGATCTTCCCCACCCAGGGATTGAACCCGGGTCTCCTGCATTACTGGCAGACTCTTTACCATCTGGACCAGGTAAGCCTGACCCATATACATATATACACGTTAATATACAATATTTGCTTTCTCTTTCTGACTTACTTCACTCTGTATAATAGGCTCTAGGTTCATCTACCTCATTATAACTGATTCAAATGTGCTCCTTTTTACAGCTGCATAATTGAATACATTGATATGGGAGTTAAACATGTTTTTTAAAGCTAAGGAAGCTGGTTTTCAGAAGGGAAGCGTCCCACTCTCCACTTGTCCATGAGAATGTGTGAGTGCAGTTGTGCTTGACGGGCACTTTGTCAGCAAAGATCCTGCTGCAGGAAGCAGGCTGGGATCAGAGACGCTCGTTTCAGGGGGACACCGCATCAGTGAGCCTTGGACAAGAGGACAAAGATTTTCCGTCGTAATGGAGCTTCCCACAAACCTCCATATATAGAGAGAGACACAGATATACGTCTAGACCCCGCCACATAACTGACATATAACATTATGTAAAGGTATACAATGTTGGAATCTGGCACATACATGTGCACACGTGATACAAGCGTACCAGGTTTATACACATACATTACAAGGTGACAACAATAAGGTCAATTAACACCTCCATCATCTCTCACAATTATATTTTTGTGTGTTTGGTGAGAACTTAGAAACCTTCATGAAGAAAATGACTTTAAAAGATTTAATACGACGCTGCAATCCCACTCCTGGGCATATATCTGGAGAAAAACATCATTCAAAAGCACACGTGCACCCCAGTGTTCATGGCAGCAATTTTTACGATAGCCAAGACATGGAAGCAACCTAAACGTTCCCTGACAGAGGAAAGGATGAAAAAGGCGTGGTACATACACACAGTGGACTACTACTCAGCCACTGAAGAGAGGGAAATAGTGCCATCTGCAGCAACACGGCTGGACCCAGAGATGCTCATATTGAGTGAAGTAAGTCAACCAGAGAAACAGAGATCTCACGTGATATCCCTCATATGTGGAATCTAAAAAGAAATTATACAAAAGAAGTTACTTGCAAAACAGAAAGAGACTCTCAGACTTGGAGAACGAACTTACGGTCACTGAGTGTGGGGGACAGATGGGAATTCGGGAGGGACAGGCACACACGGCCATATTGAGAGTGAGTAGCCAACAAGGGCCTGCTGTACGGCACAGGGGATTCCGCTCAGCGTCACATGTCCGCCTGGATGGTGCGGAGTTTTGGAGGAGAAGGGACACGTTCATCACTGAGTCCCTTCGCTGTTCACCTCAAACTGTCACAACGCTGTCATTTGACCATATGCCAATATAAAATAAAAAGTTTTTAAAAATTAAAAAAAAAAGATTTTCTGAAAAACATAAGATGTCTGAGAAAAGTACAACAATGCTAACAGCAGTGCTGTTCATCTTGGCAAAAAAAAAAAAAGAAAAAAGTGTTGACAGCAGCCTGAAAGTCCAGCAACACAGGGACGACTACACTGACTTTCCACTATGCAGCAGGCAAAAAGAAAGATGCGTTCTCGCGTGATCCATGTTTATTCAATGGGAATATCTCCAAAGCATGATAAGCAAAAAAAAAAAAAAAAGCACATTGCAGAAAAATGATTCTTGATAATAACCAGCATTAATAATGTTCAATTACATTAACCATCATGGATTTTCATATTACCAGAACATTCTAGAAAGTTTGTAACCAGGAGGCATGACTGATGCCCTACTTGTCAAAGAGCCTCATTCTCATCTACTGTTGGGCAGAAAGCCCCCAGAGGTGGCGATGGATGAATTCCCGAGACGAACGGGAAATAGGCAACCCGAGGTGCTGTGTCCCAGAGCACACGCCGACAGACGCCCACAACACCGGCCCACCCCCCTGCCTTCCGTGCCCCAGAGCCAGATTCATCTCGCCTCTCTATCGCCTCATCCCTTAGGAAGAACTGGCCTCCCCCCAGCCCAGCTCCGCACCCGGAAGAGGCTTGGCCTCGCCTGGTGCCCCGGGGGGAGCCGTCAGGACACCCAGCTAGGTGGGTCGGGCTGCCCCAGGTTTCTGAGTGGGTTGCATCTCAGACCTGGGGTGACTGGAGGCAGCAGAATGATTAGAACCTGTGGTTGTAAGGGACAGTCAGCGGTTTGAACCCAAGCACTGCCACTTACTATCTACACTGTTGTTCGGTCGCTAAGCTGTGTTCGACTCTTTGTGACCCCATGGCCTGCAGCACACCAGGCCTCTCTGTCCATCACCAACTCCTGGAGCTTGCTCAAACTCGTGTCTAGTGAGTCAGTGATGCCACCCAACCGTCTCATCCTCTGTCGTCCCCTTCTCCTCCTGCCTTCAATCCTTCCCAGCATCAGGGTCTTTGTCAGTGAGTTAGTTCTTAGCATCAGGTGACCAAAGTATGGGAGCTTCAGCTTCAGCATCACCTCCCCATGAATATTCAGGATTGATTTCCTTTAGGATTGATTGGTTTGGTCTCCTTGCTGTCCAGGGGACTCTCAGGAGTCTTCTTCAGCGCCATCTGTGAGACCTTGGAAAATTGATTAACCTCTGTGCCTCAGTTTTCCTATCTGTGAAAGGGGGGATGATAAAATGGCACCTGCCTCCTGGGGTGGTTGGGAGAATTAAGTGTGTCACATGCAAAAGCGCTCACTTGGGTTGGTATCTGTCTCTCAGGAAGCAATATTTATTTATTTTTAAAGATTTGCCTATACATAGAAAACCCTAAGACTCCACCTGAAAATTACTAGAGCTAATCAATGAATATAGTAAAGTTTCAGGATATAAAATCAACACACAGAAATCGCTTGCATTCCTATACACTAATAATGAGAAAACAGAAAGAGAAATTAAGGAAACAATTCCATTCACTATTGCAATGAAAAGAATAAAATACTTAGGAATATATCTACCTGAAGAAACAAAAGACCTACATATAGAAAACTATAAAACACTGGTGAAAGAAATCAAAGAGGACAGAAATAAATGGAGAAATATACCGTGTTTGTGGATCAGAAGAATCAATATAGCAATCCATAGATTCCAAAGGTATTTTTCACAAAACTAGAACAAATAATTTCACAATTTGTATGGAAATACAGAAAACCTCGAATAGCCAAAGCCATCTTGAGAAAGAAGAATGGAACTGGAGGATCAACCTGCCTGACTTCAGGCTCTACTACAAAACCATAGTCATCAAGACAGTATGGTACTGGCACAAAGATAGAAATATAGATAATGGAACAAAATAGAAAGCCCAGAGATAAATCCACGCACCTGTGGACACCTTGTCTTTGACAAAGGAGGCAAGAATATACAATGGACTAAAGACAATCTCTTTAACAAGTGGTGCTGGGCAAACTGGTCAACCACTTGTAAAAGAATGAAACTAGATCACTTTCTAACACCATTCACAAAAAGAAACTCAAAATGGATTAAAGATCTAAACGTAAGACCAGAAACTATAAAACTCTTAGAGGAGAACATAGGCAAAACACTCTCCGACATAAATCACGGCAGGATCCTCTATGCCCACCTCCCAGAATATTGGAAATAAAAGCAAAAACAAAACAAATGGGTCCTAATTAAAATTAAAAGCTTCTGCACAACAAAGGAAACTATAAGCAAGGTGAAGAGACAGCCTTTGCAGTGGGAGAAAATAATAGCAAACAAAGCAACTGACAAAGAATTAATCTCAAAAATATAAAAGCAGCTTATGTGCCTCAATTTCAGAAAAATAAACAACTGAATCAAAAAATGGGCCAAAGAACTAAACAGGACATTTCTCCAAAGAAGATATACAGATGGCTAAGAAACACATGAAAAGATGCTCAACATCACTCATTATCAGAGAAATGCAAATCAAAAACCACATGAGGTACCATTTCACGCCAGTCAGAATGGCTGTGATCCAAAAGTCTACAAGCAATAAATGCTGGAGAGGGTGTGGAGAAAAGGGAACCCTCTTACACTGTTGGTGGGAATGCAAACTAGTACAGCCACTATGGAGAACAGTGTGGAGATTCCTTAAAAAACTGGAAATAGAACTGCCTTATGATCCAGCAATCCCACTGCCGGGCATCCACACTGAGGAAACCAGAATTGAAAGAGACATGTGTACCCCAGTGTTCATCGCAGCACTATTTATAATAGCCAGGACATGGAAGCAACCTAGAGTCCATCAGCAGATGAATGGATAAGAAAGCTGTGATACATATACGCAATGGAGTATTACTCAGACATTAAAAAGAATACATTTGAATCAGTTCTTATGAGGTGGATGAAACTGGAGCCGATTATACAGAGTGAAGTACCCAGAAAGAAAAACACCAAACAGTATACTTACACATATATATGGAATTTAGAAAGATGGTAATGATAACCCTGTATGCAAAACAGCAAAAGAGACACAGATGTATAGAACAGTCTTTTGGACTCTGTGAGACAGGGAGAGGGTAGGATGATTTGGGAGAATGGCATTGAAACATGTGTATACTATATGTGAGACGGATTGCAAGTCCAGGTTTGATGCATGAGACAGGGTGCTTAAGGCTGGTACACGGGGATGACCCAGAGGGATGGGATGGGGAGGGAGATGGGAGGGGGGTTCAGGATGGGGAACACATGTACACTCGTGGTGGATTCAGTCAATGTATGGCAAAACCAATACAATATTGCAAAGTAATTAGCCTCCAATTAAAATAAATACATATTTTTAAAAAAGACTTTAAAAAATATGGACCATTTTAAAAGTTTTTATCGAATTTTTTTTACAATATTTGCTCTGTTTTATGGTTTTGTTTTTTTTTTTTTTTGTACACCAGGCATGTGGGATTTTATCTCCCCAACCAGGGATCGAACCTGCACCCTCTGTGTTGGAAGGGGAAGTCTTAGGAAATGATATTTAAAGCCTAGTTATCATTCTGCTGATGTAGCATCAGGGATTCGAGACGGAGTAGTCAAAGTGGCACGCTTGGACGAGCTGCTGCTGCTAGGGAGCCGGGCCCATCTTTGCTGTGGTGGTGGTCCTGCGGATTGCAGGATGTTGACCAACGTCCTGTCTCTACTCAAAAATGTCCCCAGATGGTGCCACAGCTCCCTTTTCGGGGGGAGCATGATCACCCTTGTCTGAGAACCGCTGCTCTAAGTGAGATCGCCGTGAGTGGCGCGTAAGCCAGAGCTAGGAGACGGTGGGCTGAAATACTGTGGGCAGCGCTGGTGGAGAGGCAGTTCCTCAGATCTCATCCTGCCCCTGAAGCGATGCTCCCGTGCCACTCAGCCAAGCTGACGTCTCGCACTGGCCAACAGCTCAAATCCAGGGTGTCTGCTCCCCTCCACTGCTTTAGGTTATGCCGTTTCTTAAGTTACTTACTTTTGGCTGCACTGGGCCTTCGTTGCTGCTCACAGGCCTTCTCCAGTCGCAGCGAACGGGGGCTACTCTAGGGTTGCGATACGTGGCGTTCTCCTGGCGGTAGCTTCTCTCACTGCAGTGGAGCAGGAAATGGCAACTCCCGTACTCTTGTCTGGAAAATCCCACGGACGGACGAGTGTGGCAGGCTACAGTCCATGGGGTCGTAAAGAGGCGGACACGACTGAGTGACTTCACTCACACTCAACACTCTTGTTGCAGAGCACGGGCTCCAGGGCGCACAGGCTTGTTTACAGCGCATGCGCTCAGTAATCGTGGCGCACAGGCCCAGCTGCCCTGCAGCGTGCGGTCTTCCCAGAGCAGGGATCGAACCCAGTGCAGCGGTCCCCTGCACTGGCAGGCGGATTCTCAACCACTGGGCCCCAGGGAAGTCCCCGATTATGATGTTTGCAGTATTGTTATTTATATCCATGCAGAGGTCTTATCATGCAGTTCTGAGAAACACAACAGACACACCCATTTGGAGAAAACAAGAGAGACAATAGAGTGTTTAGAAAACGAGAGTGTTCCACATACCAGGCACTTCCCACAGTTACACCTGTGCTGCTGCTGCTGCTGCTAAGCCGCTTCGGTCGTGTCCTACTCTGCGCGACCCCACAGACGGCAGCCCACCAGGCTCCCCCGTCCCTGGGATTCTCCAGGCAAGAACACTGGAGTGGGTTGCCATCTCCCTCTCCAATGCATGAAAGTGAAAAGGGAAAGGGAAGTCGCTCAGTCGAGTCCGACTCTTAGTGGCCCCATGGACTGCAGCCCACCAGGCCCCTCTGTCCATGGGATTTTCCACACCTGTATAACTTTACTTAAGCCTCATGACGATTCTATGGTGGGTGAGGGGACATTGTTATTCCTACATGTTTCAGATAAAGAAACCAAAGCACAGAGAGGTCAAGCAACTTGCCTAACGTCACACAGGTGGTGCCTGGCTGGGCTAGCATTGAACTGTGGAGGGGGGCGTTTGACATGCCCAGTGCCATTTCCGTTTCTTCTTCCCTCTGGTTGGCTACGATCTTCCCAACCCGGGGACTGAACCCAAGTCTCTCTTGTCTTCCTGCATGGGCAGGCAGGTTCTTTACCACCAGCACCAGCTGAGAAGCCCTTTATATTTGAATTATCTGCCAAGTCAAGAAATTTAAACCATCTGGAATTCGGGTTCTCTTGAAAAGTACCAGGGAATCTGGCAATGCTTGGTCCACCGCCACCAGCTGGCAAGAGCTTGGACCGGCCACCTCATTCCAGCAGATTCCGTTTCTCCACAGCCCCCATCACTCCCTAGTCTACCAGTTGGCTGGACTCACTAAATCACTAAATAATTCACTGGATGTGTTTGCCAGCCTCTGCAGATATTAGACTTTCAGACCTCCAGGGAGAACAACATGCATGTGTGGTTTTGTCTGTTTGTTTTTGTTTGGTTTTGAGGAGCCTAGCCATAGTGATCTGTAATTCAGTCCTGTCTACGTTACAGAGGATGGCTGCGACATCCCAGCACCCTCAGGTGATTCCGTGAGCTTTCCCTTATATCTGTTTTCAGTCGTTAGGTCGTGTCCGACTCTTTGCGACCCCAGGGACTGTAGCACGCCAGGCTTCCCTGTGCTTCACCATCTCCCAGGGTTTGCTCAAACTCACGACCATTCAGTCAATGATGACATTCAACCACCTCATCCCCTGTCACCCCCTTCTCCTCCTGCAATATCCGGATCTCCTTATAGTAATGGTCCATGACTTTTATTTGAGCTCTTACCTTAAGACCTGGAGTCTGAAGAGGGTGACGGTCCTTTTTTCTAGGCAAAGGACCCAGGGGGAAGTTACACGTAGGAGGCCTGGGATTTTGGAGTGAACCGGGTTGGCTTTTTTTAATGTGGTTAAAACTGGAAACTTAATTTTTGATTTGCATTCTGTAATAGAACGAAACTAAAGAAAGCGGGATACAGTGCTTCCCAGACAGGCGCCACCCTCTGGAGCTCTGGCTGGCTCCTACCATTGGTAGGGAGAACTAAGATCCCATAGGCCATGCGGTATGGCCAATCCTGCCCCACCCAAGAAAAACCCAAGCCCAAGAAAACGAACGACGAAACCTATGGTCAACTGATCCAAACCAGGCTTTTATCTCAAAGGCTGAAGTGGGCCAGGTATCATGGCAATGGTCCTGTACTTCTTCCCTCTTTCAGGGTCCCCTCGGAGGAGACCTGATAATCAGACAGCCTGGGTCCCAGCCCTGGACCCAGAGTGAGAGGAGATTCAAAACTGTGGCTGGGAGCGGAGTATGGGGGTGGTTTTTATAAGTTATGTGTACGCGTATGTGTGCTCACATACTTAATGCTCCGCTTTTTCCGCATTTTCCTTCGGGTAACCTGTGGCCCCCACCTGCGTCTGGAAGCACAGGGTTTGGCTAGCTTGAGAGCATGGAGTGGGGCAACACTAGGAATAGTAACCCCATTCCTAGGGTGCTGGCTTTTGGGGGAATTATAGCAAACAAGAAAAAGCCTACACAGCAAAGCCTACAACTGCAGCAGCGTGTGGGAAAAACTGAGGAACACTTATGAGAAAAACAAAACCTACAAAGCTTCACCAGTTGATAAGAACGCTTGAATATATAAAAGAACATCATATTCCTGGATGCCAATAAATGTAACAAGGTCAGTTCTTCCTGATTTGTAAGTTTGCTTCAATAATCATCAAACAGCTGGTTTTAATTGGTAAACAAGTTTTTTATTCAGAAGAGTAACAATCATATCTTTCTCATATAAATACACATACACATAAATGTACTTTTTAAAGGCACAATGACAGAAAACTCATATAAGGCTATACGCAAGTTAAAAATATAGATCTAGGATGGTAAAGGGTGGCAAAACAAACAATTTGGATGATACAGATACAGAACCGTATTATAAAATAACATATTATCACGATGTGTCATTTACTTAAACTGACGTCAGGGCAGTTAATGGGAGACCACTTTTATTTTCACATAATACATTCAAAGTAAATTCAGTAATAAAGCATATTTTATATAATAAAAATTGCAGAATAAAACATTAATGTTTACAGAAGGTTAGATTTTTAGGTTTAGAAAACATATCAGAAGAATTGAGCTATATAAAAACTGAAACCTTGTCAAAAAAATTATCTAAATGGGAAAATGTTTATGGCCAAAATGAAGACAGATAATATCCTTTTTTAATAAAGAGACTGCTCCAATTGATTGGAAGATATTAAAGCCACACAGACAATGAATGCAAAGAGAAGAAATATAATTGCTTAAGAAGCTCAGAGGAAAATATTCAGTGTCCTTAAAAACTAAATAAATACAATTAGATGTCCTTTCCCTTGTTAAATTAGCAAAGGTGAAAAGTACTCTTAACACATAATGCTAGCGAGAATGTCTGGAAAACAGAGTCATGAGTTAATGGTGGCAGTGCAACCTGGTATGTTTTTGAAAAGAAAACTTAGATGTGTATCAGGAACCTTAAAGAAGTATTTCCCTTCCAATACAATCATTCCTCTTCCGATACAGGAACTCCCGTTTGGCGAAATCTTAAAGAATCCTAGGTTTAGAAAAATATTTTAAGGACCAAAATGTTCATCACAGTATTCTTTACAATTGTGAAAAACCAGAACTAAGTTAAACATTCAATCAGAGGGCGGGCCACACAGATGAATCTCTGGGCACTGTGCGGCTGTGAACAAGGGGAGAACAGCGGCCAGGGTGCAGAGCAGGGTGTGAGGTGCACAATTACACGGAAAGCACATGCCATGTGCACAGGGGATGATCACAGCTAAATGAACTATGAGCATCGTAAAATAGGTAGTACGGCCCCATGTGTGAGGAGGTGAGAGAGAACCAGAGGCACCGAGGAACCAGAGTTCCTCCCCACTACTCCCTAAGAGGCAAGCGCCTCCGTAGTCTGGTAATTATTTTTAAATTAAAAGAAAACAGGACTTCCCTGGCGGTCCAGTGGTTAAGACCTTGCACTTCCCAACACAGGGGGCTCAGGTTCAATCCCTGTTTGGGAAACTAAGATCCCGCATGCAGTATATGCAGCCAAAAAAAAAAAAAAAAAAAAAAACCTTACGAGAAAACAAACCAAAATGACCAAAATGTTAATGGTGTTTATGGTGCCCTGGAGTGGAGGGGGGGCAGCACGCAAAGAGAGAGGTCCTGGAGTGGAGTGGGAGGACTGCACGGCAGAGAGAGAGATACCTTTTCGTAAAACTGAAATTGTTTTTAATGAGTCAAGTACTGCTCTCAAATGAACAGCAGGAATCCTTCAGAAATGCATACTTGGAAAAAAAGGAAAACCAGTTCGTGCAAATCAGGGGAAAAAAAAAAAGCACAAAGACACAATAGTAAAATGGGCAAAAGGCCTAGATTATACAGAGTTTAAAAGCATACTCAGGCAGGAGGGAATTCATGAGTTAGCAAGAATCAGTTTTTTGGCTTATCAAACAGGCAAACATTTTGTTGGTTTAAGTAATATCCAATGCTGGCAAAGTTGTTCAAATACTTATTTATACCAGGCATGGCAAAGACATTTCTTTGCAAATATGAACTGCTCAGTCTGTCTGATCTGGAGTGTTATGTTGAGAAAGGTTGTGGGCCAGTCTTCAGGTTCAGGGCCAGTGTGACTGATTAGCTATGCACATCCCTGCCCACCCTCCTCCAGCCCTGCCCTTAGCTAGCGGCTGTGAGTGCTGCCCCTTGGGAAACAAATTCTGTACTATCTTTTGAGAACCACAGAAATGCTTTTCACGTCTCATCTGCTAATACCCCTTTTTGGAAATCTATCTTAAGCAAGCAACTACAAATGCTTTATGATCTGTTAACCGAACCTTTACATCATTGTCATTTTTAAATTGTCATTACAAATTAGTGAGAAAAGAGAACTTTAAATCTGTAATTACATGAAAAATGTTTACTCAAAGAAAAATATTTTCAGTACAGTGAATACTAAAATCTGGTAAGTTGTGGCTGTGTCTGATGTGTGGCTGTGGTTTATCATTCTGTGGCTTATCAGCTGCCACTAACAGAACTTTAAGCACCCCGGAGTGCCTACTATGTACCAGGCACTGTCAGGCTCTGTTGCACAGATGAGCTCCAGGCCTTTCAAGAGCTCCAAGGGGAGACACTGTCAACGCATTTCCTGAGAAAGTGAGGCTAATCAGCTTCTGAGGAGAGGGCTGGCTCTGGCTTCAGGTCTGCCTGGTTCCAAAGCCCAGGCTCTCCCTGCCCTGCCAAGGGGCTCCTCAGCCAGTGAACACAAGCATGGTCCTGGGTGTGTGCTTGGATGAGAGCACCCCGGGGCAGTTTATTAGCCTGCTGTGCTTCTCAGATTTTATTTAATGTGCTTAATACTGTTTAATGAGGAAAGTAACCTAACACAACTGGTAAAATGAGGGTCTGAACAAACTACTTCATCTGCGGATCTTTCCAGGCCTGACATCAGGCCTCTTATTCCCTAAGGGGGTTAAGAGTGCAAATTCTTCATGGAGAAAGTGAGTATAGGGGAGAGTTGAGTAGTTCAGTTGCTCCCAGGAGGAAAAAAAACCTAAAAATCTTTTAGACCTTGAGCAGAGAAGGCCTGGAGTGTTTCCAAAGCCTTCAAGATACATATACCTTTTGGCCCAGAAAGTCTATTGCTGGGAACTTCTCCTTGGGGAGCACAACCACATGCAAAGACATCAGAGCAAGTTGCTGATGGAGGTTCCAAGATTCAGGAGGTTAACGGGGAAGCAATGCACACATAAGAGGTAAGTTTCGGGTGTACAACACAGGGAGTGAGTATTCTTACCCGTTACCAAACAATCACCACAATGAGCCCAGTTGCCATCTGCCACCACAGGGCTGTCACATTATTACTGGCTGTATTCCCCATTTGTACATGACATTCCTGTGACTTATTTATAGCTGGAAGTTTGTATTTCTTAATCCCCTGCACCTTTCCAGTCTATCACCCCATCCTCATATAATATAGTATGTTAATTATAATGAAATAAAAACAAATTTTGTGTTTTTCTGCTTTAAATTTTTTTTAAACAAATTTTTAAAAGGCTCACAATAAAACAGTATCCCCAGTTTCCAACCGTAGAAGTCTAGTGAAATAAACTAGGCCACATCTATGCAACCAAGTATCAGGCAGTTCTGAAAGATGAAACTGGGGGATATATTTAGGAATGTAGGAAGATATTCATGATGTATTAGAAGAAAAATTGTAACTTTTAAAATAGTATGTATTTTTGAAAATCTATATAAACCTACACACAGGAAAAAACGTCTGAACAGTGTATACTTCTTTCAGCAGCAAGTATATCTAAGACAGGAAAATACAAATACTAAAAACAAAAAACCAAAACCTCAAAGATGATAGTATTTTCTAATTCTCTTCAACGGATATGTATTACTTGCATAATCAAAGAAAGCTTAAAACATGAGTGTTTCTAAATTAAAAAAATATTAACCTGAGTATAAGAGCAGTGCCCAAACTGTCTGGATGTATTAGGAACTGGTTGGGAAAAGCCAGGAAGAATAGCATTATCCTTGGGGGCCCACTAGAACAGCAGTAAAAACAAGCAGCAAGGTGAGCAATAATAGGCTGAGGTACCTGCCAGCACAGGGAGCTCGAGTTCAGCTTGTAAAGTATGGAGGCAGTGGCTTGTGCATATTCCATAAATTCCCACTAGTCCAGGGATGACCAGCAGAGTTAACTATCCATGTTGTCACCGCTGCCATCTGTGGTATGAAAGAAGCATCGGAACAGAGTCAAGTCTGATGCTCCCTGGCTTTCTGGAGTTAAGGCCTCTTAAGAAGCCTTGGCCCAGGGCCCTCGACAAATGGCCCACAGCAGACCCCCTCAAGGAGTCTCTATCACCTCTGAATCCAAATTATCTAAAGACCAGGATGGAGTAATGGAGGGAGGCACATAAAGAAAGTCCAGAAGAGGTGGTGCAGAAGGAACATGCAGATGGATCATGAAGAGTCTACAGATAGTGAGAACTCTGAAACTTCCTGCCTGTGAATGGTGCAGTGGCTTGGAGAACGACTTCAAGAGCCTAGACCTTTGGGAAGGGCAAAAAGCTTGATGGCGTATGATATAAAGTACACAAAACCACCTATGAGGTATTCTTGCCAAAGCAGCTGAAGATGAATCAAATTAAATTCTCCAGAGTTTAGCGTTAACTTCCATTTACAGACAATATAGAGAGAGGGACAAGTTAAGGCTACCACCGGAAGCAAACGGACACATTTAGAAGGGGGGACGTTCCACAGGACAACTGACCTTGTTTCTGCCAGTACTACTTGCATAATCACACAAAGCTTTAAAAAAAAGTGAGAGCTAGAATGATGATTGGCATGGCTGGAGGGAGGGGGAAATAGGGAGTTACTGTTTAATGGATACAGAATTTGAGTTTCTCAAGATGAAAAGGTCCTGAATATCCACTGCACAATAATGGGACTCCACTTAACACGACCATACACTTAAAAATGTTTGAGATGGTTAATTTTATGTGATGTATTTATCAGAATTAAAAATAAATTAAAAAATGAGTGCTTCTAAACTTAAAAAGTTAAACCTTAATATAAAGAATATAAAAACTGTTAGCTCTATTAGGAATTGGGTGGAGAGAAGGGAGAAATATATTTCTACACTATTCTTGGGGTCACACAAGGCATTAAGAAAAAGTGAGAGGAGACTGCTTTAGATTAAGAGAAACTTGAAATCAGACAACCAAATGCAATCAATGGAGCACATTTGGATCCAGATTCAAACAAGCCAGCTATAAGAGGACATCTCGGAAATGACTAGGAAAATCTGCTTATGGTCTGGGTAAGACACTTTTGAGTTGATCTGAAATTTTCCTTTTTAGGTAAATATACTGAAGTTTAAAAAAACAGAGATGACACAATTGAAACAAAGTTATGTTGAATAAATAATAATTGAGGTAGTATTAGATTTAGCAAAAATGGTGAAGGAAGAAATGAAATGGTAGACAAGGGTGTGAGTAAAGCTATGATCCCAGGGAAAGAAGCAGATTTCACAAGGTAAGGGTGAGGTAGAAGTTATCACAAAGAAATGACAGTTTTGCTGGAGTTGAATGAAGAGATTAAGGAAAAATTACAACTGTTCAGAAAAGGATGGGGTCTTGTTGAAAAGGCACAGGAGCCAATATGAAAGGACTCCCAGTGGCCAGAGCTGGAACAATCCTAAAATAAGGAATGGTTGTGCTGAACTACAGCCCATGCCACAAACCCATCCTGATATAAATAAATTAATAAAAATATAGGGAAGCAACTTTTCCTCACAGAATTCTCATTACTAAATGCAGAAGAGATGAGGAAAATTAAAAATCACCATTATAGTATAACAGAGTAAAAATGGCTGTAGGTAAAATCCACTTACTAGATGCTAGAATTCACTAGGTAAAAGTTTGAGGAGAAATTGGAAGCTCTCCTCAAAGTTTCTCCTGAGAGATATTTATAAATTACAAAGAGAAACAAATAAAGGTTAATTAACAACATCAACAATAAGCCACACTGACATTATATTCCTTTGAAGCAGTGGTGGCAGGATCAGAAACAAATACACAGTGGGTGGGAGGAAACAGGGCCAGTCAATGCCGGCTGTCTTATCAGGCCCTTGGGAAAGGAGGAAGAAGGGCTGTGAGTGAGCGCTCACGTGGAGCAAGTGCTCATTTGGCTGGTGCAGGTCCTAATGAGTCATGTTTGTTTTTAATTTCATGACTCTGGAGCCACACACCATAAATCAGAAATGGCAGGATGAGAAAAAGCAAGGCAGTGAGTAACGACAGACACAACCCACCCTGCCAGGCAAGAAGTCAGATTCTGAGACACCAGGTCCACTTGGTCCCCCTGTCTTTGCATCGGACCATCATTCAAGTCGGCGATGCAAAACCTTTACATTAGAACAGTATGGTATGAAAGGGATTTTTAGTGCAATCTATGGCTAATACTTTGAGTGAAGTATGCCCAGAGTAGAAATAAGACTTTAGGTGAAGCTGGCTGTGCTGACGATGCCAGAGTCCAAGAACAGAAACAGCTTTCAAATACTCCTTCTTCAAAAATACAAAACCCCAAACCCTCAAATTACAAAACATTCTATTTGATCAGTAGCAGATTTACGATCTACAAGACCAATTATAAGAAAGTGTTTAGCTAAAATATACTTCCCTGATCAGTGTCCCCAAAATTCATCTAATTCTAAATTGGAAGAGAAATGGCTATCAGAACTTCACTTTAAAAAATCATTTTGATCCCCTAATACTACAAGTGTCCCTATCTGATTTAACATGAAATAATACTGAAATTACTAGAAAGGAAGGTGGCTTCAGTCTGTACAGCTATTACTTTTCTTCAGAGAGGATGTGACAGGAATAAAACCAACCTGGGTTGAGCATCAAGATTTAAAATAAGTATCTCATGGACTCTCAAAAACCAAATAATTGAACCAAACCAAGCTGGGGTTCAGTTCCTGCCCCATCGCTTAAAACCCAGGTCAAATCAAATGACAACGTGGAGTTTCAAGTGTGCCCTATCGGTAAGTATGAACTAAATGTCGTCAAACTAGGTGCAGTGCAGCATTCCTTAAAAGATCAAATAATACGTATGGCAATGTTTTCAAAATTATGAACTGCTATGTAAACACATTACCAATTACTTCAGCTTTGTGGACTGATCACTATAGGTGCACCTCAGAAACCTTTTTATGATGCCCTCTGCTGATACATCCCATGTGGTAAAGATATTGTATGTCAACACTCCTGTAAAAATTCAGGCAACAGAGTTCCTGTCTGGAGCCCACCTGCCAGTCACGAATTTTCTGTCAGGATGTCAAAATCGAGGTTCTCTATTCTATGGACACCACCAGAGAAGGGCAAAATCTATCAGCTTCTTTCCCATGCAACAAAAATAGTCCGTAAGGTTTTCTGCTTCAGTGACTGACACACATGCTGTCCGTCTGCAAAAAGACTGCAACTCTTGCTGTTTTCTGACTACACCATGACACATTTTCAAGTTGTTAACGAGGTAGGTGGGCTGGTGGAAGACCCTCTTACATTCAGAGCACTCAAAGGGTCTCTCTCTAGGAGAAAGCCTACGATGTTGAGAATGTTCTGACGGGAGGTTTTCAATAGTGATGGCACTCAAGGGACTTCTCTTGGGAATGGAGCTGGTAATGCTGAGTGAGGTAGGATGGCTGGCTGAAACACTTCCCGCACAGCTGGCACTGGAAAGGCCTCTCCCGAGCGTGAATCCTGTAGTGCTGGATGAGGTATGAGCTCTGACGGAACCTTCTGCCACAGTCGCAACACTGACAGGCTCTTTCTCCAACATAGTCGTGCTGTCGCTTATATCGAATCAAATACTTCTTGTTTCGGGGCAACTCAAGCGGCAGGGCTATTGCTGCTCTGTGGGCTTTGAGATGCTGGAAAAGATGCGCAGCCTGGATAAAAGCTTTGCCGCACTGGAAACACTCGTGGCAGTCTTGACCCGGAATTCTCATGCTGCCGTAGACATCTGCACGCTGGGTCAAGGGCTTCCCATCTGAGTGAGTCTTCTGATGTCTGGTGAGGTGCGGCATGAGGTAGAAGGCTTCCCCACACTGTGGACATACGAAGGGCCTCTTCCCCGTGTGGGTCTGCTGGTGCTTCTCCCGGCCTGGGCGGGTACTAAAATTTCTTTCGCAAAATTCACATCGGTAGTGTTTGTTCTCTTGGAGGAAAAACAAGTTGTGGGCCAGCTGGGACCTGGTGCAGACTCCAAGAGTAGTACGCTCCTGGGGATCCTTTCCAGGAAGACTCTCCGATGGTTTGTTAAGTTCTGAGCTTTTCTCTAGTTGATCACCCTCGTGGCTTCCTTCCTGAGTAAGGGTCTTGGGGTCACTCATTTCTGTGGGACTCAAAATTTCCGCCAGCTTGACCTGTTGTGACTCCAGAGGATCATCAGCAGACTCTCCTGTGTGGCTACACCAGGAGTCACCTGCCTCCAAATCCTCTATTCTGCCCCCAAGGATGATGATGATTTTTCTACAGGCAGGCTTTGCTCTGGAGTTAGATCACTGGTTTCTGATTGTTCCTCCCAATCTAAAAGAAATGTAAAAGGTCCTCTACTATTTTTATTCAGAAAGAAACATCATTATAGTAGAAATGGAAGAAAGAGACCAAAAATTACAGAATAGTTAGTACAGAGGTTTGAGTTTTCTGGGAACCTGAGGAGAGAGTGGGAGAAGGATGGAGAAGAGAGTAAGCAAAGACAGGCGAGAGTGAGGCAGAAGAGACCACCTAGGAGGACTGAACACTGACGAAGATGCCAGAGATGCCGACAGGAGAATGAGAAGGAAACCAGAGAAAGAGGTGGGACTGGGGCTTGGCTGCAACTTCCAGACCATACTTCGCTGCTGTTTGGAGGAACTGTGGCCATAAAGGGATTCTACTGTCAGGTCAGTCTCGGCGATACCATATGATGCCAGTCAGCTTTCACTCCTGCAGGACTCTTCAGATCCCTTAAGCAGCGTCTCAGATCTCAAAGAGGGGAGATATAAGAGGTAGCATTTCTCTAACTGATCTTGTTAGGGAACACTTTGTTTTAAAAGAACCCCTATAATCATAATTCTGTAGGAGTACTGAAGAAACACTGGATACACCGGTCAACAATCTCTCACTCAGAATAAAGCAAGAGAATTCCAACTCTTTTCTTGGCTCTCAATCTCTTGTTTTACCCATTCAACTTAACATTTATTAAACGTCGATTTTGAGCAAAGCGTTATCTAACTGGATGTTCATAAGTCTGTATAAAGACTCTAATCAGGCTATAAATGTACAAAAGGAGTTTGGGGAATTAATTTCTTTTGGGAACAGAAAAAGATCAGGGAGGGGAAGGCATTAGGGCTGAGCAAGCAGTGAAGTGGGTGGCAAGCTTATTCTGAGCAGACATTGAACTATGAAAAGTACAGAGTCCTGGGGAGCAGCAATACAGGGTTCTATTAGGATTATCTATGAGAGATGAAAGTTGCTCAGTCGTGTTGACTCTTTATGATCCCATGAACTGTACAGTCCATGGAATTCTCCAGGTCAGAATACTGGAGTGGGTTGCCTTTCCCTTCTCCAGGGAATCTTCCCAACCCAGGGATTGAACCCAGGTCTCCAGCATTGCGGATGGATTCTTTACCAGCTGAGCCACAAGGGAAGCCCAAGGAGCAGTGGCTATGCAGGCGCATGATGGCCTAGAGGAGCTATTCCACGATCAAGGTCAGAAGGGGCGGTGGTAAGGAGATACCCTTCGTCCAAGGTAAGGAGCAGTGGCTGCCCTTTGCTGGAGCAGCTGTGAAGAGAGACCCCACGTCCGANATGGACAGGGAGGCCTGGCGTGCTGCGATTCATGGGGTTGCAAAGAGTCAAACACGACTGAGTGACTGAACTGAACTGAAGGCACTTCTGGGCCCGATCACAGAACAAAGGACTGAGAAAGTACCAGTGGAGTGCTAGCCTGCTGAGGACTGGCCCATCCCCCGCTGGAGGCAAGGAGGCAGGCAGGCACCAGCCAGAGCCAGAAGGAAAGGGGCAAACTCAGGCCCAGAGGCAGCATCCCCTACCAACTGCGAGCTGGCTCTCGGTCGCTAACCAAATCTTCCTGGGATCCTGGACGGTTGACATCCATCAGGAGGGTCACAGCCAGAGATCGGCTCCCCAGAAGAGACACATGGCACACGTGAGATGCAGCTGCACACCCAGGATACCGAGCAGCTGGGACCAGGGTGGTGATAAGATGCGGCACACCTGGGGAGTGTGCACTCACCAAGCACCTGGTCACCTGAGCTGCTCGGACCTGGGAAGGGCACAAAATGCGGGGACAAAACTCAGGCCCAACTGAGTCTGTGCCTTTGTGGAGTACCCAAGAACCTGAACCTGAGCAGCACAGATCTGGGAAGTGCATGCAACCCAGGGCCCACCTCAGACAGTTACCAGCAGAGCAACCTGAAGCCTAAGCAGTGTAGACCGGAAAAACACACACGCCATGAGCAGGGGCAAACCCAGTGTGACCCAGACACTGTGAGCACTCCCCACACATGCCAGTGATATTTGTATGCAGTGTTCCTCCCTCCCCACAGCACAATTGAACAAGTGAGCCTAAATAAATGACCACCTTTGCTCCCTTGTGTCAGAGTGGAAGTTAGATACTGAAGAGACTTGCAAACAGAGGAAGCCAAAATAAACAAAGAATAGGGTATGGCTCTGGAAGTGACAGGTACAACAGATTAAAACCCTGTAGTTAATACTGACTACATTGGAAGGGACCTATAGACCTTGAGAAGAAGTATAAGGTGGAACAAGGAACTATCTGAAATAAAACTGACCACACACTGCCCTCACACCTCCAGAGAAATTCCCAGATATATTTTACTATTATCATTTTTAAATTTCTTTTTATTTTTTTTATTTTTAAGCTCTTTATTAATCTTTAACTTTCACTTTTAAAACCTACTATTACCTTGAAGAAAAAGACCCTATTTTTAAAGCAAATTTCATATTTTTTATATAACTTTTGTGATTTTTCTTTTTTTTTTTTAATACTGCATTTTTGAGAATCTAACCTCTACTCTAGATTTTTCAATCTTTGCTTTTTGGTATTTTTTTAAATCAATTTTGTACCTTTAAGAATCTAATCTTCACTACCCATTTTCACTTAAGAGTGTGATTACTGGCTTGATTGCTCTCTCCCCTTTTGACTCTCCTTTTTCTCCCATAAGTCACCTCTATCTCCTCCCTCCCCCTTCTCTTCTCTACTTAACTCTGTGAATCTCTTTGGGTGCTCCAGGCTGTGGAGAAAAATTAGGGAACTGATCACAGGCTAGACTGGTCTCTCTTCTTTTGACTCTCCCTCCTCTCCTTCTGGTCACCTCTATCTCCTTCTTCCTTTTTTCTCTTCTCTATGGAACTCCATGAACCTCTCTGAGTGTTTCAGACTGTGGAGAACAACTAGGAAGCTGATTACTGGCTAGACTGCTCTCTCCGCTTTTGATTTCCCCTCTTTTCCTTCTGGTCTCTTCTATCTCCCTCCTCCATCTTCTCTTCTTCATGTAACTCTGTGAACCTCTCTGGGTGTTGCTCACTGCAGATAACTTTTCACCATTAACCTAGATGTTTTGCCATCGGTGTTGTGTGGATGGAGAAATCTTGAGGCTACTATAAGAATAAGACTGAAAGCCAGAGGCAGGTGGCCTAAAACCAAACCTTGAGATCAACAGAAATCTCCTGACTCCAGGGATCATTAATCAACAAAAGCTCATCCAAAAGCCTCCATACCCACACTGAAACCAAGCTCCACTGAAGAGCCAACAAGTTTCACAGCAAGACATACCAAGCTAATTTTCCAACAAAGCAGGAACATAAACTGAGCACAAAAATAAAGGTGGCCAAAAGTCACATCAAACCATAGAAACTTCAAAACTTACTACTGGACACTTCATTGCACTCCAGAGAGAAGAGATCCAGCTTCACTCACCAGAACACTGACACAAGCTTCCCTAACCAAGAAATCTTGACAAGCCACTTGTCAAACCCTAACCAAAAGGAAGGAACCTTCACAATAAAGAGGAGCCACAAACTTCCATCATACAGAAAGGCCACTGCAAACACAGCAACCTAAACAAGATGAAAAGGCAGAGAAATATTCAGCAGGTAAAGGAACATAATAAAAGCCCATCAAATCAAACAAAAAAGGAGGAGATAGGGAGTCTAACTGAAAAAGAATTCAGAATCATGATAGTAAAAATGATCTAAAATTTTGAAAACAAAATGGAGTTACAGATAGTCTAGAGACAAGGATTGAGAAGATGCAAGGAAAGTTTAACAAAGACCTAGAAGAAATAAAAAAGAGTCATTCAATAATGAATAATGCAATAACTGAGATCAAAAGCACTCTGGAGGGAACCAACAGTAGAATAACTGAGGCAGAAGATAGGATAAGTGAGGTGGAAGATAGAATGGTGGAAATCAATGAAGCAGAGTGGGGAAAAAAGAATTAAAATAAATGTGGACAATCTCAGAGACCTCTGGGACAATGTCAAACACCCCAACATTCAAATCATAGGAGTCTCAGAAAAAGAAGACAAAACGAAAGGCCTTGAGAAAATACTTGAGGAGATAAGAGTTGAAAAAATCCCTAAAATGGGGAAGGAAATAGCCAAGTCCAAGAAACCCAGAGAGCCCAAAACAGGATGAACCCAAGCCAAAATACCCCCAAGACACATATTAATCAAGTTAACAAAGATCAAACACAAAGAACAAATATTAAAAGCAGCAAGGGAAAAACAACAATAAAACCACAAGGGGATCCCCATAAGGATAACAGCTGATCTATCAATAGAAACTCTTCAAACGAGAAGGGAATGGCAGGACATACTTAAAGTGATGAAGAGAAAAACCTACAACCCAGATTACTATACCCAGCAAGAATCTGATTCAAATATGAAGGAGAAATCAAAAGCTTTAAAGACAAGCAAAAGCTGAGATAATTCAGCACCGCCAAACCAGCTCTCCAACAAATCTAGACAGGAAACACAGAAAAGGATTATAAATGCGAACCCAAAACAATAAAGTAAAGGGCAATGTGATCATACTTATCAATACTTACCTTAAATATAAATGGGTTGAATGCCCCAACCAAAAGACAAAGACTGGCTGAATGGATAAAAAATGAATACCCCTATATATGCTGTCTACAAGAGACCTACCTCAAACCTAGGGACACATACAGCCTGAAAGTGAAGGGCTGCAAAAAGATATTTCATGCAAATGAAGACCAAAAGAAAGCGGGAGTAGCAATACTCATAAAATAGACTTTGAAATAAAGGCCATGAAAAGAGACAAAGAAAGACACTACATAATGATCAAACCAAGAAGATACAACAATTATAAATATACATGCATCCAACACAAGAGCACTGCAATATGTAATGCAAATGGTAACAAATACGAAAGGGGAAATTAACAGTAACACAATAATAGTGGAAGACTTTAATACCTCACTCACACCAATGAATAGATCAACTAAACAGAAAATTAGCAAGGGAACACAAACTTTAAATGATACAATGGACCAGTTAGACCTAATTGATAGGACATTTCACCCTAAAACAACAAATTTCACCTTTTTCTCAAGTGCACATGGAACATTCTCCAGGATAGATCACATCCTGGGCCATGAATCTAGCCTTGGTAAATTCAAAAAAATTGAAATCATCTTAAGCATCTTTTCTGATCACAATGTGTCAACTACAGGAAAAAAAATATGAAAAATACAGATATATGGAATCCAAACAACACACTTCTGAATAACCAACAAACCACAGAATAAATAAAAAGAAATCAAAGTATGCATACAAACTAATGAAAATGAAAACACAACAACCCAAAACCTATGGGATTAAGTAAAACAGTACTAAGGGGAAGGTTCATAGCAATATGAGCCCACCTCAAGAAACAGGAGAGAAATCAAATAAATAACCTAACTCTACACAAAAATCAACTAGAAAAGGAAGAAATGAAGAACCCCAGTGTTAGTAGAAGGAAAGAAATCACAAAAATTAGGGAAGAAATAAATGCAAAAGAAACAAAATAGACCATAGCAAAAATTAACAAAGCTAAAAGCTGGTTCTTCAAGAAGATAAATAAAATAGACAAACCATTAGCCAGACTCATCAAGAAACAAAGGGACAAAATCAAATCAACAAAATTAGAAATGAAAATGGAGAATTGACACCACAAAAATACAAAGGATCATAAGAGACTACTATCAGCAATTATATGCCAATAAAATGGACAACTTGGAAGAAATGGACAAATTCGTAAAAGTATAACTGTCCAAAACTGAACCAGGAAGAAATAGAAAATCTTAACAGACCCACCACCAGCACAAAAATTGAAACCATAATCAGGAATCTTCCAACAAACAAAAGCCCAGGACCAGATGGCTTCACAGCTGAATTCTACCAAAAATTTAGAGAAGAGTTGACACCTATCCTACTCAAACTCTTCCAGAAAATTGCAGAGGAAGGTAAACTTCCAAACTCATTCTATGAGGCCACCATCACCCTAATACCAAAACCAGATAAAAGTGCCACAATAAAAGAAAACTACAGGCCAATATCACTGATGAACATAGATGCAAAAATCCTTAACAAAATTCTTGCAAACAGAATCCAACAACATATTAAAAAGATTATACACCATGACCAAGTGTGCTTTATCCCATGGATGCAAGGATTCTTCAATATCTACAAATCAATCAATGTAATACACCACATTAACAAATTGAAAGATAAAAATCATATGATTATCTCAATGGATGCAGAGAAAGCCTTTGACAAAATTCAACATCCATTTATAATAAATACCTTCCAGAAAGCAGGCATAGAGGGAACATACCTCAACATAATAGAAGTCATATACAATAAACCACAGCAAACATTATCCTAAATGGTGAAAAATTGAAAGCATTTCCCCTAATGTCAGGAACAAGACAAGGGTGCCCACTGTCACCATTACTATTCAACATAGTTTTGGAAGTTTTGGCCACAGCAATCAGAGAAGAAAAAGATATAAAAGGAATCCAGATAGGAAAAGAAGAAGTAAAACTCTTACTGTTTGCAGATGACATGATCCTCTACATAGAAAACCCTAAAGACTTCACCAGAAAATTGCTAGAGCTAATTAATGAATACAGTAACTTTGAAAGATATAAAATTAACACACAGAAATCCCTTGCATTCCTATACACTAATAATGAGAAAATAAAAAGAGAAATTAAGGAAACAATTCCATTCAATATTGCAACGAAAAGAATAAAATACCAGGAATAAATACACCTAAAGAAACAAAAGACCTATGTATAGAAAATTATTAAACACTGATGAAATAAATCAAAGATGACACAAATAGATGTAGAAATATACCATGTTCATGGATCGGAAGAATCAATATAGTGAAAATCAGTATACTACCCAAAGCAATGAATAGATTCAATGCAATCCCTATCAAGCTACCCAAATAGCTATCAAGCTATTTTTCAGAGAATTAAAACAAATAATTTCACAATTTTGTATGGAAATACAAAAAACCTCGAATAGCCAAAGCAATCTTGAGAAAGAAGAATGGAACTGGAGGAATCCACCTGCCTGACTTCAGGTTCTACTACATAGCAACAGTCATCAAGACAGAATGGTACTGGCATAAAGACAGAAACATAGATCAATGGAACAAAATATAAAGCCCATAGATAAATCCACACACCTATGGACACCTTATCTTTGACAAAGGAGGCAAGAATATGCAATGGAGAAAAGACAATCTCTTTAACAAGTGGTGCTGGGAAAACTGGTCAATCACTTGTAAAAGAATGAAACTAGAACACTTTCCAGCATCATACACAAAAATAAACTCAAAATGGATTAAAGATCTAAACATAAGAGCAGAAGCCATAAACTCCTAGAGGAAAACATAGGCAAACCACTTTCTGACATAAATCACAGCAGGATCCTCTATGACCCACCTCCCAGAATATTAGAAATAAAAGCAAAAATAAACAAATGGGCCCTAATTAAACTTAAAAGCTTTTGCACAATTAAAGAAACTATAAGCAAGGTGAAAAGACAGCCTTCAGAATGGGAGAAAATAATAGCAAACAAAGCAACTGACAAAGGATTAATCTCAAAAATATACAAGCAACACCTGCAGCTCAATTCCAGAAAAATAAACGACCCAATAAAAAAATGGGCCCAAGAACTAAACAGACATTTCTCCAAAGAAGATATACAAATGGCTAACAAAATTGTATATTGTCACTATGTTTATTTAACTCGTATATGCAGAGTGCATCATGCAAAATTCCAGACTAGATGAAGTCCAAGCTGGAATTAAGATTGCCTTAAGAAATAGCAACAACCTCAGATATGCAGATGATATCACCCTAATGGTAGAAATGAAGAGGAACTAAAGAGTCTCTTGATGAAGTTGAAAGAAGAGAGTAAAAACGATGGCTTAAAACTCAATATCCAAAAAATAAAGATTACGGTATCTGTTTCCATCACTTCATGGCAAATAGATGGGGGAAAAGTGGAAGCAGTGATAGATTTTATTTTTCTTGGGCTCCAAAATCACTATGGACTTTGAAATTAAAAGATGCTTGCTCCTTGGAAGGAAAGATATGACAAACTTAAAAAGTGTATTAAGAAGCAGAGATATCCCTTTACTGACAAAGATCCAAACAGCTAAAGGTATGGTTTTCCCAGTAGTCATGTAAGGTTGTGAGAGTAGGACCATAAAGAAGGCTGAGGATTGAAGAATAGATGCTTTCAAATTGTGGTTCTGGAGAAGACTCTTGAGAGTCCCTTCGATAGCAAAGGGATCAAACCAGTCAATCCTGAAAGAAACCAACCCTGAATATTTACTGGAAAGACTGATGCTGATGCTGAAGCTCCATTTCTTTGGCCATCTGCTGTGAAAGCCAACTCATTGGAAAAGACCTTGATGCTAGGAAAGATTGAGGGCAGGAGGAGAAGGGGGCAGCAGTGTATTAGATTGTTGGATGGCATCACTGACTCAATGGACATGAGTTTGCACAAACTCAGGAAGATAATGGAGGATAGGAGAGCCTGGTGTGCTACAGCTCATGGGGTTGCAGAGTCCAAAATGACTTGGCAACTGAACAACAATAACAATATTAGAAAGTTAGGGAAAAGTTTGAAAACCATGTATCTATATATCTGAAAAAGAATTTGTATCCAAACTTTATGAAAATCTCTCATCAATAATAAAAATCAAATTAATAAAATTTACACTAAGGATTGAATAGATACTCTCACCAAGAATATGTTTAAATAGCAAGGTTATGTATAACAGTTTGCTCAGCATCTTTACTTATTTGGGACATGACAGTAAAGTAACAATGGGTTAAAATTAAAAATGCAGATTAAGCCTAAAAAAAAAAAATGAAAAGATGCTCAACATCACTCATTGTCAGAGAAATGCAAATCAAAATCACAATGAAGTACCATCTCATGCCAGTCAGAATGGCTGCTATCAAAGAAACAATAAATGCTGGAGAGGGTGCAGAGAAACAGGAACCCTGTTTCAATGTCAGTGGGAATGCCAACTAGAACAGCCACTGTGGAGAACAGTGTGGAGATTCCTTATAAAGCTGGAAATGGAATTGCCACACGACCCAGGAATCCCACTGCTGGACATACACACCGAGGAAACCAGAATTGAAAGAGACACATGTACCTCAATGTTCATTGCAGCACTGTTTACAATTGGCAGGACATGGAAGCAACCTAGATGGCCACTGGCAGATGAATGGATAAGAAAGCTGTGGTACATATACACAATGGAATATTACTCAGCTATCAAAAAGAATGCATTTGAATCAGTTCTAATGAGATGGATGAAACTGGAGCCCATTATACAGAGTGAAGTGAGTCAGAAAGAAAAACACCAATACAGTATATTAACACATATATATGGATTTAGAAAGATGGTAATGATGACCCTATATGCGAGACAGCAAAAGAGACACAGATGTAAATAACAGACTTTTGCACTTTGTGGGAGAAGGCGAGGGTGGGATGATTTGAGAGAATAGCATTGAAACATGTATATTATCATATGTGAAATAGATTGCCAGTCCAGGTTCAATGTTTGATGCAGGGTGGTCAGGTCTGGTGCACTGGGATGACCCTGAGAGATGGGATAGGGAGGGAGGTGAGAGGGAGAGTCTAGATGGGGAAAACATGTATACCCATAGGTGATTAATGTGAATATATGGCAAAAATCACCACAATATTGTAAAGTAATTAGCTTCCAATTAAAATAATAATAATAATAAAAGCAAGTCAAAGAAACAGTTTCCAACATGGAATCATAATTGACTTCCTCCCTGCAACATTATTTTATTAGGTAGAAATATTTAGGACTCTTAGTGCAAGAGGGGGCATCTCAATAGCTCTGAGAAAAATACTCCAAGAAGGTAGGAGGGCAAGTCAGGCCTTATACAAGTTTGCAACAAGGGGAACAGGCAATCTGAACATTAAAGATCAGGTATCAAGTTAAGGAATTTAGCACTCTGGGCTCACTGAATTTATTTCTTTCATATGCACCTCAGCTATCTGGGCTAAACCTGTTTCCTTATTCACCTTGTTTCTTGTATTCCCCCAGCTCCTCAGCAATCACCATGTTGGGAGTGGCATCATCCTTTGGATCAACGTTTCAGGAGCTCTCATTCACATTTGGAGGCCAGAAATCATTGATGGTGTGACATTTCTTGTTTATTAATATGGCAGGAGATATTTTCATTTAACACTTCATAGTTTTTCTACAATTAAGATTTTAAGAGTTGAGGATTCTAATTTAAACATAATTAAAGCTATTAGAAATAATACAGTAAATTTTCTGAATACAGAAGGAAATAAAATGTATGTTTTCAGTAAAGAAGATATGAGAAATGAAATTACATTTTAGCAAAAAAAATGAGCTGGTTAATTTTATTTGATGAAAAATGAGAGATATGCTGGATATAAAAAGTAATAAGACATTATGAAGAGGAATCCTGTGGAAAAGGTTTTATACATAGTCAGGATCAACTAAGGGTTTCCTTTGTAACTCAGTTGGTAAGGAATCCACCTGTAATGTGGGAGTCCTGGGTTTGGTCCCTGGTTAAGAATGATCCCCTGGAGAAATGAAAAGCTACCCACACCAGTATTCTGGCCTGGAGAATTCCATAGACAGTTGATGGGGTCACAAATAGTCAGACATGACTGAGCGACTTTCACTTTCACTTTTCAGGATTAACTAAATTTAGATTTAAGTTAACCAAAGTGAATGGACTTTGTTAAGTGAGGTAGTGCAAGACTGGAAATTTTGTTTCTGTCTGTTATAAGTGCTTCTTTTGATACTAGATTGTGTGAGTTTCTGTGCCTTTAAATGATCTATATTTATATTCTTTGTGACCTTGGTTAAATGAATAGGTATTGTTTCAGTGACCCATGACCCTGTGTTTTAAAATATTTTTGGTATTTCTAACAAACTTCTCCAAATCAAAATCTAACTAAGCTCTTTAGCCTCCAGTTGACTCTGGGATGGATGCGTAAAAGAAACATCTCTGAGGAACCTCAGAGACAAATGTTAAGCTACGTTTATTTGGTATTTGTAATTCAAAAACATTGTCAAATGATTAAAAGTGAGCTTTAGGCTGTAATATACAGATAAATATCACTAATACAGATATTCCAAAATTTATATGGAATCCCTAACATCTGATATGTCTCGATATAATGTTATCAGTCATAATTCTAGTGATTGTACTAAAATGTTTTATGTTGCAAAAATATCCAAGTTTCCTAACTACATAGTATTCAAATAGTTAACCATGCAGAAGGGCCATGGCAAAATCTATAGGGAAGCTGCTTTTAGAAAGAGTGATTCCCATCTGGGGAATCCCCTCTGAACTACATAGTGACAGAGGTACCCATTTTTGAGGAAATTTGGCCTATTATACAATATTTCCATTGTGCTATCTCCCCCAGTCTTCTGGGTTAGTGGAAAAATCAAATGGGACATTTAAAACTCAATTGGCTAACATTATGGATGCTTATTCCTTACCTTGGCCTAAGGCCCTTCCACCGGTTCTCCTCAACCTCAGATCCACTCCTTTTGGCAAACATCATTTGTCTCCTTTGAAATTATTATAGGGAGACCAATGAGATTGGATAAAAGACTATATGATCCTATATTACTTAAGGGAGATAAATTATTGCAAGGGTTTAATCAAATCATTGACAAGTCATCTAAATTTGTTTCTGAAGCTTATCATAGTAATTTATCCTCAAATGAAGATCAAATGTCCCATGACTTACAACCAGGAGATTATGTATATTAGAAAAGATATCATTTAAAGGATTCCCTCAAACCTGACATAATTTAAAGGACTCCCTCCAACCGAGATAGAAGGGCCCTTATTAGGTTATTTTGACTGGCTCATGCACAGCAAAACTAAAAGGAATTGACTCTTGGGTTCATATTTCCCACCTAAAAACGGCTCCTGCACCAGACTGGTCTATAGAAAGAACTGCTGACCTCAAACTCACCTTAAAGCAATGCTCTGATAATAAGGAAACACCAACACCAGGATGAGTAGAAGACATCAGAAATAGACAGCTGATCCAAGATGCTGGACCTGACTTGTATGATTGCTCATAAAGGTTTATTCTTCATCTCTTGGACACTAGCACATAAATGTTTTTCCATCATGGGCACAATTTTTGCAAATTTTAGAAATCAATCAAATTGTTAGGTTATGGTCAATTACCTGCATCCAGTACTCTGCTGACCTCAAACTCACCTTAAAGCAATGCTCTGATAATAAGGAAACACCAACACCAGGATGAGTAGAAGACATCAGAAATAGACAGCTGATCCAAGATGCTGGACCTGACTTGTATGATTGCTCATAAAGGTTTATTCTTCATCTCTTGGACACTAGCACATAAATGTTTTTCCATCATGGGCACAATTTTTGCAAATTTTAGAAATCAATCAAATTGTTAGGTTATGGTCAATTACCTGCATCCAGTACCTTTGATTCACCTTGGTGGGTATCTTTCCACAAGGGCTCTGATTGGATGGATGTTAGGAATTTTATTTTAGAAGAAAGGAATTATAATTCTGTCTGGGCTATTACTTATATTGCTAGTTAAGACCCATTCACTTGGCCAATCAAACATACTTATTCTAACCCTGGCCATAAATATGATTTTTCTCTTAAGGTACTCTAGCTCAGTCAGAACATAAATTCCAGTCCAATGAATAAATAAACTCTACACTATTAAGAGGGATGTTTCCTCTGTTATGGGATGGATTTGATAGCTTAGGATGAATGATGTCTGATTCGTGATCTCCAAAGAAGATTTAGTTTCGGGACTGGGGACCAGGCTTTATCACTCAAGAGCTTTCGTGTAGCAGAGTTTTATTAAAGTGAAAAAGGACAGAGAAAGCTTCTGAAACAGACATCAGAAGGGGGACAGAGAGTGCCCCCACTCGCTAGTCTTAGCAAGGGAATTATATACTTTTTAAATTGGTTACTACAATAAATCGAAAGAATGTCTCAAGTTTGCAAAGCTCTTACTAGACCACTCCCACAATTTACATTTTAAAATGACAAGATTAGAACTAACAATAGAAAGATCTTACCAGATCCACTCCCATAATATACATTCTAAAATAACAGGATTAGTTAGAAGGTTTTCAAGAAGGGAAACTGTCCTCAAGCAGGATACATTGTTGTTGTTATATAATCCTTAGTACAGAATTTAAGCTGAGTTGTTTGTTGTGTAATCATCAGTTCCAGCTTAGAGAAAAAAAAATGTTTTATGTGATGAATGTACAGGAAAAAAAGACATTTGTCTTTTCCTTCTCCTTGAGAATTCCAGACCCCTATCTCCTCCTCGAGAGCCCCAGGCCCCTTTCTCCTGGAGGACCCCAGACTTCTTATCAACCTGCCTAGGAATTGACTCTCAGATTTATCTGGCTAACACCAGGCTATGATCATGTAAACCTAAAGGTCATCCTTTGCTAGGAAAATTAAATCATACCAAAGATAATCAAACTAATAACACTAGAAAATTAGACTGGATGTCCTATAAAAACTGCCCAAGCACAATTTCTCTTAAAGACTGTGACTGATATGGAACAGACTGGGTTAGACATCCAAAAATATACTGGCTGGCACCTAATAAGACTCAACGGCTTTTTGGATTCAATTTATGGCCCTGGCTTCCACCAGGATGGTTAGGAGGGTGTACTTGTGTTGTAGAAACCAGTAATCAAGAAACCAAGCACCACACTCAAAGCATTGGAAAATTCAGGTTTATTATGCTGGCAGGCCCAGAGGAGTTAACACTCCAAGCTCTGAGCCCAGAACAAAGGGGTTACAGAGTTTTATAGACAGACTATAGTGGGCAAAACTAGCTGCTAATAGGCTGATTTAAACTAAGAGGTTTTGTGTGCATGGGAACAGCAGTCAAGACAGGGAGGGGGATCCCTGACCTTTAAACAGACAAGCATGATTAAGCACGTTTGCAGGAGCTGGGAAGTTGCAAAGAGCAGTACAAGGATGAGTGGGATAAGCTCTAGTTCCTAGTATCATTAAGTCCCCACTTTCTGAGACTATGTGACCTACATGATACAGGTTTTGCAAGGAGCAAGCTGAGTTACAGAGGCAGAAGGAGCAGGAGGTTATGTAAAATTTTAACTTTTCCTCTTCATTCCCCTCTTGATGTTTCTATTATTCATTGTAGAAAGCATCATCTCATGTTTTGGTAGGACATTCAGAAGTTCCCATCGTTTAGGGGGCTATATTGAGCTATTACATTTGTAACTTTATGGATTCAATCTGAGAGGTTATGAACTGGGTAATTGCATTGAGAATATAAGGGCCAAACAAGAGCACTGCAAAAAGCATGAAGAGAGGACTTGTTAAAAGGAGAAGCCACGATGCTCAGCTCCAGATATTTCCCCGGTTACCCCAGGAATTTGCTAGTTCCTCTCTCTTTTTCATGATTTGTTCCCTTAGATGTTGGGTCATGTCCCTAACCATTCCTGATTGAAGTGAAGTGAAGTCACTCAGTCGTGTCTGACTCTTTGCGACCCCATGGACTGTAGCCTCTCAGGCTCCTCTGTCCATAGGATTTTCCAGGCAAGAGTACTGGAGTGGATTGCCATTTCCTTCTCCAGAGGATCTTCCCCACCCAGGAATCGAACCCGGGTCTCCCGCATTGCAGGCAGACGCTTTACCGTCTGAGCCACCAGGGAAGTCCTCAGGGAAACCATTCCTGATTGGTTTACATAAAAACAGCATTCTTCATTCAAGAAGAGGCAGAGTCCTCCCTTTTCAGCTGTCAGTAGGTCTAGTGCACTCCTATTCTGTAAAACCACCTCAGCCAGGTAATCTAGTTGGTCTTGTAACGAAGAGCCCAGCAATAATATCAATTAAGGATAGAGGACTTGGCTACTTTTTCAATGAAGTCTGTGAAGTCCTTGGATACTGTATAGTAGAAGGTGTTTGATGAAGCAGTTCCTCCTGTCCCCATACCTATCTCAATCATAATTCTCAGATCAACTAGTAGGCATATAAACTAAATGACTCTTTTTGACCGCATATGTGCTGCCACAGGTATGGTGAGAGTCTGTTTGTTAGAGACAATATTCATCTGGGGAGTGAGGAAAGCTAAGTTGCAGATACCGATCAAACTGACTGGTAGACATTAGTAAACACAAATAAAAGGCGTTGATGCGGGTGGCACCATATTGTGTTTGTGGCACTTCCAAGGTAAGAGAAACCAAAGTAAGATGGTAGGTGTTGTGAGAGGGAATCAGAGGGCAGACACACTGAATCATAATCACAGAAAACTAGTCAATCTAATCACCTGGACCACAGCCTCGTCTAACTCAATGAAACTAAGCCATACCTGAGGGGCCACACAGGAAGAGCGGCTCATGGTGGAGAGGTCTGACAGAATGTGGTCCACAGGAGAAGGGAATGGCAAACCACTTCAGTATTCTTGCCGTGAGAACTCCATGAACAGTATGAAAAGGCAAAATGTTAGGATACTGAAAGAGGAACTCCCCAGGTCAGTAAGTGCCCAATATGCTACTGGAGACCAGTGGAGCAATAACTCCAGAAAGAATGAAGGAATGGAGCCAAAGTGAAAACAATAACCCAGTTGTGGATGTGACTGGTGATAGAGCAAGATCCGATGCTGTAAAGAGCAATATTGCATAAGAACCTGGAATGTCAGGTCCATGAATCAAGGCAAATTGGAAGTGGTCAAACAGGAGACGGTAAGAGTGAAGGTCAACATTCTAGGAATCAGCGAACTAAAATGGAGTGAAATGGGTGAATTTAACTCAGATGACCATTATATCTACTACTGCAGGCAGGAATCCCTTAGAAGAAATGGAGTATCCATCATGGTCAACAAAAGAGTCTGAAATGCAGTATTTGGATGCAATCTCAAAAATGACAGAATGATCTCTGTTCGTCTCCAAGGCAAACCATTCAATATCACAGTAATCCAAGCCTATGCCCCAACCAGTAACACTGAAGAAGCTGAAGTTGAACGGTTTTATGAAGACCTACAAGATCTTCTAGAATTAACATCCAAAAACGATATCATTTTCATTATAGAGGACTGTAGCAAAAGTAGGAAGTCAAGAAACACCTGGAGTAACAGGCAAATTTGGCCTTGGAATGCGGAATGAAGCAGGGCAAAGACTAATAGAGTTTTGCCAAGAAAATTAACATCCAAAAACGATATCATTTTCATTATAGAGGACTGTAGCAAAAGTAGGAAGTCAAGAAACACCTGGAGTAACAGGCAAATTTGGCCTTGGAATGTGGAATGAAGCAGGGCAAAGGCTAATAGAGTTTTGCCAAGAAAATGCACTGGTCATAGCAAACACCCTCTTCCAACAACACAAGAGAAGACTCTACACATGGACATCACCAGATTATCAACACTTAAATCAGATGGATTATATTCTTCGCAGACAAAGATGGAGAAGCTCTATACAGTCAGCAAAAACAGGATCCAGAACTGACTGTGGCTCAGATCATGAACTCCTTATTGACAAATTCAGACTTAAATTGAAGAAGGTAGGGAAAACCACTAGACCATTCAGGTATGTGGAGAAGGCAATGGCAACGCACTCCAGTACTATTACCTGGAAAATCCCATGGATGGAGGAGCCTGGAAGGCTGCAGTCCATGGGGTCGCTAAGTTGGACATGACTGAGCGACTTCATTTTCACTTTTCACTTTCATGCATTGGAGAAGGAAATGGCAACTCACTCCAGTGTTCTTGTCTGGAAGATACCAGGGACGGGGGAGCCTGGTGGGCTGCCATCTACGGGGTCACACAAAGTCGGACACAACTGAAGTGATTTAGCAATAGCAATAATAGCAATTCAGGTATGACCTACATCAAATCCCTTATGATTATACAGTGGGAGTGAGAAATAGATTTAAGGGATAGATAGAGTGCCTGATGAACTATGGAATGAAGTTCGTGACATTGTATAGGAGACAGGGATCAATTTGGAGAAGGAAATGGCAACTCACTCCAGTGTTCTTGTCTGGAAGATACCAGGGACGGGGGAGCCTGGTGGGCTGCCATCTACGGGGTCACACAAAGTCGGACACAACTGAAGTGATTTAGCAATAGCAATAATAGCAATTCAGGTATGACCTACATCAAATCCCTTATGATTATACAGTGGGAGTGAGAAATAGATTTAAGGGATAGATAGAGTGCCTGATGAACTATGGAATGAAGTTCGTGACATTGTATAGGAGACAGGGATCAAGAGCATCCCCATGGCAAAGGAATGCAAAAATGCAAAATGGCTGTCTGGGGAGGCCTTACAAATATCTGTGAAAAGAAGAGAGGTGAAAAGCAAAGGAGAAGAGGAAAGATATAAGCCTCTGAATGCAGATTTCCAAAGAATAGCAAGGAGAAATAAGAAAGCCTTCCTGAGCGATCAGTGCAAAGAAATAGAGGAAAAGAACAGAATGGGAAAGACTAGAGATCTCTTCAAGAAAATTAGAGATACCAAGGGAACATTTCATGCAAAGATGGGCTTGATAAAGGACAGAAATGGCATGAACCTAACAGAAGCAGAAGATATTAAGAATAGGTGGCAAGAATACACAGAAGAACTGCACAAAAAAGATCTTCACAACCAAGATAATCACGATGGTGTGATTACTCACCTAGAGCCAGACATCCTGGAATGTGAAGTCAAGTGGGCCTTAGAAAGGATCACTACGAACAAAGCTAGTGGAGGTGATGGAATTCGAGAGGAGCTGTTTCAAATCCTGAAAGATGATGCTGTGAAAGTGCTGCACTCAATTTGCCAGCAAATCTGGAAAACTCAGCAGTGAGTGGCCACAGGATTGGAAAAGGTCAGTTTTCATCCCAATTCCAAAGAAAGGCAATGCCAAAGAATGCTCAAACTACTGCACAATTGCACTCATCTCACATGCTAGTAAAGTCATGCTCAAAATTCTCCAAGCCAGACTTCAGCAATATGTGAACCGTGAACTCCCTGATGTTCAAGCTGGTTTTAGAAAAGGCAGAGGAACCAGAGATCAAATTGCCAACATCCGCTGGATCATGGAAAAAGCAAGAGAGTTCCAGAAAAACATCTATTTCTGCTTTATTGACTATGCCAAAGCCTTTGACTGTGTGGATCACAGTAAACTGTGGAAAATTCTGAAAGAGATGGGAATACCAGATCACCTGACCTGCCTCTTGAGAAATCTGTATGCAGGTCAGGAAGCAACAGTTAGAACTGGACATGGAGCAACAGACTGGTTCCAAATAGGAAAAGGAGTCCGTCAAGGCTGTATATTGTCACCCTGCTTATTTAACTTATATGCAGAGTACATCATGAGAAACACTGGACTGGGAGAAACACTGGACTGGAAGAAACACAAGCTGGAATCAAGATTGCTGGGAGAAATATCAATAACCTCAGATATGCAGATGACACCACCCTTATGGCAGAAAGTGAAGAAGAACCAAAGAGCCTCTTGTTGAAAGTGAAAGAAGAGAGAGAAAATGTTGGCTTAAATCTCAACATTCAGAAAACGAAGATCATGGCATCTGGTCCCATCATTTCATGGGAAATAAATGAGGAAACAGTGGAAACAATGCTGGACTTTATTTTTCTGGTCTCCAAAATCACTGCAGATGGTGATTGCAGCCATGAAATTAAAAGACACTTACTCCTTGGAAGAAAAGTTATGACCAACCTAGACAGCATATTCAAAAGCAGAGACATTGGTTTGCCAACTAAGGTCCGTCTAGTCAAGGCTATGGTTTTTCCAGTAGTCATGTATGGATGTGAGATTGGACTGTGAAGAAAGCTTAGCACTGAAGAACTGATGCTTTTGAACTATGGTGTTGGAGAGCACTCTTGAGAGTCCCTTGGACTGCAAGGTGATCCTACCAGTCCATTCTGAAGGAGATCAGCCCTGGAATTTCTTTGGAAGGAATGATGCTAAAGCTGAAAGTCCAGTCCTTTGTCCACCTCATGTGAAGAGTTGATTCATTGGAAAAAACTCTGATGCTGGGAGCGATTGTGGGCAGGAGGAGAAGGGGACGACCAAGGATGAGATGGCTGGATGGCATCACCAACTTGATGGACGTTGATTTGAGTGAACTTCGGGAGTTGATGATGGACAGGGAGGCCTGGCGTTCTCCAATTCATGGAGTCACAAAGAGTCGGACACTACTGAGCGACAGAACTGAACTGAGTGGGCCACTCACCTTTTAAATTTTGATTACATTTGTCCCTGGCTGAATTTCCTACAGGCTCAGTTCCTTCATCATTTGTAAAGCATTCTAGAGACTTTTGAGTCAATTCTCTTTAAGACTGACCCTTGTAAGCATGGATCTATAGGAGTTCCTTGGCTGTTGCATTATTTAATGGTACTGGTATAGCTAAGTATCATGGAGCTCCTATGGATAAGCAATGGCAGCAATCCCTATCCAGTTGGTGTCATTAAGAATGCGATGAGTTGCCCTGCAAACCTGGTACACACGAGGGTCTAAGGGGAAGTTAACTCTGTAACCTGGTTCATATTGCCAATAAGCAGAGCCTGATTTTTCAGGGCAAAATTGGTCTGTGATTTCGTTTGTCTGTGTTATTGTCCCTGTCCAGCAGGTTTTTCCATTTATTTGGCAGACAGACTCCTGTTCTAGGTTGTAACATCTGTGTGGCATTTAGGGGTAGATAGAGGCACAGGGTCATGATGGTAATGCCATGGTGTCAGGATACTTCCAGGGGTTTGGGTCCTCTGGTGGGGAAAAGGTAGCGGCTATGGGGGGCATAACTGGAAAACATTTTTGGCACCCAGGCCCCTGGATATACATCTCATGGTTATGAATGCAGTAGGTGATTGGCCTACAGGATCGGCTATCTACACACTGTTCTAGCTGATGGTTAAGTAAGCGATTTTCCAAGGGTTGAGTGTAATTTTGACAGGTGCATGATGGATGAGGAATGACACCATCTGTTACAGCAAGGAACACCAAAGGGCTGCAAAGCAGCCTGCACATAACAGATAACTGAACACTAGCAAAAGGTTTATCCCCATCTTTGAGTTGTCACGGCTATAGCAACTGAGCCTGTCATGAAGGTGGGTCAGTTATACTGTGAGCGATTTAGTTAGTAGGGAGAATCGATCATGAGACATCTAGTAAGAATGAGGCTTCCCACTACAGTGAGATAACAGACAGCTAACCACAGCTTCTGACTTAAATCCCAGTCCTGGGGTGTGACTGAAGCTAGCCCTGTAGTGAAGAGCACAGCAATAGTACCAATCAGGGATAGAGGCCAGTGTTGACAATGAAAATCCTTTGATATTTTGATAGCCAGATCCTGAAGCTTCTGCCGTGCCTTGACCAGCCAGCTGCCAGAGTATGGCTGGGCAAGGACTGAAGAATCCTCAAGCTTCTGCCGTGCGTTGATTAGTCAGCTTCCGGAGTGACTAGAGAAGGGCTCAGCATCTTCTGTGAGTGAGGGCCATTGTTTTTGGAACCAGACCACGGGATTTTCAGGGTCCTGAATAATTTCTGGGTGTCCTCATCACAGGAAGCCACTGCCTTCTTGACTCTGGTATGGTGGATCCAAGGGATGTGCCTGTAACTTTAACAGCAGTAGGGGTTGCCAGGACGACCATGTGAGGGTCTGTCCAAACTGGCTGAAGTGTTTTGTTTTGTTTTGTTTTGTTTTGTTTTTTCCAATCTTTAACCCATACCTCATCTCTTTGCTGACAGGGATGAACCCAATTGCTGAAAGGAATGGGTGTCTTTTCTAAGGTTTCCCGGGTGATATGGTGGAAGACTTTTCTCAGGGCCTGAAGGTGTTGGGACATCTCCAGGTCAGCTAACTGTTGGTGGTTTCCCTTTAGATTTTCTATCACTGGGGGTGTTCTCCCATATAAGATCTCAAAGGGAAAAGAGCCTGAGGACCTTGCGGTGTATTGGGCTTGGAGTAAGGCTGGGGTAACATGTTAAACCAAGACAACTGGGTGTCCTGATAGAGTTTAGCTAATGTAGTATTGAGGGCCCAATTCATGCATTCAACTTTCCCTGAACTCTGTGGCCTATAAGCAGTGTGAAGCTTCCATTTGATTCCCAGTGTCCTGCATAAAGTTCGGACTATCTCAGACACAAAATCTGGCCCATTGTCAGACCCTATGGAGAGAGGCAGCCCATATATCAGTATTATGTCTCTTAGTAGGGCCTTGGCCACTTCTCCTCTCTGTTCAGTGCATGTGGGGTAGGCTTCAGCCCATCCTGAGTAGGTGCAGACTACCACAAGTAAATACTTATAGACTCTATATGGCTTGACTTCAGTAAAGTCCACTTCTAGATCTTCAAAGGGCAGTGTCCCAACTGTCTGCACCCCTGGGCTGGGTCTTGGCCCTTGGCTGGTGTTGTTTTGCACCAAGTCACACATCTAGCACTGATCTTGGAGGGTACATGGAGTTGGGAGCTTAAGAATGAAATAGTAGCAGCTCAGTAAGCTCTCCAGTGCAGTTTTTCCTAAATGAGTTGTCTCATGATGTTGTTTTACCAGCTGGACTGCTATATTGCTGGAGACAAAGAGTCTTTGGTTTGGGAGCTTCCACCAGCCGTCCTTTCTTTTATTCCTCCCTCATTTAGAGCCCATTGATTTTTTTCCTTGGTACATCTCAGGGACGGAGGCAATTCTGCAGCCAAGAGGACCTTAAAGATTGACTCGGGGCCCCCTGTGGGGCTTGGTTGGTCGCTGCCTCCTTGGCAGCCTCATCAGCCAACCAATTTCCTTTGCTGATTGGATCTGTTCCTCTCTGATGGCCTTTGCAATGGATGACTGCCACTTGGGAAGAGTTTCAGACTGCTTCTAACAGCTGAAAGATTTCTTTTTTGTTTTTAATCTCCTTTCCCCCTGCTGTCAATAGTCCCCTTTCTTTATAAATGGCTCCATGAACATGTAAAGTAGCAAAGGCATACCTTGAATCAGTATAGATGTTGACTTGTTTCCCTTTGGCATGCATTGATGCCTGGGTGAGTGCCCATAGCTCAGCCCATTGTGTTGACCACCCTTGTGGCAAGGCCTCAGCCTTCACTATCTCGTCAGTTGTTGTTATGGCATAACCTACTTTGCGCTGCCTATCTTGGATTAAACTGCTTCCATCAGTGAACAGTTCCAGTTCTGGAGAGGAATGTCTGTCAGGTCCAGCCTGTTTAAGTAAATTTCAACTATGACCTCCTCACCACTATGATCGGGGGTTCCCACTTCTGTAGGTAAAAAGGTGTCAGGGTTCAGTGTCCACACAGTCTTGAGTTGGACCCGTGAGTTTTTGAAAAGCAGTCCTTGATAGTGAATCATCCTGGAGTTGGTCAGCCACTTATGCCCCTGGCCATTCATCAGGGCAGTAACAGCATGGGAAACCTTTAAATATATATTTTTTCCTGCTGCTGCTGTGCTGCTAAGTCGCTTCAGTCGTGTCCAACTCTGTGTGACCCCATAGACAGCAGCCCACCAGGCTCTGCCATCCTTGGGATTCTCCAGGCAAGAACACTGGAGTGGGTTGCCATTTCCTTCTCCAATGCATCAAAGTGAAAAGTGAAAGTGAAGTTACTCAGTCGTGTCTGACTCTTCGCGACCCCATGGACTGCAGCCCACCAGGCTCCTCCATCCATGGGATTTTCCAGGCAAGAGTGCTGGAGGGGGGTGCCATTGCCTTCTCCTCTATTTCATCCTAGAATAAGCTTATCTGCTTCTCTGACCAAAAACAAAGTGGCAGCTAATGCCCAGAGGCATGGCAGCCATCCCACAGCCACTGGATCTAGTCGTCTAGACAGGTATGTGACCGGGCACTGCCATGGCCCAACTGTTTTTGTGAGGACCCCCAGTGCAGTGTGATTTTTCTCATGTACAAAGAGGTTAAAGTCCCGTGTCACATCTGGAAGCCCTAACGCTGGAGCACTGGTCAAGAGTCTCTTTGTCTCCTTGAAGGCCTTTTCCTGTTGAGGTCCCTACTCCTAGGGGTCCTCCCCAGACCCTGCTGTGGCTTTAAACAAAGACTTGGCAGTTTCAGAGAAACCCAGTATCCAGATCCAGCAGAATCTGGCAGCCCCAAGGAACTCACAGAGACTTCTTTTTTGGTATTCAGCCAAAGTATTGAACAGATGGCTTGCTTCCTCTCATGTCCAAGCACCCAATGTCCTTTTGAGATGACAGACCCAAGGTACTTGACCCCCTGTCTGCAGATCTGAGCCTTTTTCCATGACACCTTGAACCCTGTGGTGAAGAGTAGAGCCAAGGCTTTGGTACCTCTCCAGCAGTCCCCTTGGGTGGGACTGGCTAGTAACAAGTCATCCATGTACTAGAGTAGGGTGCAGTTGAAAGTTTCTCTGGGAAAGGCAGCAAAGTCCACAGCCAGGGCTTCACGAAATAGGGAAAGGTAAGTTTTTGAAGCCTTATGGCAGTCGACTCTAAGTCACTGTGTCTTTCTCCTGGTATGTGGGTGTTTCCATTCAAAGGCAAACAAGATCTGGCTGGCTGGTGACAGCCAGAGGCAGAAGAATGCATCCTTGCGGTCAAGGCAGGTGAACCTTGCCTGAGTGGGGAAGAGACTCAGGAAAATGTAGGGATTTGGGATCACTGGATAGATGGTAATCATTGCACTGTTGAGGGTGTAGAGGTCCTGGACGTGGGGTAGTCATTCCCTCCAGACTTTTTGACTGGTAACAGTGGAGTGTTCCAGGGAGAGTCACATTCATTTAGGATCTTGGCATCTCGTAGGCACTGGATGTGGTCTCAAATTCCCAGAGGTGCCTCCCCTGGTACTGGATATTGTTTCTGTCTAATAGGAGTAGCTCCTGTCCTCAGGTCCACTACAATAGGGGTATGGTTTTTGGCCAAACCTGGGGACTCCTTCTCTGCCCATACATAAGGGAATTCTTCTAGCATTCTGGGAGGGGGGTTATTTGTTTCCTCCCTGAGGAATAGAGACACCATTAATCTTCCCTGGGCATGGTCACAGCCATCATCAGAGCCGATTGGCTCCCCAGGGTGAGGCTTGCAGACTTTCCAGGGGAAAAAGTGATTTGTGCCTCCAGCTTTGTCAGAAGGTCTCTGCCCAGCAGGGGAATGGGGCATTCTGGTAAGTAGAGAAATTCATGAGTCACCAGATGACCCCTTAGCTGACATGAACGAGCTTTGTAAATTGAGCAGGCTGCCATGTCCCCTGTGGCCCCAACAATAGTTGCTGTTCAGCCTGTAAGGGGAGCCACAAGTGTGGTTACCACGGAGTGTTCAGCTCTGGTATCCACCATAAAATTCATTGATTGGCCACCTACTTTCAGCATGACGATGGGCTCCAAGGGGCCCAGGATCAGGGAGCCCGGTCTTCCCTAGTCTGGTTCTGTTCCAGCCAGGCCGATAAGGTTTTGGCCAGCTCAGAATGGTACCTTTCTTTGTTGTGTCAACTGAACTTCTTTGACCCTTTAGATGTCCCTCTGTATGGGTGCACTCATTCCTCTAGTGTCCCATCTCTTTGCAATAGGTGTACTTGTTGTGGCATAGTGGTGATCTCTTCTTAGTTTCCCCTTTCCATGAGGGAACACTCTGTTTCATTTGATCTGAGCTCCTCAATGCTGCTGCTAGAAAGGCTGCTTTCTGTTTTACTTTTTTTTATCTGCTTCTCGGTGGGCTTCATGGTCTCAGTTCACAAAGACTTTTTTTGCTACCTCCAGTGGCTGTATGACATTCATCCCAGTGAAGCTTTCCAACTTTTGGAGCTTTCTTTGGATGTCTGCATAAGATTGAGCCACAAAGGCAGAGTTAATCATCTGTTGGAGGACTTCCCTGGTGGCTCAGAGGTTAAAGCATCTGCCTCTAATGCAGGAGACCCAGGTTCGATCCCTGGGTCGGGAAGATCCCCTGGAGAAGGAAATGGCAACCCACTTCAGTATTCTTGCTTGGAGAATCTCATGGACTGAGGAGCCTGGTGGGCTGCAGTCCATGGGGTCACAAAGAGTCGGAAACGACTGAGTGACTTTACTTACTTACTTACTTAATCATCTGTTGATTCTTGGTGTCTCAGGGTCAAATGGAGTGTATGTCTGGAATGCTTCACACAGTCTTTCATAGAAATCTGGGAGTCTCATCTGCTTTTTGGATTATCATTGTAATTTTGGACATATTGGTGGGCTTTTTGGCTCCCGCTCTAAGTCCATGTAGAAGGGCATCATGGTAGTGACCCAGGATTTCTTGTCCTTCTCTGGTATTGAAATCCAAATTAGGTCTCGTCTCTGGCATTGCTTCTCATGCCTATCCTTCTACATCTAAGACCTCTGCAGGGGCTTGTCCTGAGCCATTTTTGGGCTTCTGTCGAGATGCATTGCCTTTCTTCAGCGGTGAAGAGAGACATAGGAGCTGGTGATAGTCATCCCATGTAGACTGGTGGGTGTGGAAAATGGACACTAGGAGGTCAGTCATAGCCTGAGGTTTATCAGAGTATGATGGATTATGGTGTTTCCATTTAGGAGATCAGTAGTGCTGAAGGGCTGGTAATAGAGAATGGAGCAATCAGGCTGGACTAAGCCATCCTCGTTCACTTGTCGAGGATCTTGAGTTTCTCCCAGTGGCATCTGACAGGCTGTGGCCAGCTGGTTAGATTGTTTGGCCAAATGGAGCCGCTTCCCTACAGGCTCAGGGCTGGAGTCTTGCTCATGAGGTCGTGAGGGGAACATGAAAGAAGGTGGAATGCCTGGCAATGGGTCCAGCTCTGGCTGTGCTGGGGCTTGTGGAGTCAGGGGAATGTATGGTGGGGGCAGCAGTGGGTCTTCCACTGGATCTCCCTGGAATACAGGTTTTTTCCCCTTCTTTCTTTTTTCTGAGTGGTTGGGCCACAGATACTCTATTCTGTCCCTGTCCATTTGTGCAAAATCTTGCCCATGGGGGCAGGGTTTGTGCTATTAGAAGCCAGGAGCCAATATATGGAAACTGATCTGGATGTCCTGGAGTTCCAGGGACTACCTGGTGCACTGATTGGAGAGTGGGCAGGTCCAGAGTACCCTGTGGTGGCCATCCAACATCAAAGGATGGCCAGTCGAGCTCATATACATTACGAATCTTCCTGGGGATCATTCTGACTCTGTAATCTCCTGCAAAGCCCTTCTTAAAGTTTTTTTTTTTTTTTTTATCATGAAACCTAATACTGTTGGCTTAGAGGAATTTCCACCCATGTTGACAAACCCTACCTGGCAGAATTTTAAGGAAAACCTAATCTCTTAGATGTCGGCTCAAGGAGTCAGTCAACAGAAAAATAACCAGTAACCAATAATTTCTCCCTCCCTGTGTATCCTGCCCTGAGTTGGTGGTGCAAAGACAAACAAGTGTGGGTGCCCCCTCAAAAGAGGAGACCATTCAGGTGCTTGCTTGGCCGTGTCCCCAGGGGGAACTTAGGTGCCTCTTAGCATTGTCGGAGGATCAGTATAAACCCCTGATCTAGATCTGTCTCACAGGGAGGGACTGGGTCCCAGAGAGGCAGACACTGCCTTGACCATATGAGATGACCACGGAATCGCAAGTTAGAGCCCACTCGGACTCTGTAGCCACAAAGGCCGTGAAGCCACACAATTGAGGCTGAAGAGCAAGCGAATCAGGCTGCACACTTGTTCACATTCATTTTTTGTCCATCTGCCTGCTCTCCCGAGGGAGATTTAAGATGCCTGTTAGCATTGACAGATCAGTATAAACCCCTGACCTGGACCAGCCTTCCAGGGAGGGATCAAATCCCCTGGAGACTGGCACTGCCTTTCAGTCTTATGAGACCCTCTCAGGCTCTGTAGTCTGAGGACTGTGGCGCTCACTTTCACTTCCTTCAATCAGCAATCATGCATACAAAATCACTCAAAAGTTATAATAATACCTCCCTTTTTCCAAGTCCCTAGGCCTCCCTATCTGATGTTCCCTTCCTGGGAGCTCCAAGGAGGTTATCAGCCTCCTCTTCGACCTGTTTGGGTAGGACCTGACTGGGGACTGGCCCAGGGGCCTTACCTGATCCTGTGGCTGTTTCTAGTGAGATGGTCTGTCCCTCCAATGAGTCCAGTCAGGGCTCAGCTGTCCAGAGAGTCAGAACACTGGTCCAAAAGAGAACCCAGAATACCGTCAGGTGATGCACCTCCTTGTTCATCTTGGGGCTCCTCCACTCCGACCCAGCTGAGCCACCAGTCCGGTGGCTTAAGGGACTGGTGTAGTTGGAATCTCACTGGGGCCTCCAGAAATATTGCAGAAACCAGTACTGGAGAGACCAAGCACCACACTCAGAGAGTTGAAGAACTCAGGTTTATTATGCCGGTGGGCCCAGAGGAGTTAACACTCTAAGCTCTGAGCCCCAAACAAAGAGTTTTTATACGTGGACATGCATGATTAAGCAGGTTTGCAGGGGCTAGACAACTGCAAAGAGCAGGACAAGAGTGAGTGAGATAAGCTCCAGTTCCTAGTATTGTGAGTCCCCACTTTCTGAGACTACTTGACCTATGTGATCCAGACTTTGCAAGAAGCAAGCTAAGTTACAGAGGTGAAGGAGCAGGATGTTATGTAAAATTTTAACTTTTCCTCTTCACTAGGAAGATGACTTGGTTCTGGGAGCTCATGGCTTAAATCCCTACTTGTAACTTAACATTATTAGCTGAATTGTTTATAATGTTTATCTTTATAAGATTGTTGTTTCTTGTATTACATGATGTATAAACAGACCCCCAGACAAATTACTGATAACTAAACATCTTGAAGGAATAGATTACATTTATAATGTAAAACAATTGTAATAGTGTGATTCTAGGTATGAGAAGAAGCAACAAGGAAATAGCTCCTGGATCCTATTCGATTAGAAGATAGAGGATCCACATAATCTTTTATTATCTATCAATGGGCCTAATCCAGAAATTAACACCTAGAGTGATTTATCAATGAAGAACTTTTGCTTGATCTGGGATGAGCCTCACAGCACAGTGGGACAAAAAGAAACAATGGTCATAAAATATCCAATATTTCGACCAAGGGGAGCAACTGTGAAATGAAATGTTTTCTGCTTTAGGCTCTATGAGTGGACAAGGCTTTCCCAAATGCAAATATCTGAGCCCAAGTAAAACAAAGTCAACTATTTGGAAGCCATCAGCTACTTCCTCCCTGGTAAGTGCTGAGGAGCTGTGGGGGATGTGAGAGGAGGCCATCTGCTACATTCACCATCTCTTAGGGTAAATGAGGAATTAGTATGTGAACAATAGAGAAAGCAGGATTGGCCCCAGATAGCTAGACATATGAAAGACATGATTTCAGCAAGCCTGGATGCTTGCATCTTCCCATACATAGAAGATCATTAAAACTCTTCATGTGTGAGATTTAATTTTCTCTTTATTAACAGTAATCTTTTCACATTCAGATTACCTGCCCGTTGCTGCAAACTTATATATAGCCTGGCTCCTCCCCTGCCTCCTCAGAGTCAGCTCTCTCAGGGTCACCTGAGATAATGTTTCCTGGGCTCGAGTCTTAACATTCTCTCTCAACTTTTATGTTGCACATATTTTTTTAGTTGACATATTAATGAGAAGAACAAAATTTGAGGACTAATGCTATACAACTTTAAGACTTAGTATAAAGTTTTAGTAATCAATACAGTGTGATATTGGTGAAAAAATAGACAAACAGATCAATAGTTTAGAAAAGAGCCCAGAAATAGACCCCCATAAACATTGTCAACTGATCTTTGACAAAGGAGCAAAAGCAATACAGTGGAACAAAGACAGTCTCTTCTATAAATAGTGCTAAAACAACTGCACATGCATCCTTCCAAAAAAAATGAACCTCAAATGGATCACATACCTTAATGTAAAATGAAAAACTATAGAATCTTTATATAAAACACAAAAGATGCAATCCATGAAGGAAATAATTGATAAAGAAGACTTCATTAAAATTAAAACCTCTGCCTTGCAAAGGACAAAGTCAAGAGAACGAGAATACAAACCACACACTGGGAGAAAATATTTGTAAAAGTCATATCTGAGAAAGCACTGTTGTTCAAAATATACAAAGAAATCCTAAAAGTCAACAATAAGAAAATAACTAACTTGATTAAAAAGTGAGTGAAGGATTTTAACAGACACCTCATGGAAGAAGATGTGCAGATTAATAAGCATACTAAAAGTTGTCACATCATATGTCATGAGAGAAATTAAAACAATGAGATATCACTACATACCAATTAGAATGGCAAAAACCTGAAACATTGCCAATACTAAATGTTAAAACCATAGAGCAACAGGAACTATCATTCATTGCTAGTGAAAATGCATAATGATTTCCCTGGTGGATCAAACAGTAAAGAATCTGCCTGCAATGTGGGAGACATGGGTTCAACCCTTGGATCAGGAAGATCCCCTGGAGAGGGGAATAGCTACCCACTCCAGTATTCTTGCCTGGACAATCCTCACGGACAGAAGGGCCTGGTGGGCTACAGTCCATGGGATTGCAAAGAATCAGACACAACTGAGTGACTAACACACAGCCACTTTGGAAGACAGGTTGGTGGTTTCTTCCAAAAGTCAATATACTCTTACCACAAATCTAGCAATCTTGCCCTTGGTATTTACCCAAAGAAGATGAAAATTTATGTTCACACAAAAACCTGCCCATGGACTTTTATAGCAGCTTTATTCATAATTGCCAAAATGTGGAAGCAACCAAGATATCCTTCAGTAGGTGAATGAATAATCTGACTGTAGTACATCCAGGCAATGGAATATCATTCAGCACTAAATTAAATTTACTCTCAAGTCATGAAAAGATGAATGAATCTTAAATGCATATTCCTAAGTGAAAGAAACCAATTTAAAAGACTACATACTGTATGAGTCCAACTCTATCATATTTTGGGAAAAACAAAATTATGGGGTAATAAAAGAGATCAATAGTTGTCATGGGTGGGTAGAGGACAGAGATGAATAGGCAGAGCACAGAGGATATTTAGGGCAATGAAAATATTCTGTATGATATTATAATATTGATTATATGTCATTTTACATTTGTCCAAACCCATAGAAAGTACAACATCAAGAGTAAATCCTTTATGGACTTTAGGTGATTACGTGTATCAATCCTTAATGAAAAAAATGTACATTATGCTTAGTGATGTTGATAATGGGGGGAGTTATAACATATGTGAGGCCAGGGAATACACAGAAAATCTCTGTACCTCCCTCTCAAATTTGTTGTTAATCTAAAACTGGTCTTTAAAATGAAAGCTGTTTTTTTTTTTTTTTCTTGGTGTAGTCATGCATAAGATAAATGTTGAAAAGTCAAGCACATTCTTGTCTATCAGCACTACCCAGCTAAAAAGCATCAAGAACCATGAGACTTTATTAATAATGACAAATAATTGTTAGGAATAAACTTAAAGAGATATGTATTGGAGCTTTATAAAGTGTAATTTCAAATGTAATGTAAAATCTCATAAATTCATAAAAGGAGTGTCTTGAGTGAGAAGATGAAGTAAAAATGTGATATACTCCAAATTATTTTATATGTTTAATATAATTACCATATAAATCATACCAGGGTCAGATCCAGAGAGAGGATAAGTCTGTGAATGATTTTCAAAATTATATGGAAAAATGCATGATAAGAATATACAAAGACATTAAGAATAAAAAGCACTGTGGTTGAAGAGAGGATTGGCATTACAGCCTTTTTGTATTTTAAAACATTTCTCTTACATTTTTAAAAATATTAAGAAATAAAATTTATCCTGGGGCAGAAAGAGATACACTTCAGTGGAACAGAATTAAAAGCCCATAAATAAATGCAATCATATAAAAGCAATATATGATTAAAAGTTCTGTACCCAATTCCAAGCAATTATCCGACACCAACTGGGTGTCCTACAATTCAATTCTGACACTATCACAGATTAAGTTCTCAGTCCTACAAAGCTTCCCCCCACCACATCAGATGCCAGTTGCAAGTCCAGGTTGTAATAACTTCCTCCCTGGGTTAGATTAATTTGCTAGAATGGCTCACAAAACTCAGAGAAATATTTTACTTACTAGATTAGTGGTTTATTATAAAGGTATATAATTCAGCAATAGTCAGATGAAAGAGATGTATACAGCAAGGTATGGGGAAAGGGCATGGAGCTTGTATGCCCTATCTGAGCACACTGCTGCTGCTGCTGCTGCTGCTGCTAAGTCGCTTCAGTCGTGTCTGACTCTATGCGACCCCATAGACTGGACTATGCAGCCCACCAGGCTCCCCCGTCCCTGGGATTCTGCAGGCAAGAACACTGGAGTGGGTTGCCATTTCCTTCTCCAATGCACGAAAGTGAAAAGTGAAAGTGAAGTCACTCAGTCATGTCCAACTCTTAGCGACCCCATGGACTGCAGCACAGCAGGCTCTTCCGTCCATGAGATTTTCCAGGCAGGAGTACTGGAGTGGGATGCCATCTACTCTCCCTAAATACCCCTTTGTTCATAAACCCAGAAGCTTTCTGAACCTCCTCCTTCTGAGTTTCTATGGGGGCTTCATTACATAGTCATAATTGGTTTAACCCTTGAACATTGACTACTGAACGCAGATTCCAGGCCCTCCTTCCTCCCAGGAAGTCAGGGGAGGAGCTGCGACTGATAGTTCCAAACCTCTAATCACTTGGTTCGTTCTCCTGGCAATAAGCCTCCATCTTTAGATGCTTTCCAAAAGTTATCTCATTAACATAATGAAAAACATCTTACTGAATCTCATCATTTAGAAAATTCCAAAGGTTTTACAATCCTATCTCTGTACCAGAAGTAGGGAGGAAGACCGAATATGTATATTTCTTATTATAAATCATAATATCACATAATAAAGTATGCTTTACAAAATAAGGGTTATTTGGAGATTATTCAATAAATGGTGTCAAGATAACTGAACAGTGAGGGGTTACAGAATATGTGACCCCCAAATATGCCACTTTGGCAAGTGTATTATTCTGAGCTGAAGGCAATCAAGGCCTAACAAACTCAGGAATAGCTTTTTTTTTTTTTTAATATGTCTCATAAATGCCTAAAATAATTTGGATGGGAAGCTTGTAGTTAATAGAAAGAAAACTATTACCAACTTTTTACATTAGAAAAGTGATCTGCACAGCACAGCAAATATTTTTTTACCAAACATCTGCTCTTTCCATCTTCCAATTGTTTTCCTTTCCTTTGAAGTCTCAGACCCCTACCCTCTTCTCCTTAGCTTAAGATGGCATATAAGCCTCAATTGCCTGACTGTTGGAGAATCTCATATCCCTGGGGTTCCCCTATGAATAAAATTAATTTTGCCTGTTTTCCTCCCATTAATCTGTTTACTGTCAATTTAATTACTAGGCCAGCCAAAAATGAATTATACTCATCCTTATACCACATAAGAAAATAAATTACAGATGTATTAAAGAATTGAAATATGGAAAAGTTAAAATATAGAAAGACTAGCAAAGATAGGACAGAATGTTCACTACTACCTCCGTGGAGAGCTGAGTTTTCTGTTTTGAAATAAAAGGACATATAAATGAATGATAATTAAGAATCTAAAATTAAAGTATAAACAGTCTATATTAATAGAAAATAAAAAATAAACCAAGTGAACAGCAGAGAATTATTTATATCAATATAACATAGGAGTAATTTAAAATATAACATGGTAACTTATAACTGTAAGAGAAACTTTCAATTCTTAATGGTTAAAAGGGAAATCAATATATACTGACAATTCACATGAAGGGAACACAAAGAGTAACATACAGGTGGTTGATAACTGCCTTCAACCCTAAAAATCTCTAAATTATATTGACTCCAATTCAAATTTTTAAGAAAAAAATCTGCACTCCAATTTTGCTTCATCTCAACTTTTCTACTCCAGGTAAGGCCCTCAATCTCTTTCCCCTCCACCTTGTAGGAATGCCCTTACTTATACTGCTTGATTCTAGCCTTGCCTGCCACTTTCCACAATCCTGCCAACTCCTCAGAGTTTTGTTTCTCATATGTAAATCTGACTCCATCACCAACCTTCCCTTGTCATCACCCTCAACCTAGAATCTTTATTCCATTATAAGCTTCAGGATAAATTTCACTAATCTTAATATTTTATGCAATGTGTGTGACATGTCCAAAGAAAACTTTGGTAATCTTTACATTGTATTTCATTCCATAAAAAAAGAAACCATATACAATGTTAATCAAGATACATATTTCTAAAGTCAAAGAGACCTACAAAGCCTATGAAAAAAATCAGCCAACCCCTCTTTCACCTCTGTCTCTTCATGCTATTTTTGACTCTACTTGAACTGATTTGCCCCAAAGGCAGTGTGCATAATGGAAAAAATGCCATCTGGAGTAGGGAATGAAGGGGAAACAGTATTAAAATTTCTCTTAACCTTCTATTTTTTTTGTTTGTTTAAAATATTTTGTATTTATTTTTCAAAGATCTAGAAAAGTACATTCTTCTGAACTTAGACTTTTGTATGTCACATATTGGAAATACTTGGCAGTTTATCAAGATAGCATGAGAAAATCTGAATCCTGTCTGACATTTTTTTAAATTTAAATTTATTTATTTTAACTGGAGGTTAATTACTTTACAATATTGTATTGGTTCTGCCACACATCAAAATGAATCCGCCACGGGCATGTAATGTTCCACATCCTGATCCCACCTCCTTCCCCATACCATCCCTACGGGTCATCCCAGTGCACCAGCCCCAAGCATCTTGTATCAAACCTGGACTGGTGATTTGTTTCTTATATTATACATGTTTCCATGCCATTCCCCCAATTCATCCCACCTTCTCTCTCTCCCACTGAGTTCAAAAGACTGTTCTATACATCTGTGTCTCTTTTGCTGTCTCGCATATAGGGTCATCGTTACCATCTTTCTAAATTCCATATATATGCATTAGTATACTGTATTGGTATTTTTCTTTCTGGCTTACTTCACTCTGTATAATAGGCCCCAGTTTCATCCACCTCATTAGAACTGATTCAAATGTATTCTTTTTAATGGCTGAGTAATACTCTATTGTGTATATGTATTGAACTGAACTGACCACAGCTTTCTTATCCATTCATCTGCTGATGGATATCTAGGTTGCTTCCATGTCCTGGCTATTATAAACAGTGTTGCGATGAACTTTGGGGTACATGTGTCTCTTTCAATTCTGGTTTCCCTGGTGTGTATGCCCAGCAGTGGGATTGCTGGGTCATATGGCAGTCTATTTCCAGTTTTTTAAGGAATCTCCACACTGTTTTCCATAGAGGCTATACTAGTTTGCATTCCCACCAACAGTGTAAGAGGGTTCCCTTTTCTCCACATCCTCTCCAGTATTTATTACTTGTAGACATTTGGATAGCAGCCATTCTGACTGGTGTGAAATGGTACCTCATTGTGGTCTTGATTTGCATTTCTCTGATAATGAGTGATGTTGAGCATCTTTTCATGTGTTTGTTAGCCATCTGTATGTCTTCTTTGGAGAAATATCTGTTTAGTTCTTTGGCTCATTTTTTGATTGGGTCATTTATTTTTCTGGAATTGGGCTGTGAAAGTTGCTTGTATATTTTTGAGATTAGTTGTTTGTCAGTTGCTTAATTTGCTATTATTTTCTCCCATTCTGAAGACTTGTCTTTTCACCTTGCTTATAGTTTCCTTGTGCAGAAGCTTTAATTTTAATTAGGTCCCATTTGTTTATTTTTGCTTTTATTTCCAATATTCTGGGAGGTGGATCATAGAGGATTGTGCTGTGATTTATGTCGGAGAGTGTTTTGCCTGTGTTCTCCTCTAAGAGTTTTATAGTTTCTGGTCTTACTTTTAGATCTTTAATCCATTTTGAGTTTATTTTTGTGTATGCTGTTAGAAAGTTTTGTAGTTTCATTCTTTTACAAGTGGTTGACCAGTTTTCCCAGCACCACTTGTTAGATTGTCTTTTCTTCATTGTATATTCTTGCCTCTTTTGTCAAAGATGCAGTGTCCATAGGTGCGTGGATTTATATCTGGGCTTTCTATTTTGTTCCATTGATCTATATTTCTGTCTTTATGCCAGCATCATGCACTCTTGATGACTGTGGCTTTGTAGTCGAGCCTGAAGTCAGGCAGGTTGATTCCTCCAGTTCCATTCTTCTTTCTCAATATTTCTTTGGCTATTCAAGGTTTTTTTGTATTTCCATACAAATTGTGAAATTATTTGTTCTAGCTCTGTGAAAAATACAGTTGGTAGCTTGATAGGGATTGCATTGAATCTATTGATTGCTTTGGGTAGTATATTCATTTTCACTATATTGATTCTTCCGATCCATGAACATGGTATATTTATCCATCTAGTAACCTTCTATTTTTTTAAGCATGAAAAACTAGTTTTGATAGAGGAAAGGGAAGAATCTTGGTTTGAACAATTTGAGTTTGGAGTGCCTGTGGATCTTCCAAGTGGAGATGCTCAATGTTCATTTGAGAAATATGGATCTAGAGTCCAGAAAAAAGATCTGGCTGAGGAGACATGTTATAGATAATAACTGAAGAAAGGGGGTGTGTTAGGTGGTCTTAGCAAGGGATATATATTGGAAAACTAAGGGTAGAACCTTGTAGAAGTTGGTGTGCACAGGACTTTGACAGAGGTGAACTGTAGAATTGAAACAGTGGGTGGAGACTTCCCTGGTGGCTCAGACAGTAAAGAATCTGCCTGCAATGCGCAGACTTGGGTTCAGTCTCTGTGTCAGGATGATCCCCTGGAGAAGGAAATGGCAACCCACTCTAGTATTTTTGCCTGGAGAATTCCATGGAGAGAGGAGCCTGGCAGGCTACAGTCCATGGGGTTGCAAAGTAACTAAGCATGAAGTTCTATGTATGTATATAGTTTCAAATTTTAGTTTATAAATATAATTTTTTTTTTAGTTAAAACATTTTCTTGGTTAAAAACTCCAATAGAGACTGACATCAGCATCATGGTGGCATGAAATATTCCTTTTGTCTCTCCCTATCAATCTAAGGGCTTCCCAGGTGGCTCAGTGGTAAAGAATCTGCCTGCCAATGCAAGAGCAGCAGGAGATGCAGATTCAGTCTCTGGGTCAGGAAGATCCCATGGAAGAGGAAATGGCAAGCCACTTCAGTATATCTGCTGTGAGGATCTCATGGACAGAGGAGCCTGGCAGGCTACAGTCCATGGGGTCGCAAAAAGTCAGACATGACTGAGCGACTAAGCATGCACACATGCATCAATCTACAACTAGCAAAGCATTCATAACTCAAAAATGGTTCCACTGCCCGATATACCAAGATACCAGACACATACACATTTGTATGTATATCTGAAGTTCCCTGGATTGGAGCACATAGAGGAGGCAGAACTGAGAGAACAGCAGAATTGGCACTTATAATGTCCATCCCCTGGCCTTGGCAGCTTTTCTCGTGATCCCAGCAACAGAGGTGGTGTACATAACTCTCTGGCCTCCAGGCTACAATGGTACTCATGGCCATAGGGATTCAGGCAGCAATATGATGGGGCCCACAACCCCAGGACTGTGGTGACACCCATGACTCCCTCTATCTCTCTACCCATCTCCTCCCCCTCCACCACAACATTGGTGCCTGTGACTCAGGAAAACCCAGACACAGTGGAGGCACCAGGCATCCAAGTACCCAGGGCAGCAACACCAGCAATACCAGCAACACTGGCTATAGCAAAGCACAAGTAACACTGGAGTCACATGCAATATGAAGAGGGCACCAGTGATACCTCTTGCAGAGGCAGGATAGAAAGTACCCATTCTCAAATATAGCCAGAGGCAGCTCAGGTAAGAAAAAAACAAAAACTTCAGCTATGGTGCCACGTATTGGAAAATTTTAAAAGAGCCTCTAATTACCAACTTGTTGAACTGTTAGAATCAAAATAAATAAACACGATTTTACCTAAATAAGAAAAGTGTTCACTAATTCAAATGCACTGGCAGAGAAACAACTCATCAAGCACCAGTAAAAACCATGGTAGCTCCCTAGACCCACTCCAACTTCATCTATGGAATGATCAAGCTAGGCCTGGGCATTGATGAAGATGATGTGACAGCAGAGGAGCCCAGTGCTGCTATTCCTGATGAGATTCCCCCTTGAGTGTAATGAGGAAGCCTCTTGAATAGAAGTAGATTAGGAGTTTCTGTCTACAAACCTTGTTCCTTCTGTATAGTGTCCCCATGGCTCCCCAGCAGCAGCTGCAGTGGCCCTGGCCTACCAGGTTCCCTCTACTGATGTCTAGTGAATTCATTTCTGTCCTTCTGTCTAAGGCAGGGTATAAGGGCCTCAGGCCCTATCCCTTTCCACACTTGCCAGAGGTTTGAATGTTGTGTATCATGGGTTTTTTTTTTTATATATATGTTCTGAAATTAAAGTACACAAAATGAAAAATAATCAAGTTTAAAAAACTCATGGTAATTCAGTATCACAAAGAAAAGATGAGAATATTGCAGAAACCAAACTTAAAGTCATGGAAGATTGTGATCTGATAGAGAATTCAAACCAGCTGCCATGAAAAGACACAATGAGCTATAGGAAGAGCAGTTTAATGAGTTTAGGAATAAAATTAATGAACAGAAGGAAATTTTACCAAAGAGATTGAAACTAGAAAAGAACCAAACAGAAATTCTGGAGCTGAAGAACTCAGTAATGAAAGAAAGCATCAGAAAGCAACAGAAATGGAACTGACCATATGGAAGAGAGAATTAGCAAGCTTAAAGAGAGAAATCAGATAGGATTCGGGTATAAAGGGAGGGTGAACTAATTTTTTTTTTTTTTTGGTTTGTTTGTTTGTTTTAATAAAGAAATTCTCTGAGAACTATCTATTAGAAAAGGCAACATATGGATAATGAGTATTCCAGAAGGAGAAGAGGAGATGGGACTTGATGGCCTCATTCAGAACAGAAACAAAATTAACTCATTGGATATAAACTCCCACCTCTGGAGAGATTAGCTATTCCCTGCAGGAAGAGGTGGCCACCTAAGAGACAGACCACTGGGCTCTTAAACCTGGGAGGAAAAGAAGGAAGGAAAGAGAGAGGGATGGGAATGTTTTCTACTTCATAACACTTCTGGCACTAAATATGTGAGGATTTTTCCCCCACATAAACTAATTCTGACATCAACTGAGTGTCTTATAGTTCAATTCAATTCTGACACTATCTATAGTTAGCACAGACTCCACAGGTTAAAGGCTCTGTCCCACAAGACTTCTCTTGCTTTAGATGCCAGTCATAGGTCCCAGGTTGCCATCTGTATTTCTGACCAACCAAACATGTATTGCAGATTCCCACAGCACCTCCCTCAGGTCTGATAATTTGGTAGAATAGCTCACAAGATTAAGGAAAACATTTTACTAATTTATTATGAAGGATACAACTCAAAAACAGAAAAATAGAAGGAGTACTTAGGACAAGGTATGATAGACGGGGTATAGAGCTTCCATTACTTCTCTAAGCTTATCATTTTCCTAGCACCTTGATTTGTTCATCAACCTGGAAGCTCTCCAAACCCTATCATTTAGGGTTTTATGGAGGCTTTATAGAAAGAATGAAGGGATGGAGACAAAGCAAAAACAACACTCAGTTGTGGATGGGACTGGTGATACAAGCAATGTTCAATACTGTAAAAGGCAATATTGCAGGAACCTGGAATGTTAGGTCCATGAATCAAGGCAAATTGGAAGTAGTCAAACAGGAGATGACAAGAGTGAACATCAACATTCTAGGAATCAGCGAATTAAGATGGACTGAGTGGGTGAATTTAACTCAGTTGACCATTATATCTACTACTGTGGTCAGGAATCCCTTAGAAGAAATGGAGTAGTCATCATAGTCAACAAAAGAGTCCAAAATGCAGTACTTGGATGCAATATCAAAAATGACAGAATGATCTCTGTTCGTTTCCAAGGCAAACCATTCAATATCACAGTAATCCAAGTCTATGCCCCAAACAGTAATGCTGAAGAAGCTGAAGTTAAACAATTCTATGAAGACCTACAAGACTTTCTAGAACTAACACCCCCAAAAGATGTCCTTTTCATTATAGGGGACTGGAATGCAAAAGTAGGAAGCCAAGAAACACCTGAAGTATCAGGCAAATTTGGCCTTGGAGTACAGAATGAAGCAGGGCACAGACTAATAAAGTTCTGCCAAGAGAACACACTGGTCATAGCAAACATCCTCTTCCAACAACACAAGAGAAGACTCTACACATGAACATCACCAGATGGTTGACACTGAAATCAGATTGCTTATATTCGTTGCAGCCAAAGATGGAGAAGCTCTATACAGTCAGCAAAAACAAGACCAGGACCTGATTGTGGCTCTGATCATGAACTGCTTATTGCCAGATTCAGACTAAAATGGAATAAAGTGGATAAACCACTAGATCATTCAGGTATGACCTAAATCAAATCCCTTATGACTATACAGTGGAAGTGAGAAATAGATTTAAGGGTCTAGATCTGATAGACAGAGTGCCTGATGAACTATGGAATGAGGTTCGTGACATTGTACAGGAGACAGAAATCAAGACCATCCCCAAGAAAAAGTAAATAAAAAAAGCAGAACGGCTGTCTGAAGAGGCCTTAAAAATAGCTGTGAAAAGAAGGGAAATGAAAAGCAAAGGAGAAAAGGAAAGAAATAGCCATTTGAATGCAGTTTCAAAGAATAGCAAGAAGAGATAAGAAAACCTTCTTCAGCGATCAATGCAAAGAAATAGAGGAAAACAACAGAATGGGAAAGACTAGAGAGGTCTTCAAGAAAATTAGAGTACCAAAGGAACATTTCATGCAAAGATCAGCTCAATAAAGGACATAAAGTATGGACCTAACAGAAGCAGAAGATATTAAGAAGAGGTGGCAAGAGTACACAGAAGAACTGTACAAAAATATCCTCACGACCCAGATAATCACAATGTTGTGACCACTCACCTAGAGCCAGACAACCTGGAATGTGAAGTCCAGTGGGCCTTAGGAAGCATCACTACAAACAAAGCTAGTGGAGGTGATGGAATTTCAGTTGAGCTATTTCAAATCCTGAAAGATGATGCTGTGAAAGTGCTGCATTCAATATGGGTTTGCAAAGAGTTGGATAGGACTGAGTGACTGAACTGAACTGAAGTGAAAATATTAATCAAATTAAGGGTCAAACCACCTTGAAATTGGGGTGACAGTTTTTATAAGTTTAGAAGGGGTTTCTCACTTGGTGCAGTGGTAAAGAATTCACCTGCCAATGCCAGAGATACAAGAGATGCTGGTTTGATCTCTGGGTCAGGAAGATCTCCTAGAGTAGGAAGTGGATACCCACTCCAGTATTCCTACCTGGAAAATTCCATGGACAGAGGAAACTGGTGGGTTACAGTCCATGGGATTACAAACAGTAGGACATGGCTGCATACAACACAACAACAACCTCAGTTTTACTTTCATTTCCAAGGTATAATCCTCCAGAGATCCCAAGGGAAAGGCTGGAGTATTTACTAAGGTCTTTCTTCCTTAACAAGTCCTGAATTGCTTTTGGTCACTTCAGTTCAGTGGGCTTCCCTGATAGCTCAGTTAGTAAAGAATCTGCCTGCAATGCAGGAGACTCCAGTTTGATTCCTGGGTTGTGAAGATCCCCTGGAGAAGGAAAAGGCTATCCATTCCAGTATTCTGGCTTGGAGGTTTCCATGGACTATATAGTCCATGGAATCGCACAAAGTCGGGCACAATTGAGCGACTTTCACTTTTCAGTTTAGTAATAAACCTCTCTCTACATTTCAGAGGTTTTCTGTTTAGTTTTTTAGCCTCTGACATGCATACATAACTTAAGAATTTAATGAACACCTCAAAGGGAAATCCTAGACTGTCAGACTTACTTTTCTGTTCTTATCCTTCTCTCTGGATTCTGGGCCTCTCAAGTTCTGGCTGACTTGGCATCCTTGAACTCTAAAATCTTACTCTCTCCAGCTCAATGAGACTACCTTCTCTCCAGCTCAATGAGACTACTTGAAAGTTCATTTACCTTCTCTACCACTTAGGTATATCCCTCTGTTGTAATTCTCAACCTTTTCTTTACATCAAGATTTGAAAAATGCCCTGAGAAAAAAAGTGACTCAGAATGTATACTTCCCTCTCTGAGGTTCCTTTTCTTACCTCAAGTTGCCTCCACTGCTCTCTGATGTTTTTAAACAAATGGTTTGGTATTGTATCCAGTTTTCTATTTATTTCAAAGCAGGAATATTAGTCTACAAATTATTCCATCATATTTGGAGTTATAAGTGTTCTGTCTATTCTATTCTTGTTCTCAAGTTAATGGTACCCCTATTCACTCAGGCTTCCAAGCAAGAAACTTGTGTAACATCTGCTTCTACTCCAAAACCAACTGATCACAAGATCTTTCTGACTCTACATGGCAAACATTTAAAATCCAGTCTTTTCTCTCAATCTTCATTTCTTACTTAGTTGGGAACACTCATAATCTTCCTTAAACCAGTCTTTTCCCACTCCATTTCATTTTTCTTATAGAGGACATTGAATAGTTTTCATAAAATAATATGGTGTTTGTTGTTGTTGTTCAGATGCTAATTCATGTCCAACTCTTTGCGACCCCATAGACTGCATGCAGCACACCAGGCTTCCCTGTCCTTCACTATCTCCTGGAGTTTGCTCAAACTCATATTTATTGAGTAGATGATGCCATCCAACTGTCTCATCCTTTGTCCCTCCTTCTCTTCCTGCCCTCAATCTTTCCTAGCATCAGGTTCTTTTCCAATGAGTCAACTTTACATCAGGTAGCCAAAGTATTGGAGCTTCCACTTCAGCATCAGTCCTTCCATGAATATTCAGGGTTGATTTCCATTAGGATTGACTGGTTTGATCTCTTTGCAGTCCAAGGGACTTTCAAGAGTCTTTTCCAGCACCACAGTTCCAAGGCATCAATTCTTCAGTGCTGAGACTTCTTTATGGTTGTCCAGGTCTCATATCTGTACATGACTACTGGGAAAATCATAGCTTTGACTATACAGTCCTCTGTCAGCAAAGTAATGTCTTTGCTTTCTAATATTCTGTCTAGTTTTGTCATAGCTTTCCTTCCAAGGAACAAGCGTCTTTTAATTTCATGACTGTAGTCATCATCCACAGTGATTTTGGAGCCCAAGAAAACAAAATAAAATTTGCCATTGTTTCCACTTTTTCTCCATCAATTTGCCATGAAGTGATGGGACAGGATGTCATAAGCTTAGTTTTTTGAATGTTGAGTTTTAAGCCAGCTTTTTCACTCTCTTCCTTTACCCTCCTCAAGAGGTTCTTTAGTTTCTCTTCACTTTCTGCCATTAGAGTGGTATCATCTGCATATCTGAGATTATTGATATTTCTCCCAGCAATCTTGATTCCACCTTGTGCTTCATCTAGCCTGGCATTTCACATGATATAATTGGCATGGAAATTAAATAAGCAGGGTGACAAACTCCTTTCTCAATTTTGAACCAGTTCATTGTTTCATGTCAGGTTCTAACTGTTGTTTCTTGGCTTGCATACAGCTTTCTCAAGAAGCAGATAAGGTGGTCTGGTATTCCCATCTCTTTAAGAATTTTCCACAGTTTGTTGTGATCCATACAAAGGCTTTAATGTAGTCAATGAAGCAGAAGTAGATGTTTTTCTGGAATTCCTTTGCTTTCTCTATGATCCAACAGATGTTGGCAATTGATCTCTGGTTCCTCGGCCTTTTCTAAATCCATATAAAAGCTCAGCAAATTTACATAAAGTGAACTACAAAAACTAAAATAGAAACAGCTAAAGTAATAAAAAATGCCTGATTTTGACAAGAATGAAATGAAACTGATGTAGCAAGTTACGTCGTTGACTAATTTAAGTAGTAACACCTCTGAAGCAAGGACCATGATTATGTTAAAATTGACTTAGTAGTCCAATTCCTAGGACTTTATTGTCAAGAAATAACTTCTCTGCTATGCTTCATCCACTCCATGGCTTGTGTTGATCTTGTCTGAATACTGCTCCACACTCCAACAGATGCCTCTAGCATCCTGGCCCTAGAAAAGGTGACATCTAGATGGCATATAGGTGGCATGTAGATGGCAGTAAGGAGGTGGCATCTTGGTAGTCCTGTGGGCACCTACCCACAGTTTTAAGGGACCCTGAGCAGAGTTCTTGACACTGCTGAAAGGCTGCAACACTGGGTTTCTCTGTAACCCAAAGCAATAGCTTATTCAAGAAATTTGTCTCAGGAGGGAAAATCGATATGAATACCATTCCTTGGGATCTCACCTTACTTCCAAATGAACCAAATTGGAATTCTTAATGAAGAAGGCCTCAAAAGACTTGAAAGATGAGCCCAGTGTGTCCAAAACAAGAACAGGGACAGTTGATTAAGTTGATGACACAGATGAAAAAGAGAAAGAAGAAATGATATCGTTTTTGGATGTTAATTCTAGAAGATCTTGTAGGTCTTCATAAAACCGTTCAACTTCAGCTTCTTCAGTGTTACTGGTTGGGGCATAGGCTTGGATTACTGTGATATTGAATGGTTTGCCTTGGAGACGAACAGCAGTAGCAGCAGCAGTCATCGTACATAAGGGACTTGACTTTCTTCATTATAGAGGACTGGAATGCAAAAGTAGGAAGTCAAGAAACATCTCCAAGAATTACCTGTGGGTAGAATAAGTAAAGATGATCTAGATGGTGGTGTAGAGCCTTCTCTTGTGTTGTTGGAAGAGGGTGTTTGCTATGACCAGTGCATTTTCTTGGCAAAACTCTATTAGCCTTTGCCTTGCTGTTTATTTTACATATAAAAGTATGTATCTGTTAATTTCAAACTATCATATTGGTAAACATTAATAGGGAATTAAAATATCCCAATTTGTAGTGGGTGACAGTGGATGCACAACTTTACAGATGGTGACATTTGCACTGAGACCTAAAATTACCACGTGCATGTACACTAAAGTAGGAAAAAGTTTAGCCTGTTCAAGGAGCAGAAAGGAGGCCAGGCTGGTTCTAACAAAGGGGACAGCATGAAACCAGAGGGACAGGAAGTTGTAGAATCTTGTAAACCACAGTTAGGATTTAAGATTTAATTCTAATGACAGTGAGGATCCATTAGTTCAGTTCAGTTCAGTCACTCACTAAGCGCAGGTGGCGGCGGCCGGTGCGCTAAGTGTGGCCGAGAGCTACCCCACGTCCGAGGTCAGGGGCAATGGCCGAGAGTGCCAGGCTACGATGGCGCCCAGGAATGGCTGAGAGGAGCTAACCCGCATCCGAGGCCAGGGGCGGTGGCCGGGAGGAGCAACCCCGTGCCTGAGGCCAGGGGCGGTGGCCAGGAGGAGCAACCCCACGCCAGAGCAGTGGTGCTGTGCAGGCGCAGGAGGCCTAGAGGAGCCATCTCACATTGAAGGTCAGGAAGGGCGGCAGGAGGAGATACCCTTCATCCAAGGTAAGGAGCACCAGCTGCGCTTTGCTGGAGCAGCCGTGAAGAGATACTCCACGCCCAAGGTAAAAGGATCCATTAGTGGATTTTATTTTATTTATTTTATTTATTTTTATTTATTTTATTTTATTTTCCATTAGTGGATTTTAATCAGGAAAATGATATTATAATTTTAGAATTTATAAGAACTTTCAAGCGTAATGGGAGATACCAATTTGAATGTAAAATCTAGCATCTTCCTGTAACAAATCGAAGCTGGCTGTGAAGTCTAAGACCAAACTAATAAATAAATAAATAAATAATTTTTTTCCCAGAGTTCTAGAAAGATATATATAGTACTGTTTGGCTAGGGAACAGTGAGAAAGATCTTTAAATATATTTTATTGGTATGCATCAAATATCATAGGGATATGATTAGAGGCAGCAAACTTGTTCAAATAAAATAAGACCTGCAATGACCTTCGTCCAAGTCTTGAACCAAGCATTTTATTTAAAATGTAGTTCACATAAGTTTGCTAACCTTAACAACATGATCATTTTTCTTTCTGTATTTTTGTAACTTCTCCAAAGCATCAGAAAGACCAAATTTGCTTATTTCCTGCTGCTGAGTCACTTCAGTCGTGTCCGACTCTGTGCAACCCCATAGACGGCAGCCCACCTGGCTCCGCCATCCCTGGGATTCTCCAGGCAAGAACACTGGAGTGGGTTGCCATTGCCTTCTCCAGTGCATGAAAGTGAAAAGTGAAAGTGAAGTCGCTCAGTCGTGCTCGACTCTTAGCGACCCCATGGACTGCAGCCCACCAGGCTCCTTCGTCCATGGGATTTTCCAGGCAAGAGTACTGGAGTAGGGTGCCATACGTAATCTAAAACAAAATTGTAGGCCATGATTACTGTTACATTTAAAGAAAAGAAAAAAAAAGGCAAATGTGTTTCTGCTTAAAAATCTAGTTATAGGGACAAGATCAAAATGCAAGTAAGAAGAATGCCAAAAATGAGACAAATCAGTCTTAGTTCAACCATGTCACTTATCAGAACATTACTGGTTTATTATTTGTCTTTCCCCATCCTATAATATAAAAACTGGGATGTTGTCTGTTCACCCATCTATTCCCAGTTTCTAGCATAGTATCTGCTTCTTAGTAGAGCTCATTAACATTCAATATATGTTGATCACTTTATCTAAAAATATTAAGTGATCATTCAGTTCAGTTCAGTCGTGCAGTCGACTAGTCAAAATAGAGGAAAAGAACAGAATGGGAAAGACTAGAGATCTCTCCAAGAAAATTAGAGATACCAAGGGAAGATTTCATGCAAAGATGGGCTCGATAAAGGACAGAAATGGTCTGGACCTAACAGAAGCAGGAGATATTAAGAAGAGGTGGCAAGAATACACAGAAGAACTGTACAAAAAAGATCTTCATGACCCAGATAATCATGATGATGTGTTGACTAATCTAGAGCCAGACATCTTGGAATGTGAGTCAAGTGGGCCTTAGAAAGCATCACTACGAACAAAGCTAGTGGAGGTGATGGAATTCCAGTGGAGCTGTTTCAAATCCTGAAAGATGATGCTGTGAAAGTGCTGCACTCAATTTGCCAGCAAATCTGGAAAACTCAGCAGTGGCCACAGGACTGGAAAAGGTCAGTTTTCATCCCAATTCCAAAGAAAGGCAATGCCAAAGAATGCTCCAACTACCGCACAATTGCACTCATCTCACATGCTAGTAAAGTAATGCTCAAAATTCTCCAAGCCAGACTTCAGCAATATGATGGGCTCGATAAAGGACAGAAATGGTCTGGACCTAACAGAAGCAGAAGATATTAAGAAGAGGTGGCAAGAATACACGGAAGAACTGTACAAAAAAGATCTTCATGACCCAGATAATCATGATGATGTGTTGACTAATCTAGAGCCAGACATCTTGGAATGTGAAGTCAAGTGGGCCTTAGAAAGCATCACTACGAACAAAGCTAGTGGAGGTGATGGAATTCCAGTGGAGCTGTTTCAAATCCTGAAAGATGATGCTGTGAAAGTGCTGCACTCAATTTGCCAGCAAATCTGGAAAACTCAGCAGTGGCCACAGGACTGGAAAAGGTCAGTTTTCATCCCAATTCCAAAGAAAGGCAATGCCAAAGAATGCTCAAAGTGATCATTAATATACAGTATAAAGTTGCACAAATACTCAGAGTAAAACATGGTTCTCATACTCCAAACACTTATCCTCTGAATTGGCATCTTCAATGAGGCATGGATGAGCTTTACCATCTGAGCCACCAGGGAGGTCCAATTGAGAAGATACTTAGTACCAAAACCAGGAAGTCAGTTTACAACCAGAAGAGGGAAAGGGGAATGAAGAGTTAGAGCTATGATCCTAAAAGGTCCCTTTCTTTATTGGAAACTCATCTTATCTAGAAGTGAAGAGATTGCCATATCCTCGAAGGGTCAGGTGCAATTGCTGGTCCTTTCAGTTCAGTTCAGTTCAGTCGCTTAGTCGTGTCTGACTCTTTGTGACCCCATGAATCACAGCACGCCAGGCCTCCCTGTCCATCACCATTTCCCAGAGTTCACTCAAACTCATGTCCATCGAGTCAGTGATGCCATCCAACCATCTCATCCTCTGTCGCCCCCTTCTCCTCCTGCCCTCAATATTTCCAAGCATCAGGGTCTTTTCCAATGAGTCAGCTCTTTGCATCAGGTGGCCAAAGTTTTGGAGTTTCAGCTTCAACATCAGTCCTTCCAGTGAATACCCAGGACTGATCTCCTTTAGGATGGGCTGGTTAGATAAATGTCTATTTAGTTCTTTGGCCCATTTTTTGATTGGGTCATTTATTTTTCTGGAGTTGAGCTGCATAAGCTGCTTGTATATTTTTGAGATTAGTTGTTTGTCAGTTGCTTCATTTGCTATTATTTTCTCCCATTTAGAAGGCTGTCTTTTCACCTTGCTTATAGTTTCCTTTGTTGTGCAGAAGCTTTTAATTTTAATTAGATCCCATTTGTTTATTTTTGCTTTTATTTCCAGTATTCTGGCAGGTGGATCATAGAGGATCCTGCTGTGATTTATGTCGGAGAGTGTTTTGCCTACGTTCTCCTCTAGGAGTTTTACAATGGAGTATTACTCAGCCATTAGAAGAATACATTTGAATCAGTTCTAATGAGGTGGTAAATGAATCGCCGGTCTAGGTTCGATGCAGGATGTAGGGTGCTTGGGACTGAGGCGCGGGGATAATCCAGAGAGATGGTGTGGGGCGGGAGGGGAGAGGTGGGGGTCGGGATCGGGAGTTCATGTACACTCGTGGCTGATCCATGTCGATGTGTAGCAAAACGAATGCAGTATTGTAAAGCAAAACAAACTAAAAAAATAAAAATTAATAATAAAAATAAAAAAGATGGGCTGGTTGGATCTCCTTGCAGTCCAAGGGACCGTGAAGAGTCTTATCCAACACCACAGTTCAAAAGCATCAATTTTTCGCCACTCAGCTTTCCTTATAGTCCAACTGTTACATCCATACATGACCACTGGAAAAACCATAGCCTTGACTAGACGGACCTCTGTTGGCAAAGTAATGTGTCTGCTTTTTAATATACTGTCTAGGTTGGTTATAGGGAGAAGGCAATGGCAACCCACTTCAGTATTCTTGCCTAGAAAATCCCATGGATGGAGGAGCCTGGTAGGCTGCAGTCCATGGCATTGCTAAGGGTTGGACACGGCTGAGTGACTTCACTTTCACTTTCACGCATTGGAGAAGGAAATGGCAACCCACTCCAGTGTTCTTGCCTGGAGAATCCCAGGGACGGAGGAGCCTGGTGGATGCCCTCTGTGGGCTCACACAGAGTCGGACACGACTGAAGCAATTTAGCAGCAGCAGCAGCAGCAGGTTGGTTATAACTTTCCTTCCAAGGAGTAACTGTCTTTTAATTGCATGGCTGCAATCACCACCTGCAGTGATTTTAGAGCCCAGAAAAATAAAATCAGCCACTGTTTTCACTATTTGCCATGAAGTGATGGGACTGGATGCCATGATCTTCGTCTTCTGAATGTGGAGCTTTAAGCCAACTTTTTCACTCTCCTCTTTCACTTTCATCAAGAGGCTTTTTAGGTCCTCTTCACTTTCTGCCATAAGGGTGGTGTCATCTGCATATCTGAGGTTATTGATATTTTTCCTGGCAATCTTTAGGCAGGTGCAATTACATATATGTATGTATTTGTGTATGTGTAAATACATGTGACACTGAAACTCCAATACTTTGGCCACCTGATGCAAAGAGCCAGCTGACTCATTGGAAAAGGCCCTGATGCTGGGAAAGATTGAAGGCAAAAGGAGACGGGTGCAGCAGAGGATGAGATGGTTAGATAGCATCACTGACAATGGACATGAATTTGAGCAAACTCCAAGAGATAGTGAAGGACAGGAAAACCTGGCGTGCTGAAGTCCATGGAGGTGCAAAGAGTCAGACTTGAATTAGTGACTAAACAATAACAAATATACATATATATTTAAATATACATTTTATCATTAGCATATTATAACAAACTATATTTGTTAATAATCCCATTATCACTGCAAAATACACATCTTTTTCAAACTATGGAGTATTATGCCTTTATGTACTTATAGCCATAAAGAGAAAAGCACTGAATAATATTCAGCTTCCTTATAAAAATGCTGAAATACTTTCTGCCTCAAAGGCAATTATGTGATAAGTTCTCAAATTAGTCAAAAACAGAATTGGTTTAAAATAACTCTTTTAAATAGGGCACATATCCTTCCCTGCAGTTTTAGATTCCATTTCCCTTAGCCCCAAAAGCACATACTAGACCTGGTGGTCATGCGCCAGCCTGGATGGGCCTTGGTAAAGTTGAGTGTCAAAATGTGTGAGAGTTTTGCAGCACTGGGAACTGACAGACCATTAGGCATGTTGGGACTGTGTGCAGCTGTCTGGATGCTGCTGGAATTGCTACATTCTTTGTCACAGGATTCTGCTGTCAGAGGGATCGCAGACCCTGCTTTTTGAAACACCTTTATTTCCTTTGATGTGAATTTGATCTGTGGGATTTCAGATTTTTTAGAATAGTCTCATCTGGAAAGAAGGACACTTTCAAATGCCTATATTCTAATATTTTCATGGTAACACGAGCAACTCAAGTTTCCCTCATGGTCACATATAATGATTTGCTGGGATACTTTTTAAAAAATCATTCAAATCCTTATGTTCAAATCCTTTGCAAATTTAATTTTCTTTATTAGCCAAGCATTCTGCATGGATATTATGCATTTTGACGTTATGAATTCTGTTTGTGCCTTTTTTTGCTTCAGCAGGTTTTGAACACTGAGTATAAGAAAGTGTATATTAAAAAATCAGTCTACTGGTCAAATTTTGTAAGGTTTAACAGTTAAATTCTTACCTGTTTTGATTACCATTAGTGGTCATTGCCTATTTTTTTTTTCAAATTTTAATTACATCCTATTTGTTTAATACCTGTATTTTACATTGACAAATAGAGTTACCATTTTCATACTCAAGTTTATAATTAACCTGCCAAAGGCATAACAAATGTCTTACATCATCTTTGTGGGAGTTTTAGTCATTTGGATGATAATTTCCACTTCACAAAACTACTACTGGTGAGCTTCAAGAAATAATCTACTACACTGTTCTTAATAAAGATAGAATTTTCTGTTTCTAACTCAAGTGACATGATATACAAGGACATGTATATGTCCACATCATCCATATGCAGGTACATAGCCTGCATTTCATGGATTATAATAAAAGTTAAAAGTCAATACATTTTAAAATAATCAGAGGTGTCATAAATATTCACAGTGCAGGATTTCCTCAATAGGCTGTCAGTTGCTGTAGATTACTCTGCAGACACAGTGTAACCTTACTTAAAGATGGGTCTCTTGAGAGCAGTACAGACACCATGGAAAGTAGGAGATGACATTAATACAAAATGCAAAGACATTTCTGCATTTTACATCAGTGAATTTCATGATCATCTTTTTTCATCTTGTAAATACTTGGGATGAGTCATTTTTTCCCATCTTTCTCTTACTAAAACTTACCTAGATTTTAGAGGTCAATATGAAGAATACCAGAGTTCTAATTTCTACCTTTAACAAAGCCTCATTCCAATAAAATTTAAAGTAGTTCTATTGCATTTCAAATTCAAGTCACTGATATATATTGTGGATTTAAAACTGTAAAACTGGATGCAAATGGAAAGGGAGACCATAAAGGACTTAAACAAGATCCTAATGGGCTGTGCATTTGCACCTTATAAATGGCCAACCTTATGGCTATAAAGAAGTGTTAGTGCAGTGCTTCATAGGATAGTAAAATACCACATTTCTTAAATCTATACATTTTTGTCCCTGTGTTTAAAACTGAACTCAATAGTTGATTTTTTGTTTGACTTTAGGGTATTTCAGTGATAAAGAGTTGCTTTTCGTCTCTCTGACTCTAGATTAGATTAACTCTAAAATATAAACAGCCGTCTCTATGCAATCTCTTACATTCCAATTTCAATGCTGTTTTTATTTTTCCTTTATCATGGCATGAATTGAGAGCAAGATGAAAAAGTCATTTCAAGAACCCAAATGGCAGCATTACATGAACATTTCTTTCTCTGGCCTGACCAGCATTCTGCGTCCAAGGGTGCTTTGTTTCCTAGGGCATCTTCATTAAAAGTAGTCTAGGGGTTAAAACTTCTTATTTATGAATCCCTGATGGACTTAAAATATCTAGTGTAAGAAAATGCTGCCAAAAGTAATTAACCTCCAATTAAAATAAATTTATATTAAAAAAATAAATCTAACTATGAAGAATGTAGAGAAAAAAAAAGAAAGAATATGCTGCAGAAACTAGCCCCTCCCGAAGTCTTCTTTGCAAATGCTCCCCTGTAAAGGAACAGAGAAAAACCGCCACACTGCAGCATCTCTGTTTTGTCCTCTGGAGCTACAGAGAGGAGAAATAATGTTTTGTGATATGCATAGCTCTCACCTCAATTACTCCACTTTCAGTCCGAGAGACTTTCAATGTAAGCATTTTCTAATTATGCTGTATGATGTGTAGAAATTATTTCAAAAATTAAGGCCAGAGTATGTATGGGCAATAAAATAGTGAATCTGATAGAATATCTCTGTTCATCAAAAACAGTCACTAATCACTAATCTTAGAGATCTGAGTGAAGTCCTTGAGGAAGGCAGGGCAGATAGCTCCTTCCCACATCAGCTCTGAGCAGGACTGGGAACAAGCCCATTCTCCCACAAAATAGATGGCAAATCAGTTCAATGAAATAGTTGTCAAAAGAACACTGTTTAGACATTTTCAAACTAAAGTGTGTGTATTAAATATGGGGATGTATTTCTATTATAGGCATACTTGCTAAATGCCAGATATCTGCACACTTTTTGACAAAATCTGTTTCACCAACTAGGCTTTTGTGGTTGTTTTTGTTATCAATCTCCAAGATGGTAGGATATAGGAATTTAAAATTTTTTTTAAATTTATGTTATTGAAGTATAGTTAATTTACAATGTTGTGTCAACTTCTACTGTAGAGCAAAGTGACTCAGTTTTATGTGTGTGTGTGTCACACACACACACACACACACACAATCTTTTTCATATTCTTTCCCATTATAGTTTATCACAGGATAGTGAGTACAGTTCCCTGGGATATATAGTAGGACTTTGTTGTTTAATTTAGCTGGTCCTATAATGGAGACTGCCTCTGAATGCTATTTCAAAAACATTGTCAGTTTATTTTCATTATAAGTCCAATATAGCCACATCTTAGCACTAAAGTATCCTAAAATCACACTCTTAGACACATGCATGTTTCCCCTTTCCATCTCTGTATCTCTCTCTTTGTCTTTCATTTAGTGCCTACTCTGAATATTTGCTTGTTTATGAAATAGCAAGTTCAGACTTAAGCACAGAAACTAGAGGGATAAAGAAAGTTTGGGTGACCATACTCTCTTAAGACTGGAAAATACCTAGAAAGATTACCTAATTTGTTCACATCTAGTATGATGAAACAAACTGTGCTTTGAAAAGACCTTCGTTTTCACTGAACAAAGATTTTCTATTATAAAGGCAAGATTTTCAGCTTCTCTTCCTTTTTTGTCAAAGACAGGACAGAATTTGATATTTTGCAAGCAAAAGTTTTTCAGTGTGTTGATACTCTTACTGAATAATAATGAAGGGATTTCTTTTAGGAATATTATACCAGTGCTGTACTATCTACAGTAAGTTAGCTTTGCATGGCCTTTCCAGTTAGTGGGAGAACAAGCCACTGTGGTGTGGCAAATTGCAATTCTTCTGATACACAGTATGACTTTGGGAAGTTATTCTCACTTTTCTGAGTCTCACACTTTGAACTTCTATAAAAATATGGCCTACAAAAATGAGGCCTATCTCATAAGGTATCTGTGTGAGGATTAAGTCAAACAATATATGCAAAACACCTAATAAGAGTGTCTGGTATATGGGAGCTCTTATAAGTGCCCTATTTTCTAGAATTGCCTCTCCATAACCCCTATCCTTTCTCTAGTGGGAAAGATTTACAAGGAGATATTTGGACTAACATCTTCAGGTGTCCCAATAATTTATACCAGGTATTTGTGAAAAGATTAGCTACAGTGAAAAGAATGAGGGATCTGTCTAGAGAACTGGGCTTTACCCAAGGATTCTCAGCCCCAGTATTGTTGACATTTTGGGCTGGATAATTCTTTGTTGTGGAAGATGTTTAATAACATCTCTACCCACTAGATTCCAGAAGTATGGCCCATTCATGCCCTTGTTTTAATAGCCAAAATTGTCTCCAGACATTGCCAAATGTCCCTGTCAGGGCAAAAACCCTCTGATTAAGACCACTGGCTTAAGCTAATATTGGAGCAGAGATGTTAATCTCTGATTGCCATTGATTAACCCACTGAACTAAATCATATACCTGTATGTGAATATGATTTAATGACTCTAAAGACATTGAAACATTATGTTAACGAAATGAAGTGCTTTTCTGATTAGAAAATTAACTCTTAACTCTAAAAAAAATGTAATTCTAAGTAACACAATTTTGCTTTGTTCTCTATTTGCTATATCCTTGTTCTAATAACTAGTTGCATAGATAATTTGGTGCAAATTTATGCATGTACAAACCCCATTTGAAAAAATTGAAATTTGAAGAAAAACCCATTTGAGAAAGCATCTATGATCTATAGATGTTGCATTTTGATTCACACAATGAGACAATTGAAGTTAAAATACAGGAGTGGGTCCACTATAGTATAAAAGGAAGGCACTTTATTTCCATTATAAAAATCATGTATCTTTAATAAATGTCAAGTTTTCATAAGAAGTATATAAAATAAAACAATTCAGAGGGGTGGGAAGGAAACTTAATGATAACCAAATAAACTAAAATGAAAGGATTAGCCATAATCACATTAAGTCTTCTCTTAATCATACTGTGAGTTACAGTGGAAATGCTTTCACCTTTTTATTATAAAACAAAGAAATAAATGGTAGAATGGCAAAGAGGAAAATAGCAAAGAGGACCTTTTAAGATTATGATTTTTACATCCTGATAATTCAAAAAATTGAGTGAAGAAGGGGATAGCTGCCAGAGAAATCCAAATCCAGAAAGTCAGAGAATTTCATGGCAGCATATTATTCAATTTTCCCTCTATACAGGAACTAGTACAGTCAGGGTACTAAAATGAAACACATTTTTCCTTATGATACATGCATCTGCTCCACTAAGATTCAGATACAACAGTCTCCTAAACATCTTTTGGACACATCTAGTACCCTGTGTTAGCTGGTGACCCCTGATGAGTGAGTGAAGCCGCACACTCGTGTCCGACTCTTTGCGACCCCATGGACTGTAGCCTACCAGGCTCCTCCCTCCATTGGATTCTCCAGGCAAGGGTATGGAGTGGGTTGCTATTTCCTTCTCCAGGGGATCTTCCCAACCCAGGGATCAAACCCGGGTCTCCTGCATTCCAGGTAGGCGCTTTAACCTCTGAGCCACCAAGGAAGCCCCTGATGACAGCTGAGCAATTCTCTACTTAAACAGGCTCAAGTCCCATTGAAGCTCAAATGCTTCTCCCTTTGCCTGGGTCAGAGTATTCTGTGAATATGGAATCATTGTTGAAAGTGCTTGTGGATGTCTCATCAACAGTCTTTATTCAACATTCATATTCTTCCATCTCTTTGCACCATAGGAAATTGTCCTACAAGTCTCTAACAAATTAATAAACTGAAACAGAGTTGAGAGACCAGATGGGGGAGCTCTCACACCTTGAAATGATAATAGAGCACAACAGGAAGAGGAAAGATTCCTTTCCTTGCAAGGGCTCAGCCAATGAAAACCATGGACTCTGTTTACTCTAGACCTTTTAACTTTCTTTTCCTTTCTATGAAAGCATTCTCTTTCCCTTGCTGGATAGGGTCTTGCATGTAGCTCACCATGATTGCAGAGCTCAAACTTCAATTACCTTCTGATCACAAATAAACCTATCTTCATTGGTGAAATATTTGGCTGTCTATTCATTTCAGGCCAACAAGTTCAGCTTTCTTAAAACTTGGCTTTGTGTGGCAAGTTATATCTCTCCTCTTTCGTCTCCACTACCTATACTTTCTCTATCTCCATCACAGGTTTCCTTTCCTCCTCCCACACAGAAATATGAATACTACTCAAGGATCTATCCTTTGATTTTTCTAATTTTTATTTATCATACTTTTCTTTCTAAAGGCCATTTACTCATGACTTAAACTTTCTATCATTTTTATTTGGATGACCCCCAGATTTTTCTCCAGAACTAACAATGCTGATCTTTAGTCCCATATTTCATGTTGTCTACAGTGTAATTCTGAGGCCTTACAAATAGCTCTGAAAAGAAGAGAAGCAAAAAGCAAAGGAGAAAAGGAAAGATATAAGCATCTGAATGCAG